>VWZW01002378.1:338777-427834 GCA_013397115.1 Edolisoma coerulescens
CCCGCCGCCCTGCCCGCGCTCCCGCGGTTTACACCCGCCGCAGCCCCTGCGCTCTGAGCGGAGCGCAGCCCCAGGGCTTCCGCCTGCAGAGGAGGGCGGGCAGCCACCACAGTCACCTCTAAAATTCTCATTATTTTATTAGCACAGGAGAACACCCCCTTCCTCTCCCTTCCCTGCCTGCCCGCCCAGGCGTTCCCCAGGCGGACAGTTCTCAGGTTAGGTAGGGCTCAGCCCGGGGACGGCCCTCCTGCCGCCCGCTCCTGATCTGCCCCGTCCGCTCCGGCAGCCGCTGCGCCTGCTGTGACCGCCGTGCCCGGCGGCGAGGTGGCTGCGGAGCTGAGCTGCCCCAGCCCCACAGCGGGATCGGGTCCCCTCCGCGCCTCCCCGACGGCCTCGGCGGGCCGCGTTCCGCCGCTCCCTCGGGGCCCCGCAGCTCCGTCCCGGCTCCTCCGGGGTTGCCGGCTCTGTGCCGGTATAGCTGGTGCGGGCGGAGAAGGGGCAAGGGGCGACAGGGAAAGGCAGTCTCGCCTCGGAACCGCTTCGTTCCGTGCCACCACAAACCGGCTTTCCCATCCCTCGTTCCCCATGCGGTCGATGGGCGTTTTGTAGAATTTAAATATTGATTAAAAACAAGAGAAAAGAGAGAAGGGGAGGGGTGTTGCCCGACCCGGCTCGGCTGTTCCTGTAGCGGTCCCGGCGCGGGGCGCTCGATGCACCGGGTAGGCTCGGCCCCTCGCCGGCCACCGGTGACACCACCCGGGTTTGGGCCACAATTACTGCCGGGTCCTCGGGACAAAACCCAGGCGGGCTGTTCCGGGGAGAAAGTGTTCGGTGGGGAAGGAATCGTTGAGTTCGGGTCAGAGCGTGTGCAGGAGCTAAGGAGGGTGTTAGAAAAAGTTATCTTCCTGTCCGGCGGCACAGCCGAGGCGGGGTTAAGGGGACTGCCGGCAACATCTCGTTGTCGAGAGGAACGGGTCTTCAGGGAAAGAAAAAAAATCCAACCTAACAAAAAAAAGCCCCGCGTTTTCAGTCCCTCCTTTAAGAATTGTTCGTTCTCGGGCTGAGCCTCCGTACTATTCGTTTCTTAATTTCAGTAAGGCTGTAATAAGTGGCAGCATGATTGATTAAGATAATATTAATCAGAAAACACTTTAGTCTTGCTAAGCAGATGGCAAGAAAGTGGAGCTTTGCAGTTGTCTCATTCAGACACCTTAACCTCCCTTTCACAGGACTTAATCCAATTAGCTTTTCTCCTGAGTTTCAGTTGTTATGTAAAGATCCTTTTGCATTGTGGAAAAATATGGCTTCATTGAAAAAAATCAGTCATGTTTTAATTTATCTTCAACAGATTTTCCCTAAACCAGCAGGATTAAAAAAAAAATAATCACCCGCGATTCTAATTTTAAAGTAGGGGAACAGTTTGGTTCCTTCACCTTCCCCCCAGCAGTGCCGTGTGCTTCCATCGAGTTTAGCTCCCGTTTCCCTAACCTGTAGAGTGACCCGTGGGGGCTGTCACCAAGGCCAAAGGGCTTTCTGGCTGCCTGGGCTCCCGGAGAGCCCCAACCCCAGGTGTCCGGCGGGACAGCGGCAGCACGCCCGCAGCAGCGCCCGGCCCCGACGGCCCAGCCTGGGCACGGCGCGGCGGCGCTTGGCGAGGAGCTGCCCTCGGGGATCTCCCGCTGCCCTCGGGGCTCCTGCGGCCGCGGAGTGGGGCACCCACACAGGAGGGCCACACGCCCTTCTCGCTCGCTTTGCGGTATCTTTCATCGCATCGTTTTGCCGTCGCCTTTAACCCCGTCAGGCTCCCGCCCGCCCGCCCCCGNGTGGGTGCTCGGGGCGCCCCGAGGGGCGGCTGGGGCGGGCGGGGGAAGCTTTGTGGGCGACCCCGAGCGCTAACAGCGGCTTTCCTCAGCCGCAGCCCCCCCTAGTGACATGGGCACGGTGAGTGCGGGGCGCTGCCGCGGGACGCAGCCCTCGCCCGCTGCCTTGCCCCCGCGCCGCCCCGCAGGAGCTGTCCCACGCAGGAGGATGCCGCCCGGTCGGGAGCGGCGTGCGGGGACGCGGGGCTGCGTGGATTTCCCGGGGGGATGCCAACCCTCCTGCACCGCGGCACCCCCGGGGAAGCCCCCGCCGCGCCGCTCAGGGAGCAGGAGCCCAAGGAAGCACAGGCGCGTTCTTGGAGCGCAGCTTTCCGGCACAACTCAGTAAATATCCCTCGTTATTTCAGTGTTGGAGCCAGGCAAAACCTCCACTGGTTTTCAGGCGCTAGATGGATGAGATCCCTGGGACTTGAAGCTGAGACTTAGGAGCTGATCCAAAGCCCATTAAAATGAGCAGAAAGCCTTTCAGTGCTGTCAAGGACGTTGGGATTAGGCCCTTAAAGCAGTTTATTTGAACCACGAAAAGCTGCTTCCACCGCCTGGGTTGAAAACTTTGTGGCAGTGGCCAGATTTCAGTCTATCCTCTTATCAACATAGACAGGTGTTGCGGCAGTGGTGGGTGACCTTTGCTATGAGCTTGCCATTTTAAAAGGATCTAGCATATTAAGCATTGATTGAAGAGAATTAATGGCATTCATATCCTGCTTCAATTAATGAAATTATCAGTATTGATAATAAATACTTGAATGCTAGTTGGGAATGGAGCTGTGACATTTCAGAATGTATGTATGATGGTAAAGTGTGTGATCCTAGGTCCTGATTTTTTTAATCCAAACGAATGGTTGATTTTGCTTCTGCAAACTGTTTGCTTTGCTTATTGCAACACAGTAAAGAGGAAACTTGCTATTGGCTTTTTCCCCTTACTTTCCTGGAGTACTTTTCATGCTTTTTTATTCCAATAAGGAAAAAAAAGTTCTGTATTGTTTTAGAATTTGTGTTTATAAAGGCTCTAACCTGCTGAGCAGTTAAGATGATCCAATGATTCTTTTGAATCCTAAATTTGCTACGATATTGAGATGCAGAAGAAATACCACTGGTCCTTTATATAGCTGAACCTGAGTATTTGTCCTATGTGATTTTGTATCTTACAAAATTTCACAAATCAAAGAAATGGAGCAGGGAAAAAAACCCCAAGAAAACAAATAAAAAAAGTTTTCTTTCCTATGAGCTGCAGAGTTTGTGTGGGCAATGTTTGCGCGGCAGGGCCCGATCCCTGGCAGCTCCTTCTGCCTTCAGCAGCAGCAGAACAGGGACCTAAACCCAGATCCCATCACTGGATCAGGTCTTCATTCCTGAGAGGGTTTTAATAACTTTGTAAAATCTGTAGGGATTTTTAAGAGGTTTGAAATGTGGTCAAAATTGCCTTGACCTAAGTTCATCTTCTGAGTCTGACTCGGAGAAAAGAATGATTTTATGATTTATTTGTCTGCTAATGAATTAATTCTAAAATTCTTAGGGAGGAGCAATTGTGATATTTTTCACTGCTCTGCAATATTTACCTACAGTAAAGATCTTTAAGAGGATGGAGAAAAAAAGAACTGAGACAAGGTTTTGCATAAGAATAGCCACAGAACTGTAGGAAACTGTTTCATTTGTTTAAGTTGCAGTTCACGGTTTACAGTCCTCAAGATTTTATTTGAATGTAACCCTCATTACAAAAGGGACTCTGGATTCTCACAGATAAAACTTTCGGGTGTGGACTGTAAAGAAACCTGGAGCCTCAACTGGTCTATTTCAGGTGCACCTTTACCATAGTAAACATATATTGAGCAAAACATCTCAAAATTAGAAGGGACCATTTTGTGCTAAGATACTTGTGGTGCTGCTACAGCTGTCCCCCAGAAAGTCATCGGAAGAGTATCCTGCTTCCATCAGGGTTGTTGGCTTGCTTGCCTTTAGAAAATCAGGCTGGTTTTCAGCTGGCAATGCAGTGAGAGTGCAGGCAAGGAAGAAGGTTAGCGTAGCTGTAAAATCTGTGGTGTCTCTGAATGTAAACACCCTTGCATTTTGCTAGCTTAATGTGCAGCTGGTTTGCAAGTTAGGACAGTCATAAAGAGGTGCATCCTCTGGAATACTATTCCCATACACAGGATTTCATTATAGCAAACTAAAGATCAAACCTTGGGATCACTGAAATCTGCGCAGTGATGAAATGTTAGTACCTCTTCAGATCAAGACTTTTGAAGAGGTTGCCTTAAATACAGCTGGGGCTTGATGGTTCATAACAGTGCCTTGAGAGCAGTGGTGGGCTGTCATGTAACTAATACAAATATAAGGTCAGTCCTTTGGGGATAATTGATGTGACTCTGGAGTCCAAATAATTAGCTCACAGTTCTGTGAGCGCTGAGGTTTGTGAATTTCCTGAGTTCACCCACTTGTCTGTTTCCCTGCATCTGTGCTGGATTTTCTATTTGTTTCATTGTGTGTGAAAATGAATACTCTGTACGATCAGACCCCGCTGGAGCCCAGCATCCCGGCAGCCGAGGGGATTTGATTGCTGACATACTGGTTAGGAAGATGGATAGCATAAAGGGTATTTGATGCCTGAGCGATCCTGTAGATAGCAAGTGCAGGAAGGAAGAGTATGTGGTGATGATTAAGCCAGTGGAGGCCCGCGTGAGTTTTTAAGATGTCTGTACCACTGGCATGTTTACACACATCTTTTAGATCCTGTAGGATTGTATACATGTGCCAGGGAGTTTCTGTGAACTTAGAAAACTAACACGATTTGCTGTTAGAGACGGGTACTGATCCTGCAGTGGCTCCACAAGGGAAACACCTGTTGACGTCCATGTGTGTGCCTGAGAGAGGGCAGATGCCCACGGTTAGCATGTAATGATCCCTCCCCAGAGCTGGGAATGTGTAATAACTTAATTGTAGCTATTTTACATGCATAACTAGCAGTACTGGCCTGGCTTCATTTACATTTATTTTCTCTCAGGAGATTAGCAGCAAGAGTAGTTTATCAGCTATAAAATACTAGCCAGCGTTGGAAATCGTGCGCGAAGTCGGCGTCAGAGTCTTTCTTGCTTGCTGCAAGAGCTGTGGTTTCATTCTCTGCATATAAACGCATGTTGGATTAAATGCTTTCGACCATTCTTCCCTTTCTGATAAATTTGAAATCAGGAAAAAGTGGAGAGGGTTAAATAGAGCCTTGGCTCTCACTGCACCCAGTAAGAGAAAGCTCATTTGCAGCTTAATTTGCCTCAAGACTGAAATGTGAAATGCAGGGCTCAGTGCTGTCTTGTTTCCTTCACTTCAGCCACAGTTAATCACTTTTTCTTTTATTGGTAATTGAACTTAATTTCTCTGCGATGGAAGTTGTTACTGGGACCAAGGAGTTGATTCACAGCTATGAATGATGTGTTCACAATTAATTAGCAGCTTACGCTGAGCATTTTTGTGCAGGATACCAAATATTATCATAATAGCAAACAATATATTTCAGATAGCTGGAAAATTCTCTGAATGAGTGATTCCCTGAAACTTCCCTGGGAATTAGAGGCATTCCTTTCAGAGTAGTAGGCTGAGGACATATGCTGGGATTTAATCTGTTTTCTAGGCTGGCTGTAGTCACAGTCTGATGCTGTGATCATCACTCTGACAGACTTCATGCTGGAGCTTTGGGTGCTCATGAATCCCATGGCAGGGACTCAAACACTTAAAAACACAAAATCCTCTTCTCTAGGAGCTTTGATTTCCTTGCTCAGATAATATCTAGGAAAAAAAATGTTATTTGCCTGGAAGAAAGGACTACAAGTTTCAAGTGTTAGAAATCACTGCCTTTAGTTTGTTGGGTTTTTTTAAAGAATACTGTTGCTAGAAGTAGAAATACTTGTTGTCATTCATCTTCTCTTTCCTCTCTTTTTAAACTTACACTCCTTAGAATTATACTATCAGAATCTCCTGTTTCCTTCAACTGGTTTGGCTACTTGGGGCAAGACTAACAGATTCTCATATTAAGTCAGGTAAAATTCATTTCATGAAAAATGTCTTACACACAAATATAAGTTTGCAGATGAGATCTACAGGTCAAAAAAAAAAATACATGAGCTTTCTGTTCTTGTATAGATCTGTATGTTCAGATCTAGCTTGTGCTACACTTGTGAAGCAATAAAATATCAGAAATGGAGTGACAAGGGAAATTTAAAAGTAGTGAAAAAAGCGAAAAGTAGAGGTGCTACTAAATGCAATGTTAGAAGGGTTAACATACTTCTTATTTCTCACTTCTAGAACCCTTTTAATTGCTAAACTATTTCAGAAGTGTTTAAACTACCTCAGCTACAGCTGAGGAAGGGAAACTGGAAAATGGAGGGACAGCCCAGTTCCTTAGCGGGGTCTCCTGAGTGGTCATCCGGTGCTGGGTGGAATCACCTGTGTTTCAGAGCCGGCTCCCCCATGGCAACAGCAATGCACACCTGATTGAAAAGACCCCCACGGAACATCCTTTTTACAACTAACTACTCTTTTCAGCACCCTATGACAAAGGTGCAGTCTGCTGCAAAAGACCAAAAGCTGTGTCAGAGGCCAAGCAGGAGAGGCTGTATGTTTTCCTAATATTCTAGGATCTTGCTGAAACAGACCATTTGTTGATTTAAATTCATGGATAGTTGTAGGAAGTAGACAAAACCCTATCCTTCAAAGGGGAAAAAAAATTCTCAACAACCTGATTTGTGTGGTTCCCACCCTCACCTGACATTCAGTTTAACCATGAGCATGTGGCAGGATGTCCTAATTAAGCAAATGAGTACTTAATGCCATTAGCTTCTAGGTACTCTACTGGGTGTTGCCGTCTCTGATGTTCAGAGGAGTTAAATCCTTCCTGCACCTTTACTCCTTAAAAAAACTTAAGCAACACGGGGAAACAAAAATTCCTGGTTGGTCCTTAAGGTGACAGCAGCCTGATAGACACCGTGAAAAAAAATACGGTGCAAGGCGACATGAAAGTGGAGTTCTGGTCCCTGAGTGCTGCGTATCAAGGCACAGCAGTTCTGTGGTGAGAGATGCCTGCTCCTGCAACGGGTGTTCCTGGGTGCAGGGGCTCGTGTGTTGGTGGAGGGACTCGCCCACCCCTCAGCACAGCCCTTCAGCTCCAGGTCTCTGTCTGTCAGATTAGGCTAAGCAGCAGGACAGAGATTTGCTGGCTAACAAGCTTGGCACCCCAGGGACAGCAGGAAAGGAGCTGTGCCCAGTGCTGTGTGAGACAGAGGTCTCACTGGGGACGGACGTGCTGCAAGAGCCAGACCAGGAATTCTCAGCATGACAGGTCTGAAATGTGCACCTTATGTAAGTAAAAGGCTGCTTCTTTTGGGCCTCTTGGGCTTAAGGGTGGAATGGGCTCTGTTTTAGTTATCAAGGGAAATTTGGCCTTATGAGAGGCAGAGTGCAAATGACACATTTGCTAAATGGTGTGCTGTGTTTGCACACCAGCCTCTGTCCCAGCTTGGCCTCTTGGGTGCTCACTGTGTGACACCAAAATGTCTTAACTCTGGAGGTCTCTTCAGTGCTCCTCCTCTAAGTCCATGGCAGAACAAGACAGCTGCCAGGTGAGATTTACTCTGTGCCTTGTGTGGGCTGAAAGCAGGGACTGTTCCCAGCAGGGTGCTCTGCTCCTCTGTAGATTGTGCCTGTGCTTCCTTTTTCCCAAGCAGTGGCAGTAACACATCCCGCTGACTGGACTGCCTGGCTATCACAGGTTTTCCAGAATTGGAACTTGCATTCCTATCCTAAATGTAGAGTCATGGGGACAACACTGGTGCAGGGGCCCCTCTCATGCAAACATTTTTTTAAAATGAGTTGTGGTAGGGGCAGCAAATGGCCTCCATTGTAACAAGGTGGGGAGAGGCGGGGAGGACTGCATTTACAGAGCAGTTTAATCACATGGATGGAGCAGCGTGTTCACCTCTCCTCCTTGCTGGGTCATTTCCACTTTGAGCTCTGCAAACAGACCGTCTATTGAGCAGTTAGTATTCAGTGCTGAATATTCAATACTGGACTCTTGTTTTGGTGAGTCTTGGGCAAAAAAAGAAGGAGGAAAGAAGACTTCTCTTTTTTCTCATGTTCCCTCCCTGAGTTTGCTTTGCATATTGTTCAGAGGAGACTGGAGTCTTCTCAGAAGAGCCAGGCTCCTAGTTTTAAAAGCACTGGTCTACTTTCATAGTACTTTCTAAAAGAAGGGAAGACACAATTTGGAAGGGACTAAATTCATACAAGGTTTACAAATCTGTAAGTCTAGGCACACAGGGGCTTAGCAAAGACTTTTTGTCAACCATATTTAGACTATAAAGCTAATAGCATGAAATGCTAGTTCTGTATACACAGATTAGTTCTGAGGGGTACCAGTCTTTGTGGGGGGGATGTTAATGATGATTTATAAACATCCTCTCTGCTGGTTTTGGTAGGCAGATATTCTCTGTGTTCATTCTGAGAGAAACAGCTTTCATTTGTTTCTGTCTGGTGTGCCATATTTACCCACAAAATGGTTGTGAATGATGTGATGGCTGCATCCTTTGACAGTAGTGAGCAACAGCTAGATTTGGAGTAGATATCCATAAAGGGAGGAAAAGGGGTCACCATTTGAGTAAATGCAGTATCTCTCTCTCGGTTCACACTTTTTTTCGGTCAAGTGATTTTCTCTTTCCTACTGCTATGATTATGTCCGATCACTTGAGTCATGTATTCTTTGCACGTGTCTGTCTTCTCATGTTCTTTCAGTCTGCTCAACTGGATGCTGTTTCTAATGAGAAATATTTACTGTAGCCTCATTCCTTTAGGAGCTGACCTCTTCTCCTGATGGAAAAAAAAAAGTCTCTATTGTTACTTTCTTTTCTCCTATCCTTTATTTCTGACCATGCCCTTTTCTTTCTTATTCATTCTTTTGTTTCCTTTCCCTTTCTTTCTCACCTCCTTTCCAAAAACCAGCCTTGTCCTTCCTCTCTCTCCCCCCTGAGCCCCACAACCAGTGTTTTGTGTATCCCCCACCATATCTCACATCTTTTCATTTTGTCATCTTTGTGGGCCTGTCTTACTGATGTACTACCATCTCTGTGCCAAATTGGCCTGTCTGCTGGATTCATCAGCTCCTGAGGCAGAGAGAAGCATTTCATGGGTACTTGATGCAAATTCTGTTTCTTGAGCCACAGCTCTCCTGCTCAGCCAAATGATTCCAGCCCTGTGCAATGCTGAAGCAGAGCTGAATTAAGGATTTGAGGACTCCATGTCTTCTCATGCACACTGGTGAACTAAGGGACCATGGCAGCAGCTGGGAGTGTTTAACCCAGAAGCTAGTGAGCAGAGACTGCTGCAGGGTGAAAGAGATGGGAGAGGTACCCAGAATTTAAGGCCCCACGAGCTCACAGGAGTGTCTCACGTTAATTCTACAGCATAAGAAGTTAATGGAATTTGGGGCAAAAAGGGCATCAATAGACTCTGAGGTTTATTCTGGGAGAGAATAGGTCTGGCAATGATCAAGAGGCATGTTTGCACTTCCTTGGAAGGAAACACTGCAGCTAAACTGGAGACAGTGATAGCCTTTGCCCTGATTCTTGCAGCAGACCTCGAAGGACTGAGAAGCCGTAACACATCCTGCTGTGGAAGCATGAGGGCACAGTTGGCTGCATGCAGGGTTGGTGCTTGGAAGGCACATGATGTGTGTGATGATCCTAAGATGAAAAGATCGGCTGCATGTTGCACAGCCATCTAAGTTAAAGTTCAGCCCTGGGAGAGCTGAATTGGTCAGATACTGGTGTCACTAAGGGAACGTGAGGAAATGTCACTGCACTGAAATCGGACCGAGTGAGGTTTGCTTTGCTGCTAAATGAGGAATGGCCTTGATGAAGCAAAAACCAAGCAGCCATTTACTGGTCTGGTGAAACTTACTTTTCAACATGAAACAATAGGTAGCATCTGTGTGTGACTGGGAGAGGGAAAGGGCTACTGCTAATTAACGTGCATATTGAGTTGGAAATGCAATAGCAATATGTTACATGATTCCAGAGAAGGGAACAGATAGGAGTTCACAAACCTTGTTTGATCCAGGGTAGAGGCTGCCCTAAACACCAGAATCAATATGCAGAGGCATCTTGTATTATAGGGCTTCTGAGAGTGCTTTATCTACATTTGGGATGCACCTTCTTAACAAGGAATATTGTTGACAGAATACTTAAATGAAAGCATCACATTCAGATGAACTTCTGCACAGGGTGCAGCATAAGAAGACATCTCATAAATTCCATCTCTTCTGCCCAAGTATTCTGGAGGAGTTAAAAATTATTAACTGTGGTGCTTTTTGTTATCAGTTTAAACATGGCTTGTCAATTTTTAATATACTTTATCAAATAGTTCAGTAGAAAATCAATACTGGGAGTGAAGACCTGGCTAAACAAAACAAAAGAGCTCTCTCACACTCAAGAGAGTTATTCTTGGCATTCTTGTGATATCGTGGTGAATCTTCACAATGCTTTACCAGAATCGTGAGTCAAAGAAAAAGAAAAAAAAACATTCCTGCCAACATCTACAAAGTGCCCTGGACCAATGTCCATTAACCCTGAAATAGTTCCAATAGAATTGTATGCCAAGAAATGAGGACAAAAGAAAGGACTGCAACAAGAGTGCCTGACATTTTCCCCTGTTGGAAATGAAATAAAAAGTTAGATTAGCAAACAAAACATCGAGGTATCTGGCAGCTTGTCAGGGTAGCGGCTCTGCCATCTGCACCAAGGCCATGTGTCACTGTCATCCCTGAGGAGCAGGTCTCTTGGAAGAACAGAAGATGGCTATGCAGGACCAAGGAGGACACTGGCATGGTTTCCTGTGGAGCTTGAAGACGTTCCTGACAGCTCACACGCACTGACTGAAGGGTGTGTGCCTTGCCAGCCCATGGCACTGAACGAGGCAGGAAGGAGCAAAACCAGGCTCTGTAGGGCGGGTCCTCCTCGATGGTTAGAGAGGAGCTGGTTTGTGAGCTAGGAGTGTCCATGTGCTGAAGCAGTCACAGGGAGCAGCAGCTGGACAGTGACTCTTGTATGGTCTCACAAACCTTTCATTTGACAGTGGAGAGGAGGAACATTTTGATTACATCACCTATGAAAACCTAAATCTCAGAAAATTACTGTCTGATTGGCTGTCCCAAGTAGCTTGTTCAGCTTGATTTTAGTTGATTTTGGTAAGTTTAATGCCCTCAATGGCAGCCAGTGGCTACCAAGCCCTGTCATGTCACAGACACACAGTTGTTCATAACAATGTGCAGGTTAAGCAAGATCTTGTTTAGAGCTTGCTTTTGCGGTAGACTGAGGCTTTATAGATAAAGTGAATTTGTTTGCTTTCTTTCAAGCAGTGTGGTTCTTTAAAAGCTTTAAATGTGCTGCTGTAACCAACTTGCACAGCAGCATTACACTTCTCAGGTGGCAGATGTGCCTGTAACCAGCAGTGCTGTGCTGCAAGGTGTGGGAGAGATGCAGAACATGAATCCTGCTTCTGCTCAGACCAGATGTTGTATACAGCAGGTACTAGAATAGGTGGTTAGTAGTTTGAGGGTCAGACTTCAGGTTTATCTCCTAATCATAACTCCTGAGAGAAAGGGATCATCTCTTTTGCCTTTAAGGGACTGTTTTAAACTAGTGATTTGTCTCATAAGCTGATATGACCAGTTGGTCCAAGACATTGAAGTGTTACAAGATGTAGTCTTCACTTGCATTTGTCAAAATATTACATGTAGTGGCTCATTTTTCCTTACTTTCATTCATACAGCATTTAGAAATTAGATTTGCAGCACTCTAAGGGATGGCCAAAGCAGGCAGGCTGCTCAGACATTATGAATTTAACAGCTGTAGATATTAGAAGTTCTCTGTCCACAGCAGTGGTGCAACATGGAGAGCACGAACAGAGAGTTTTTGGGGTTCTGGCATGTCTCAGGCCATGTTCAGCAAGATCAGCTCTGCAGAGAAAAGCTCAATGGATCTTGCAAACCTCAGCACTTACTCTGAGACAGGCAACAGAAGAAGCTGTCAGGGCGGTGATGGTTTCCTTAATAAGAAAAGATATAGAATATCATCCCATCAACTCTCCAGCTGGTACCATGGGCTATCAAAATGGAAATGGGAGGTTCCATGACCTTCAGTCAGCCTCTTGAGCTTTTGAGTTACTGCTTTTACCTGCTAAATCTGCTGTTTGCAACCACTTTCTCTTGGCCTAACAGATCACATGAGCAGCTAGACAGTGTTGCTGGCCAGCTTGGTACTGAGACACTTGGCAAAGAGATGCTGCAGGAAGAGATGAGGAACTCTTCCCTCTGAGAACAACGAACAAATAACTCAGAGGGGTGCTAAGCCTCCGTTTGCATGAGAGGAGTTCATCTTCTGTCACTGGAACTATAAAATTAAGTCTGTCATCACTGTTAAATATTCATTTTTCCAGCAGGTCCTCTTATAAATCCACTAAAATTTGGTAGTCCCTTTAGATTTGCATTATCTACCTTTAGATACCTTTGCTCACAGTTACTTACAACTTTTTTTTTTAAATTCGCCCTGAGAAACTGGGGCAAAAAAATACAAGAGCAATCATGAATTAAGATAAGGAGCTGGGCTGTTGCAGCTGTGCCATCCAAGTTAATATGTAGCTCAGGCAGTGGTTTAGTTCCTAGCAAACCTTATATTCTTATTCCAGTGATAATTCTATTTCAGTGACAAGCAAACTTAAATGGAAGAAGTGCTGGTCCGTGTGTAGCTCCCTAAGTAAATTGTGATGCTTGTTGGTGAGTTTAAAATTTCGATTATGAGAGCCAATCTAGAGCTGAAGGCACATGTGAGGGTTTTCCATGCAATTGCAGTGGCTTTGGTGAAATAAATGATTGTGCAAATTTTGTTGTGACCAAAGCCCTGGCTATCTCTCTAGGACATGGGGATTCTCATCTGATACACTTTCAAAAAAACAGTGATTCCCAGTTATGCCTGTGATATGACCACATCCAGGTCAGATGGATCAGAGGACATGGCATAACTGCAGAAAACCAGTACCGTTTGAACCGCTGTAGGGAATGAGGTGAGCAAAATGCAGCTCAGATTAGGTGACCACAGAGCTTCACTCTGCCCATAAAACCTCTTAATCTCCCATCAGGACACGCACACAGGCCTACAGGGCTGTAGCCAGGGACTCCGGGTGCAGTCGGTTCCCAGCTGTGTGGCCCAGCCCCCCCAGTGCCTGTGGCCACAGTGGCTCACAAAGGCCAGAAGAGGCTGTGATTACAGATGAGGCTGTTCCTGCAGCAACTCCTGGCCCTCCTGGCAGGACAGCAGGGGCAGAAGCCACTGTGGCTGTGACCAGACCCATCTCCTCTGCAGAGAGGAGCCCAAGTGGCTCTTGCCTTGCGCTTGCTACGACTGTGCCCATGTGGGAGTAGTGAGTGCTTTGGGCTGCAAATATACTAAGCTAATAACCATTACACAAACAAGAGGGAGTAATTATCTCATTAAATGTACTGGCAGTACCCAGGCACCTCTGCTGTACTGCCTCAACTCAGGCTCTGCAGGAAGAAGCCTTTCAAAGGTGTCTTCCAGAAGCAAGCCTTTCCTTCTGAAGGAGATAACATGTCAAAATAATTTGTCAAAGATATATTTAAAGAACATTTCTGGTTCTCATTTCTGATAGTTCATGAAAGTTCCTGTCCCTGAGCAGCTCTCATGTGTTTCTGTCTGGGGAGTCCCAGGCCTGCCTCCCCAGCTCAATCTTTGAAACACCATACAAATAAAAATAAGCTGTTTGTTGAAAAGAAGTGCCTTGGTGGGGACAGGGTGAAGCTACACAGGCTTCTGCTCTGCCCACTTCTGAAAACAAGTTCAGTTTAAACTTCTGTTGTTAAAAGTGTGGTGGGCACATGGAATGGAGGTGAAATGCTGGTACTTGAGTCTCAGTGGATGTGTCAGTCTTAGAAAGATTGGGATCAGGAAGAGAAGAGGCAAAATTAGGGCCAGAAATAGTTCCATAGTTATTTTTAATTAATCTGTCAGCATTTAATTTGGAATGATTTCAATTTTTTTTGTTTGTGTAATAGTAGGTTACTCTGTCAGAAAATTTACACCAGGAAAATTATTGTAATTTGAATAATGATCTCCTTTCCGTCATGTAGGAATCCCACAGCAGATACAAGGTATTTGTATTTAGTGGTATTTTAATTATATAACAAAAATTTTGAGGCTGAGGAACACAGTTGTGTGTTTCACCACAGTTCACTCTTGACCTGTGCGAAATTAAATAGTTGCTATGATATTTAAAGATGGATATTCAAAATGTCAATAAAAACACTATTTTCTTTCTTTGCTAGTAAGATTATGATACTTCACATACTGTGTCACAGTTATGAGTATGTGACTGTATTACAGTTTACTACTAGATATTCCTAATCTATTTTTTTGCTTTTTCGCCAGTACTGATCCTTGTTCAAACCACTTCCCCGGTACAATTGAGGGTACAGGATGCTGGGACTCCCTGTGAGAAGGACTCCTAGAGGGGGAGAAGAAATGCCTTAAGGCTTGATACACTAAAAACACGTCAATATATTAGACAGGATGTATTTTCTCTCGTGCTCACAAGCACTTCCCGTTAGAAATTTGGGGTTTCTCATGTTGTATTAATGAATCATCATCGTTATCAGGTCTGATGTGCACTTCTGCTTAGTCACTGCCTGAACTCTCCATCATTCTGTGAGTTTTCCTGCTGTGAAATCCTGCCTGTGAGATCTTTGTAAGGTCCAAGTGAAATAATTAAGCTTTAATCACAAAAACCCTTCCCTCCCACATGACTCAATGCATGTTTAGAACAGTGGTTTAATGTGATCGGTGCCAGCCTTGGGATGGAACCTCAGCCTGGAGACACCAGGGGTTCCCCATGGGCCTTTTCCTGCAGCTTTGCAGCCGGACTGCCTGGGACAGGCACATCCATATGTCATGAGGACAAGAGCATTCCACATGTAGAGGGCTCTGCCCAGTGGGTTCCTTAGGCTGGAACAAGATCTAATGTTATTAACCCTGAAAGAGCTTCTAAAAGTCAAACCTAATTTTGACTTCTGATTTTGTTCGTTCTGCCTCTTTCTCTTTTTGTTTTGTTTTGGGCAGGTGTTATCCCAATGTCTGGGATCTGCAGGCTTCTGATGGGAATATTTAAAATTTTAGCAAAACTGTAGTTTTACTTCCTTTATAATACCTGAAGACACTGTTATTAATATTGGGAGTTTAAAGCCTTGTAAAAATGTTTTTCTTTATACAAACAGTAAAAAATAACTACTTATTAAATGAAGTTATATATTAGAATATTCATTTATTTATACTTGCAAAATTTGGTTTATGAGATAATACAACCTTTAAATAGTTAGTTGGTTTTGTCACATTTGGCATCTGCCAAATAATTTGGCAAATTTGCCATAAACTCCCTGACATTTTTGCTCAAAAGAGTTAGTTTTCTTCATTCTTTGCTGCCAGACAGGTCATGTATCTTTTCAGGCCTGAAGAATTTCTATCAGCTATTTAAATGCAAGGCCACAAAGAGAAAGCCAGACTCAGGCTGCAGCAGGCTGAACCGGGGTGATTCAGGACCAAAGAGCTGCAGCACATAATTAAACAGTAACTGCACCCTGCTCCAGACTTTATATGTGGCAGTGTAGACTGGCTGCTTTTCCCATCAGAAAGGGGAACGTGCGCAGTTATCAGAGACACTGCGTGAACAAGGATGATGAAAACGGTTATCGAGTGACACTTAAAAAGTTTTTTTTTTTTTCCTACTACTTAGGCAGGAAATTTGACTAAAGATGGCTACTGCCAGTTCCCTGCTGCCGAGGGAAGAGGATGCATCCCAGCTTCCCAGCTCTTGGTGCCGGCAGGAAAAGAAAGGGCAGAGCTGGGCATCGGTCTCCCCTTGGCGCTAATGGCAGCCGCCTTTGCTTTTACTCCCTGCAGCTGGGCTCAGAGCCAAGGGAATTACATACAGCCATGGCTGTGTGCTGAAAGGAGGAGGAGGTACGGTAATCTTTCTCAAGGCTTCTTGCACCTCTCTCTGATGTTGCCCTCGGCAGCAAGTTTCTCTTCACCTGTTAGACAGCTCACAGTACTAAAACGGGACTGGAGAGATGCTGTGAGCTCAGTTTTAGGGCAGCAAAAGAAATCTGGCAGAAAGCAGCCATATCGTTGTGTTGGCCCTTAGACAAGGAGGTGATACATCCCCACCCCATGCAGCTGAGCAGCACAAGCAGGGAAAGCCTCTGAGTTGGAGTCGCCGCCGGTTTGTGGGTTTGTAACTGAGCAGGGGCTGATTACACAGCGCAGGCCCTGCTGGCACGTTTTATGTTGTGGTGTCAGCAGCCTTACAGTGATTTTTATACAAGGCTGTGTTGAATTTGATGGGAGATGAAATATCCTTTAAAAATCTATTGACAACAAGTGGGTTTTTTGGATGGTTTTCAGAGAAGTACCTCGAAGGAGCAGGCTGTGTGGCTCTGAGGCTTCTTAGGCACAAGTGTGATGGTGAATGAGGAAGATGCACACAGGGACGTGCTTGTACTGATGAAGGCAGCACTGCAGCATATTCCCACTGTGAATACGGAGGCAAAGAGAGGCAGAGGGAAGGGAATAGCCTGGAGCTGCCACAACACTGCCTGAAAACCACAAGGGGACAAAGCCACAGTACCTGGAGTCTTGCGGCAGGGCCTGGAAATCAGCTCTGAAGGGTTCTCGGCAGGCCCTTTCTGAGGTTCTGCTCAGGCACCATTGCCCTTTTGTTTACATGGCAGTGGGGGGGGTGTGTACAAAGGAATATGCACAAGTTTATGCAACTGCCTTGGTTTAAGAAGTATTTTTTTCTGCAGGATGTATCTGGTCATGACTATTCATTTATTTGTTTATTGGCATCTAGTGCTGAAATGAAGTCATACCCACTTTTATCTTCTATAAACCAGATGGGCAGCTTTCCCGAGACGCTGGGTTCCTGCTTTCCCTTCAAGCCTGCTGCTGTGATGGGCTTTTTCTGGCTGGCAGACTACTGCCTGTGCTGTGCAGGTAGCCTGGTGTCTGGTGGGGGGGCTTATGGAAAGGAATCTGGAGCCATTTCCATGTCTTTGAAGGCGTTTCTGGCTCTGGCAGTTTGCTGACAGCGAGGCCTGTTTCCCCTTATTTCTTGTGCATCTCTTCACTCAGTGGGGTTGTTTCCTGTCGTAACTTGCAGGCTTGCCTTGCAGCCTTCCCACCTATCCCTTCTTTTTCTTGCTCTGACCACAGGGAGCTCTCTGAGCATAAACTCATTTCTGCCCACGTTCACGCCCTTGAAAACTAATCTTATGAGGGAGGTCAGTTTATTGTAGCAATACCCAGGGATTTAGGCAAACTCAAGAACTCATATTTCATACTTTGTCCAAGGAAACACATAAGAAGGTGTAACTTTTGCCCTGAAGACCTGTAACAGTATATTCTGCTGACCTGGTGCATCCTCTAAAGTCATCAGGGGATGTAAGTTACAGCTTCCAGGAAGAACAGTAGATTCAAATCAATGAAACGCTGTAGGTAACTCATCTGACTGGTGAGAATTAATTGAAAAACAGGGAGGAACAGGAGTGGTTGCATTTTCACTGTGGGGTGACAAAGATTTGAGCAGCTCAGTGGCTGCTGACTTGCTACGTTGGACTTGTACCAGGGAGGAGAAGATCTCAGTAGTGCCTGGGACTCCACCAGTGTGAATGAGGTTGTAGGATTGGGCTTCAGATAGCACTGTTTGATCCTCGATTTAACCAAAATTCACAGGAATGATTGATTTTATACCCATTTTCCTCCAAAACCAATGGGAATACTCGAGGATATAAGCCTTTACCAGACTAAGACTTGGAAACTAATGCGGTTTCTGTGTTTCAGTTGATTCTTATTTTTTAATGTATCATTTGATGGGGGAGAGAAATATCCCGAGGACCTTTGTTTTATATGCAGAAGTGTTTCAGCCTCTAGTTTAAAAGCAAAAAAAAAGCCCCCCAAAATGAAACTAGAAAGCAACAGCTAAGTTTGAAAGCAAGAAAGGATTTTCTTGCCAAATAACCTCAGACCAAGCATGTTTTAACAGAAATGTTAAAGATCACCATCTGTTGAACGCTGGCACTTTATTGAGAGTTATCTGTTGCAAGTTTATATTTTATGCAAAGACAAACACACAAAAGAGCATCTTTTTATTTTTGCAGAGAGTTGGATTGAACGATGTCTCAATGAAAGTGAAAACAAACGTTATTCCAGTCACACCTCTCTGGGGAATGTTTCTAATGATGAAAGTAAGTAACTTGTCATTCATTTAAAGTCAGTGTGAACATTTCCAAGTGCTCATTTCGTGCTATGTAAGTTGCTATATAAGCTGTTATATCTTGATGATTTTTTAGTACTTTGTCATTTAAAGAGTCAACTCACTTGACATATTCAACAGTTTTATTAATTTTTTTCTGGAATATTTGCATTTTTTAAAAGGAAATAATACTATCTATTGGTTAAAACAGCCAGAAGAATCTGTGTCACTGAATAAAGGTTGGATGACCTCTAAAATGTGCTGTTAGTACCAGCCTAGGAGCAAAATCACCTGTTTTGCTTTTCACTGATGAACACCATGTGGTCAAAATGCGGGAAAAAATGTGCTGTTTTCCAGTACTACCATATCAAAACATCAATTAAAAATCTTTCCTTTAAGAATTAAACAATAGTGAGATTAAAAATTCACATACTAAAACATGATATTGCTTTCTTTTTAGTTAGAGAAAACAATGATCAATCTAGCTGATTTTAAAATAACAATTTTTTTCTTTTCTAGTAATAGTAATTTTAGATCTTGATTTTTAGCAATAGCAGGTAATCAAAACAACTTCAAAGTAATTTAAAATAACCAAATTGTTTATTTTTAAAATTGCACGACAATTTCTAGCTTACCATTTAGTTTTCCCTTTTTATGCAATTTCTGTTCTGCTTAATTTACCTAAAGCAAAATACTCTTCATGCTAGTTTTCCTCTCAGGACTTCATATATTCATGTTACAAGATATTAATGCAGATTAAATTTTTTAATTCAGTAACTAGTAATTTACATTTCATAAATACAAGTTTAGAAAGTATATTTTAAATAACTTAATTGCTGAAATTCTCTTTTAATTTTTTTGCATTTTAAGAGAATTATTTATTTTGACATCATGGTAAAATTACATGCCCTGTAGCACAATGTTGTAATGGATCATGAAATTTGCTGTATTGGGTCCTTACTCTTATTCGTCTAGGGATATCTTTTGAGGCAATATTTCTGAAGGAGAAGGAAGATGTTAGTAGAAACATGGTATTTATTCATGACTCCCAAGCTAAGAACAGTGGACAAGAATCTTTAAAGATAGACAATGAACCTGGGAGATGTTTGGGGTTTTTTGTTTTTAAAAATTAAGGAACAGAAATTAATTTATCTTAAAAAAATTATAGTGGATTGTAGTGAAAATACAAACATCAGCTTGTTATTTTGAATTTTATGAGAACCTGTGAGATGTACAAAGCTCATTTCACTCTGATGCTACTGAGAAAGTGATGGAAGAAATCTGTAATGAATGAGATGTGTCTTCAGACTCTTAACAGGGTCAAAATTCAGGATTATTATATGTGCTTTAAATGCGAGCATGAGAAACTTCCACGTAGCTGGGGCCAGTAAAAAGAGGACCTGCATGGTTAACAAGAGCAGGTGTTTCAGACAGTGGCATTGAGAAGATGGGATGGTGGCTTGTTCTGTTTTCTGGTTCTGGAATTAAAGGGCAAGCAACAATAATGAAAGGCAGTGAATTTAGAACTGATAAAACAAATACATAAATGAATTTGTTCCGCTATTCGTGTGCAGAAGACATTGTCACAGCATATAACGGAAACCCAAATGAGAGGCAGAGTTGATTTTATCTAGCTTCCTTCTTAATAGCCAGTTCTTCCAGATGCTTCCTTTGCACTGATTACCAGCATTTCTGCAGTACAGATAAGAGAATTAATCCACCTGAAAAGTCATCCTTGTTTTGAGGGGGAGGTGAGGGAGAGGAGAAGGTGAAGAGGAAGGAGTAGGAAAGCAAAATAAGCTACAGCAGCAAGACCAATAATCTGTGAAATCCAGAACAAACTAGAAGTTTCACCATAGAAATCATTGTCCTATGTGCTCCTTTCTAGTGCTCGAGTTCTTTCAAAGATTTTTCTAACAGTGCCCGCACACCAACCAAGAAATTTCCAAACCATTGTGTCACTCTTTGTCCGGCCTCTGTCATACATTTACAGACAAAGCAGGAGGCAAAATGTTTTGAGAAAACCCACATAACCCTATTTCAGAATGGTGGTCAAATTGCTATTGTCAGTTTAGCTCCAGTTTTCATCTGCAACCAAAAGAAAGGCTCATCCACCTTTCTCTTGTCTAGTTTTTTGTCTCTACATACATCAGGTAGCTGTTGGCTGGACTATCAGAGAAAATGTGGGTTTGGTTTTTACTTGGGGTTTCTTTTTGGCCTTAGCTCCACTGAAGATTATGAGAACTTGTGCTGTGAACCGATAATGTTCTTACTGAGCGTAATGCTTGCTCTTGTGACTCTTTTTTTCCAGGATGATTTTAGAGTTCATAGGGTTTTAGGACAGGAGTAATAGTTTTGCTGTTCTCCCTTTCTACAGCCAAAGTACGCTACAGAACCATACTTCAGGCCACAGGGGTCCTTTGCAATCTTCCATTCTTACCCAGAGACCTCCAGGCCTCTTGAACCTGCCTTACACTGGGAAAGGAAGCGATGACTCACAGCCATGGATTCACAGGATTTCTGTGCTTCCTGGGGTGCTTCTTACCCTTTTGGAACATTTTATGACCTCTTCCAAAGCACAGCTTTTACATTCTAATATAAAAATTATCACTAAATTTTATTTCACTTTCCAGTTTTTAAAACATTTTTTCCTGCCTCCACTTCAACATTCCATGTTAGTCAAAAGATTCACAGGAAAAGGGAATGGTACAACCTTGTAGACAATAATTAAAAAAACCGAACCCCATAACGTTTTCTGTGTACTGTGCATTGAACCAGATTATCCAAATTGAAATAGAGGTCTGGAAGAACACAAATAAAGGCTTATGAAAGTTTCAACTTCAGTTCCATGGGGAAGGAATTGTGATGTTACTTGATGAAGAGGAAGGGTTGCTTGTCCAAATTTTCTTGCTTATTTGGAAATCTGAACGTGTAGACAGTTCCTATGAGATAAACGAAAATATTCAGACTACTTTTTGTACTTCAAAAGTGGTGCTCAAAACCATGTTCATAATGGCTGTAATGGACCTACCCAGCAGCTTCATTTTCTGTTTGACGTAAACCTCTAATTCTTCAATTAAAAAAAAAGTTTTTAAAAAGCTACTTGTTTTCATTGCAATTTTCCTTGGAGAAAATTCTTTCTTTTTCAGTCATACCTACTCAGTGAGAACTATGCTCCCATGTTTCTCAGAGGGTTTTAAAAGATCCCACTATTCTAAAAGCATGGAATACGTGCTAAGGAGCCTGAATCTTGTTTATGGCTACATGTAAGAGACAAGATAGCTTTGTACTATAATTTAATTTTAGCTACAGCCAAATCACTTCTCAGAACAGTTAGAATCTGGCCTGCAGGGGCTACAGAGGAAGAGTCAATTCCTCTGAAAAATATGGAGCTACCTGAACTAAGGGAAGGATTTTATCCATATAAAGATACTAACAGCATGTTAACTCCTTAGTGGTTTAGAGACACATGCAGGCAGCACTGGAAAGTACAGGGCTCTCCAATTACCTCCACAGTGGAAAGAAGAACTTAGCTCCATTTTAGTTATGACAAACAGACTAATAACACTTTAGAAGAAGGTGTCTTTGCTTTGGGTTGTTCCACTCACTGTGTTTAAGGCAGCAGGCTCAAAGCACCAAGAACCAAGAAATCCCTTGAATCCAGCCTACCATCAGACAGCAAAAGTTAGAGGATACCACTGAGAGGTCTGGGAAAGCCACAAAGATACAAACATGCGCAAGATACAAACAAGACTCTACTTGAGTGGCTTGGAAACAGACTTTTGAAAGTAAGATAGAGCTGTTAACAAAGAAACTTCCATGGAGTTTGGGAAGAAAAAGATTCTCTGATGTCTCTTGGAGCCAACAAATACTGTTTTTCTAGAACATCAATGATGCCTGGTTTTATTATGTTTGAAGGCCCCTTCTATGCTGAGAGTTTTACTTGCAGTTGTCTAAGCTATTTACCTGCGTTCAGTTTTGGATGAGTACCAGGCTTTCCACCTAATCAGGTACCTTGAAGATGCCCTTCCTTGGGATGCTGGTAGTCCTCCTACTGGCAGAGGAGTGAGCACACTAGATGGGTTTCTCTGTGAGGTGCTGTGTGTGAACACCTGCATCCATGAATTAGGAACAAGATTTTTCCTTGTGACTTCAAGCCCTTTTGGATTTGCACAGAAGAATTGTCATGTCTCTTCTTTGACAGCACCTTGAAGCAAGACTTCTTTTCAGTGACTTTATTTCCTTTTCCTACAAAATAGATTGGATTTTAAAAGTACTGAATTTTAAAAGGTATGAATTCGTTTTAATCGACAGTGTTGTTTTAATGTGAATTGATAAAATGACAGGCCAAAAAGTAAGAAATGCTGTTTTTCGTTCACTCTTTCATGCTAGACAAAGTGATCTGGGATGAGACCTGAGTCAAGAGTTAAATATTCTCTGCCTGATATGGATGTCATTAGGTGCCCTGCTGCCAGCTAAAATATAAAGAATAAGGATATTTATTGTTTTCTGCTAGCCTATTATCTGATGAGATTATATTGTTAAACTATACAAGGTAGAGTTAAGTGCTTGTGTATGCAATACTGGAAGTTTGTATTTCTAGGTCGCATCTATTCCTGTACCATCTGCAATTCTTTCCATCTTTTTAATAGAAAAATGAAAGTTTGGCTGACAGCTTTCATCAGGTCTGTTGGCAGAAAACAAAGTTGCACTGTTTTCTTGTAGAGGGAATTGACTTTGGGGAGACAAGCAGTAACTCTGGAAAAAATTTAGCTTTGTTGAAAATCCAGTTGTTCAATGGGTAATATTCTATGGGAAATAATGCTTAAAGAAATTTTTGGAGTCACAGTTGAAGTCCCTCCTTCTCCTTCTGGGTTTTAAGAGACAGGTAGTGGAGGATGGTGAAGAGTCTTGAAGAAGGATCCACAGGAAGCAAACATACCTGAGGAGGGAGACATAAATTGCAGTTTATGACCTAATTGTTAGTTTGTGTTGTTAAAAACAAATTCTTACGTGGGAGGAGCTGAGTATGGCTGGTGTGAGGTTTGTCTGAGGGCAGCTTAGGTAAAGCAGGTGCTCACTCTTAATGCAAGTGAAAAACAGCTGGGGGAGGAATGGAAGGGGTGGAGAGACTCTAATATTGTAACTTAGATATTGACTTGATGCCTGATGTCTGCCACGTATCCAGAGGGAAATTCAGTCCCGTCAGTTCAGGAGGAAGCCATCCCAGGCCGGGTCTGTGGCGTGCGGGGCGGCAGCCACGGCCGCTCGGCATTCAGGCCCCGCGTGCCCGCCTTTGCTGCACGCCGACCGCCTGTTTAGGAAAAAACAAATGAAACCCACAATTTAAAAGTGATTTGAGATGTGGATGTTGGTCCTGTGCGCCGGATAAAAGCGGGCCCTGAAAGGCAGGGAGGGAGTGTGCGGCCCAATAATTAGGGGCCCATTGTCATGCAGATGCAGAAGGGGGGCTGCGGAATGGGATTTCCTGACGCTTCGGGGAGCGGCCGCAGGATAAAGGGGGTTGGGATAGCACAGCTTCCCCGGTGCGATGCCAGAAATCCTGGGGGACGAGGGCTGCAGACAGAGCCTGCCCAGGTGGGGCGTTATTTGTGTGCGGGGGTTCCCGGGACAGCACAAAGGCCTCCCAAGAGGGTCTGATGTTCAGAGGAGACAGCCCGGCTCCCGTAAGATCCAGCATCCGAAAGCCTCGCTTAAATAACTTCTAGAAGTTCATTACATGAAGAAACGCAACTTGCAGCGTGGTGTGCAGGTTTACCTTATTGTTTGGGTATCAAAGCCCTCTCTGCCGAATGGTTTCATCGAGGAAAAAGTTGTTAAAATCTCAAAATGTGTCTGATGCAACAGTGTTTCCCAAAGAATACCCTTCTGGAGCTGCTGATTGTGCTCCACTCAGCTTTCACCCAGGAATGTTTCATACGTTTAACAAAACACAATTTAATTGCAATTATTCTATACGTATTTCGAAATTGTTTCAAAAGAACAAATGCTATCTAGGAAGAATCCAATATCTGAAGTTTTATTTTAATTATCTTTTTCTTTATTCATCTTTTATCCAAATTTTTGGGAAGTCTGCAAATTAGAGTTGTTTTGGAAACAGTTAATGGGGAATATTATCAGAGAAATCACCCAAAAAGGAATAAAGTATATTACAGAATATACACTTCTTCTCATTCAGAATTCATCTCTGTAAATTTATAAACATTAGTATATACCTTATGTTAGGATCAAACACTGGGTGTACCCCATTATTTTAAATGCCTCATCTAATATAAAACTTGGGTAAAGCAGTAGTTTCCTTGGAGCAAGTGAAACTGTTTGCATGTTCTGACATGCTGCTAGAGATCTAAGAGTTGCTTTTTTTCCATATAAATTTATACTTTTCAATGTCACTGTTCCCAGGCACCGCTCTGCTCCTGCTATGAGTGATATTTGCAGGGTTTATTGCCTTAGGGAGTATCTACAGATGGTAGTTTAGGGAACATCATTATTTACATTTCCAAAATTTAGCCAATATTTTGAGAAAGTTTTGGCACTTGAGAACATTTTAGGTTTTTAAAAATTATTTTAATTAATTTTTAAAAAAATGCTTGCAATTTAAAAATGATTTCTTTAAAAAAAAAACAGTTCATGAATTGCTGAGAAATTCCTGATTACAGGAAATTACATAGCCATTTCTTTTGTTTCTTAACAGATGAGGAAAAAGAAAATAATAGAGCATCAAAACCGCATTCAACTCCAGCTACACTGCAATGGTAAGATGCCTTTTAAAAAAATCAAGAAAATCTGTTAGTGTTTTTTCTTATGCGTTTTCCAGATGAAGAGAATAGAGCTCTTGGCCATCTTACACAGTTCTAAAGATACTTTCACTGTAAGTGTTTAATGTGCCCATTAGTAACCTGTACAGCATTTCTCAACAAATGTCTTATGGGATTTGTTTGAACAGAGGAAACCTCTGATAAAGTTTAGAAGATCTACTTGGCATATTTGTTTGCCACCTTGCCAGCTGATTATTTGTGGTTTGTCATCATTGTTACATTTATTACAAAAAGAAAACTAGTACTGAGAATTTTTTTCAAGACTCACATTTGTTTCAGTGTCTGATGAAGCCCACCCTTACCGACCGTTTTACTGACATGACATCTCTGTAATTTAACATAGAAGACAACAAAAGGAAAGAGTTCAAGGTTTGATTAATTTGTCAAAATCCCCTTGCAAAGTTAGTGAGGAAAAAAAAAGGAAGGGTAATTCGGAAGAGAGAGAGGATAGTTTGTGAGTTAGTCTACAGTGCTGCAAAAATATAAACGAGTGCCGTTCCCAGTGATTTGCAGATGTATTTTAGTCTGCATGTTCTGTAATGTGTGCCTGTAATTCTGACATCCCTTGCTATAGGTCATCTCT
This sequence comes from Edolisoma coerulescens, assembly GCA_013397115.1. NCBI lineage: Eukaryota > Metazoa > Chordata > Aves > Passeriformes > Campephagidae > Edolisoma > Edolisoma coerulescens. The sequence continues at coordinate 364,436 of VWZW01002378.1, forward strand.
TAGACTTTTGTTGACTTTTGCCTTAATTGAGGTTTTTAATTCTTGTTTAGATTTCTTAATGTTGTAAGTGACCAGGTATCTTTCGGGAGATTCCATGTATCTGGCAGAACAGAGCTCTGTTACAGAGAAGCTTCTGAGCGTCCTTATCTGAAATCCCATAGTCCTCAGCTTGTTTTAAGCCTTTTTAAAGAAAGGCCTTTACCTATACGTACCTGAAGTACTTCCTGTAGTTTTCTGGATGAAAAGATAAGATTATTGGTAAAAAAAAGTGGGTTTTTTAAAGCAAAATGTTAGCAAACTTCTTTCTCTGCTTCTGTCAGTCTTGTGGGAGACGTCACTGAAAAAACCAGCAAAGAATAATTCAATCAGTATATTTTTCTCTATTTTTCTGCCTGTTAAATTACATGGTTCTGTGAAATATGCATAAAGGTCATTTGGATTATTTCTTCTATATTTGCTTTTAAAAGTCGATTGGTGATGTTTTTAGAGTAAAAAAACCTCAAGACCTGTGGGTTGATTTTGAATAGGTTGCTGCCAGTATTCAGAAACTTACAGACACTTTCCATGCAAATAATGAGATGGGCAAATATAAATAAAGGCATTTAGTTGGGAGCTATTGTTTCTTTGTACCTATTCGTATCACAAAAGTCCTGCTTTTCAGAAGTTCAAGTAAAGTGAATGACTTTTCTTTAACAGACACTCAAGAAAGGGAGTGACTACAGATAGAGAGAAAATTATTAAAATAATAATGAAATGTCATAGTGGTATTTTATTATTTTTCATTATTCACTCCCACAACTTTAACAGTTCAAAAAGGATAATAAATAACTATCTAGCTAAAATAAAATAGCAAGCAGCTCTTACCAGTCCCAGATTCAGAGCAGTGTTTATTTTGCAGTGAAGTCAGTTAAGAGTCTTTTCCACAGGAGCAAATAATGTGGTAGCCAAGAAGCCAGCATTAATTAGAACATCCAGCGATACTGTTCCCAGCAGAAAACAGGCAAATACTGTAAACAGTCTTTTGCCAAATACTTTCAAGCTTCGTCAGTCATAAAGGTTAGTAAATCCCTAAACTCCTGGGATGTTGAGCCCTGCTGGAATGTACTGTGCACACTAATGCTCATTCAGCAGTGTTTGCAGTAGAATCATAGAATTTTGGTTCTGAAAAGGCTGCTTACAGCTTCTTCCCTTCTTTCTTGCTAGTGTACTGGCTTGCTACCTGTCTGTTGTATTATGTTTCTTACATGTTGAGGTAGGTCAAATATTCTCCCCTTTGAGTCTTCTCAAGCATCTGCAATTTCCTCCATTCATTTTCCACCCAAAATTCCATGAGGTAACAGAAAGCAAAGAAGTTTTCATGTTTAAAATCTTTAGCTGCTGTCAAACTGAATTATACAATTGGCTAATTTATTAACAGGCCTGTAGGTAAAAAGTTTCCCAGCTTACTAGCCATCCCCACAGAACAGTTTTCTGGTCGTTTCCATATGCTTTTCAACATATGTACCGCAGCTTTGAATTGGTATTTCCTGGAGAAAGTGATATACTAAATGAAATGAGAAGCTCAAAAGTTAGGGTCAAACTGCTAAAGTAGCAAGCTCATTTTGTGCGAAGATGTGGAGTTTCCACTGTTCTGGAAAGCCAGACACATTAGCATTGGGTTATTTGTACTGCAGTAGCACCCAGCAACCCGTGGGCTGGTACACTGTTGTGATCAGCACTGTAGAAGTGCTGCACAGAGTACTTCATGAAGGTTTAGCTCTACGTGTTGGACAGTTCTGCCTGCTCAGGTGTGGTGGTTAAACCTCAGCCAACAAGTAAGTACCACACAGCTGCTCGCTCACTCCTTCCCTGCTCCCTGTGGGATGGGGAGGACAGCTGGAAAAAGGTAAAACTCACGGGTTGAGATAAGGACAGATGAATAATTAAAGTAAAATAAGATAATAATGATAATAGTAGTAGTATTAATGAAAAGGAAAAAGAGTAATAAAAGCCAAAAAAACCCAAGTGATGCGCAATGCAGTTGCTCACCACCCGCTGACCAAGGCCCAGCCCGTCCCTGAGCAGTGACTGGCACCTCACAGCCAGCTCCCCCCAGATTATATGCTGAGCATGATGTTCTGTGGTATAGGGAATTCCTTTGGCCTGTCCAGGTCAGCTGTCCTGGTTGTGGGCACCCCCAGCTTCTTGTGCAGCTCCTCTCTGGCACAGCGTGGGAGACTGGAGAGTCCTTGGCTTGGGGTAAGCACAACTTAGCAACATCTACAAACGTCAGTGTGTTGTCAGCATTATCCTGATACTAAACACAGCACAGTGCCAGCCAACAGGAAAAAAATAACCCTTTCTCAGCCAAAAGCAGAACATCAGGTCTCACAACAAGTACTTGCACACTCAGGGGAGACTAAAAAATGTATCTGAATGTTCCTTGGGCAAGCATGTGTCCTGTCTTCTAACAACAATCTCTGGGGTTGGATTCTGGAGGTGGAAGTGGTGGGGTAAATTGTTGGCCAGTTTTCAGGATACAGTACCAAACTGCCCTTGTTCTGGCAAATGGACACCTCACAATTGTCTGCAGCATGTGGTGTCTGCCAAGTTAAAACTGGTCATGTTTTTCCTGTTAGATGCTACTACCATTTAGAGCTAGTGAAGGCAATGGAGCATTGGAAAACGGAAGCTGAGGAAATGTCAGCTGCAATGAAAAAGAAGGGGAAGGAAGCAGTAGGGAGAGCATAGCAAAGACATAAGGGAAATATGTACATTTTTTTGCATGGTTCATATTGCCATCAATTTTATTAGTTATTCCTTTTCTGGCATCTTGCTGAAAAGGGCAAATTATATCAATCCCATGGGGAGCTATCCTTAATGTTTTTTTCTCTCCAAAGGGAAAATAAGTTGAGCGTTTTAAATGTGGAGGATGAAGAATAACTGAAGAAGCCAAGAATCGTGTCTGGATGACTGTCAGCCTGGCTAAATAGCCTTTTCCTGGAAACAGGAATGATGCTTTTGTTTTGTTTCATTGATGATACAAAATGAAGTGAAAGGCCTGGTAAATGTAGCATTACTGCCAAATACATGATAATTGAGGAAACTGCCAAATACATCATAATTTGGGAAACTACACGAGCTTGAATTTAACTGTTAAGGCATGAATATAGCAATACCTAGCATTCTGTGCTTATCCCATGTTCCTGTGCACATTATCATCTGCAAAGCTATAGCTTGGCTCTAAAATGTTCATGTTTATTTCAGTGGTGAACTGGTTGACCAAGGTGTAAGTCTGAAACTTTATTTTACTTCATTTTGGTGTGTGTGTATGTGTGTGTTTACTTCCCCAAACACAGAATTATTCGAAGTACAGACAACCTAATCCCATCCAGTTTGGTGGCTTACAGTGCAGGTACTCTCAATAATAACAGTATTGTGGAGCTGAAGTCAACAAAACTATTCTATTTTCTGCCACATTTATAAAAAGAATTTAAAAAGAGGAAGGTAAAGCATAGCTAGGGAATGGGTTCTCCCCAGATTCATACTTTCTTATCCATCAAAATTAATCTTCTAGAATCTTCTATGTGATTAACAGTGGTTAACATCACAGTTGTTCTGTGGTCTTGAGATATAAAATTAAATCTGTAACGACACTACAGACATGACTGATATAGAATAATCTCATTTAATCTAGAACTATGTAAGTGTATATGGAGGGAAGCAGTAACAGGGATAGATAAAATTGTCACTCCTGTGGAAGGATTAGGGGTTTTATTCCTATACTGTAGTGGTACAAAAGGTCTCATTGTGAATTACTGGATTTCACATGGCTTTATTACAACATTTAAAATGTTTATATATATATTTATATTTTATAACTGGTAATGATTTGTTAGGTTGAAGATTGCATTCATTATTTTTCTACAATACTGTAGAATGAAGCTGGATTCAAAATATGATAAAGTTGTTAAATAAAAGACAGGAAAATAAAAGAAGTGGAGCAAGATGGGTTTTTGATCATTAAAAAAAAGTTCAGGTATAATGGAGCATTGTTCAGTGTCAGACTAATGACTCTCTGTGAAAGAGAGGAGAAAAAGAGAAAAATTCATCAGATATGAAGAGAAATAATTAACTGCTTTTCTTTCTGTCCTGTCTTGGTCACGGAAGCTGACATTCCAATTAGCAGCTATAGTATACAAACGAACTCTCCAGGTTTTGAAAGGAGGTTTTGTTAGAGCACTATGAAATTGAGGAAAGGTGCCATGATGATATTTCTGTAGAAACCAGGGAAGAATGGATGTTGCCCATACAAACTGATTCCATTCATCTAGCCGGATATCTTATTAAAATAGTTTGCAGTCACAAATGATCATGATAACTGAAATGGAAGGTAGGTAGGTCCTGAAAAAGGCAATGAGGGAGAGAAACTAGATATTTGGAAGGTGTTCTACAGCTATCAAATGGCAGGGGATTATTTGCTGTAAAACTGCAAGTTTTTTGAGAACACATATTTATTTTTTAATACAATTAAGAGGAAGTTACACTTAACTTCTTCCCTTACCCAGCAAGGCAGACAAGCGCACATGTAACTGTAGATGCCTATGACTGACACCATCAATGACAAGATTAATTATGGTTTAATATTAAGTGTGTATGTAAATATCTCTTGAACATTTTTGGGTCAGCAACCATAAAAATGGCATTTCAAAGGAACGTTTCTTCTAATCTATAGATTTATAATGAGACCAGTTTCAAGCTTTAAGGATGAAGCATATGCCTACTCATATATTTGACATTTAATTTAAAATCTTATAGTTGTATGTTTCCATGTATAAACAAATAATGATAGTTTCTAAAAGGTAGAAGAGGATGTTATTTCACTGGGGTTTTTTCAGCATTGTATTCAGATTATGGTTTCTTTTTGGTTTTTTACTTTGCCCATAAACAATAGCAAGAAAATATTACACAATAAGATTTTGTGGACACTCCTGAGTATTTGAAAATTACTTGCTTTAGCCACAGCTGCTTCTTCAAGGTAAGCAATATTGCAGCAAGACAGGAGTGAAAAGTGTGATGAACCAAAGGTGATGTGTTATGTAAAGAAGGAGAGAATGCTTCCCCTCAGTAAATATTTACTGTTTCATAGTTGTACATGTATTTGTTTACTGCAGGATGCTTTTAGGGTATAACAGATTGCTGGGAACTCACAGCCTATGGTTTTGATAGCAAGTATGAACCCAATGAAGCAAGTAAGTATTATGGGAATTAATTGCAAGGAGCACTTAGGAACAGAGCAGAGAAAATTTAGTAGACAAGTGGAAGTCAGAATGTTTGGTCTTACAAGGTGAAGCTTTGTATACTGTTTGCCATACAGGACATCCAACATACTTGCAGTTCTCTCTGTTTGATATTTGCTTTTTAAGGCTGGAGGAGAACTATGAGATTGCAGAAGGTGTTTGCATTCCTCGAAGTGCTCTCTACATGCATTACTTGGACTTCTGTGAGAAAAATGACACACAACCTGTTAATGCTGCCAGCTTTGGGAAGGTAAGTCTAAACAGCATTATGACACCTTAAAATCTCACCTGGTTCAGGTGAATTTGTATTACTGAAAAGAATTAAATCTTCTTTTACTGTTAGAGACAAAGGTATATGAATGAAATCTCTTGTGTATTCAAGTTATTGGACAAAGGCTAAGATTATAAGTATTTTGATGGTTGGAGTAATTTCTAACCATGGGTAGGCTCCAGAGTACATCAGTCCCCAGCCTAGCTGATGGTGATACGGTACAAAAAATTTGCAGTTAAAGTTGAATTGGAAGTTGAATACAAGCCAGTGTAAACACATCTGCATTATGACCTACACTGCTTAAATAAATATATAATTTTTAAAAACAGAAGGGTAAAATTGAATTCTGGAGCATGTCTGTGCCGTTCTTGTAAGCATGATATGGAGATCTCTGAGTTAATGATACCAAATGACGTGGCAAATTCACATGGTGGAGTAAAATGCCTCCAGATGTGAAAGTCCAGAAAGCATCTAGCTGCTTTTGTGTGCACTGCAGGTACAGGCTGCCAAGTTATCTTTTCACTGTGATTCCTCGTGCTTCCCTTTCCAATCCTTCTGTAGTAAGAGCCCCTGTGGTTAACTCCAGATTCACAGGGGAGATGCACTCCTAGCACAGACACAGCTGTGCATCATCTGGGTGTGAGCAGTAAAGCTCTTTTGCTCTACACCAGTAGCAGATGTTAATAGCTGGCTAGAAGGTTACATGAAATTCATACTTTGGATTTGCTGGTCAGGTGGTATTTTCCTCTCAGTGAAAAACAGGATGATATTTAAAACTGAAATTCTGCCATAGAATGTGTCACAGGCCTTTAAAACTTGTACGCTGTGAAAAAAACAGTGTAGAGTTTGCCACTGTTTTTGAAATGCTTGCAAGCATGAGTCTGAAGCCAATTGTCCTGCAAGCTGTTATCTTTTAGTGTTTGCAACATTTGTTCTATAGAAGTGCTGGGTATTCAAAGAAGGAAAAATGCTTCTAGGGTAAGTGCTTGTGTAAAGAGTAGGTGAAGAATATATTTAATGAGGTGACATTTTCTGTAGTGCATCTTTAGGCAGGCAGTTTGGCAAGGAAAGGAAAGTGTACCATGTTGTAACATTACTATGTTTGTTGTGTCTTCAAGGCCTGCATGGCTCAGTAGATTCTGTGTCAGGTTTCTGTTTAAATACACTGCAGAAGTGTGAATGAAGTTGTTCGTTGTACATATTATTGCTACCAAGTGGTAAGTATAGTGGCAACATGTAATTTAGGAGCAGTGGAAATAAGAAACAGATTTCATGCAGGCTCATGTATTTGGAACATGGCTCAAATTTACACAATGCTACTTCTGCTGCTGCTAAAAACTTCTGTAAATTGTAGGGTGTAAATATTCCAGAATTACTCCATCAGAACGCAAATTTACCAGGGATTCCACCATTTATCAGTATGTGGCAGTTTTGTTACACTGTTTAATACTTCATCCCCCTTCTCTCCTGCCATTCATACATAGACCTGTTCATTGGTAGGAGTCTCTTGACCTAGCAGGACAGGTACTGTGACTTCCATCCGAAAATCATGGCATTCCAGTGTTTTTCGTGTGCTGTGGTCCAAGTGTTTTCCTCTCGGCTGCAATAGAGTTCTGAAGCAGTGTTGCATGAAACTTTTTACCTCTGTGTGGAGAGGAAGGAAGCCCTACACAATCATCATGGTACTGTTTCACACTAGTATTTTGGGTAGCCATTACTTTTGTATCTGGAACTGGCACTTCTGCATTGATGTGTCCAGGAACTTCAGACAACAGTGGGGCAAATACTGACGTGAAACCAGCTTCTCCATCTGCAGAACCTGAGCAGACCCCACTGATTCTTTCCAGCCTGTTACTGCCAACAAAATGTACTGCACAGGCACGAAGATCTGCAAGGCACATCTCCAGTCTCTCAATAGCTTTATGTCAGCTTCTCCTTTGGAACAGGTACATGTATGAAGTTTTAGCCAACGTTTGTTATCATGTGACTTAAATACCATCTTGGCAAGGTGAGTTGCATAAATGCCTTGGAGGCAGCTGAAGCAGTGCAGTGAAATAGGTGCTGTTTAAGGAATTCTGCACTTAGCTGCTGAAACAGAGACCCCAGACATGTTTGTCCTCATTGGGAAACATCAGGAGCCCTGCAGCTGTCATCTCCTCCAGAGAAAGGAGCTAGTTGTTCTGTGAAATTGTAGACAGTTCGCCTTTCAGTAGACCACATTGAATTTATAATTCATCTCTGAACTTTAGCTCTGTGGGCAATGTTAAATATTAAGGCTTTGTCTTTAACAAACCGGCAGTTTTTAGAAAGAGATGTGGAGTTCAGCACGTTAAAACAAACTGTAATAAGTAACAGTGTTTTCTCTTAAACTTCCTGGACGTGGACTGGACCTCAGACACTTGGTAATATTGCATTAATGAAACCAAAATTGGTCTGGGGGGGGTAGAGAGATTAACAGAGAGACAGGAATACGGACTGTTTTCTGAGCAAACCAAGCTAATAGCAATTAAAGGAACAAGAAGAGGAAATAACAGAAACACTATATAAATAAACACCTTTAAAAAACCCGTACTCCTAAGGCACATAGAGTATATATAAAACTAGGAATACTCTAATATGGTTATTAATGTGATATATTCTCATATGACAAAGGGAGCTGTAACTTTGTTAGTCAAGATTTAGTGTTTTACTCACTCATTTAACATGCAAAAATGGCAGTTTTATTTATACCAGCATTTGCCAATGTGCTGTGCTACCTAGTCTGTCATTACAGTACTTTTTATTGTCTGCAAAAGACAGGACCCAGCATTCTTTTATATACCTTAACTAAATAGTAATTAGGGAGGGCCCCGTGAATTTGCTGGTTGCAGCTCAGCATCAAATGCAGAGTTCAGTGTTAAACTCCTGCTCTTACCGTAGACAGCCAAGCATATTATATTTTGATTTCGTGCAAAAGTGAGGCAGAATAAGTAAAAATGATCCATGGAACCAGTGAGAAGACAGGGAGGTACAGTGAGGCAGGGCAGGTGTGTCACCGAGTTATTAACAATTAATTGTTGCGTATGAGAACAGGCTCTCTCACAGTGAACGTGTTCAGACTGTGAATTAGCCTTCAGGCAGAAGGAGTGAAAGCCCTGTTGCTGAGGTCACTTAGAAAGGACGGCAGCCTTGTGCCCCTCAGCCCTGTGCTGCGAATGCCTTGGGCTCTGCTCCGGGACCTTGGGGATTTGGAGAGCAGTTTAAGGTGTTTCCAGCTGCAAGTTCTGCCACTGCCTGCTGCAGGGAAGGGTGTGCAGATGTATGTTTGTTTTGGCTTTTATCTGAGCAACATGTTAACATAAAATGCTGGTGATAAGTAACACGCTGAGCAAAGAATTACGGTGGATGACGGCTCTGACTTCTCATTCTTACGGGGTTTAATTGCAAAAACTAAATCATTCTGAATAAGGGCCTTCACCGAATCAAGTAAAAAGCAGGAATGTTTTGAGCATTTCCAAAGCCCTCAGTAGCTGTTGTGTAGGGGTGGGTGCCATAAGGCTCTGCTGGCTCTACCATTCCGCCCAGCTGTTAGCTGGGTTGGCAGATCTTTGAGCTTCTCTTTCACTTTTGTTTCCAACACTGATTTTTGGTCTTGTTTCTTTTGTGACCCTGTATGTACACTGTTTTCATAGTCAGGACCCTCGAAGATGTAATCTTCCTCATCTGAAGCGATCTCTCCCATCCTCCGTGTCCTCAGTTCACTGCTTTAAATTTACCATGCAGCGCTAGTTCCCCTGCCGAGCCCTGCCAGAGCTCTCCCCCAGAACTCTGAGTGACTCGTGGTGAAAACGCTTTGCATCCTCATGAAGCTCAGCTGTTCCCAACTCCCATGTGCCCCCTGGAGGATAAATACTTTCCTCTTCTGGTTTGTTTTTTTTTTCCTTTGGGGCTTTGCTGCCATGTCTTCTGACAAGCAACAATAAATTAATGTTTGAAAAGGAAAACGAAGGTTGCTGACACTTCTCAAGGTGGTTCTCCCCCAGTCTGAGGTCCTTTTACATCGTTTCGGCATCTTAAAGAGGTTTAACATGGATGCACGCTCACACAAGTTTTGTTGCTCCTTGACTGGCTTTGCTGTAGGTGAAAATTACATTCCATTGAATGCATTTCACTAGATAAAGGGCAAAGTCCACAACAGACTTGTAATATTGGTTAGGAAAGAACCTTTTTTCCCCAATAGTGTACTTTGCTCCAGGGAGGTACAAGCTGTGCCAGCCAGATTCCTTTTTCATCACAATGCACTGTCTCTATGCCCAGAAGTTTTGCTGGCAGGACTGCTCCTCCAAGCATGACTAGGATAAATAGGATTTACAGTTTCTTGCCGTCCTAATATATAATTTTAATGTTTGAAGAGGACAGACAAGACCTTTATTGAAACCTCTTTGATAATGACATTGTGATGTGATTGCATTTTGGTTTGTCTTTGTATTGAAATGCACATATTAAGAAATTGCCTGCTGTTGTTCATAAGGAGATACTTCTCCTGAAGATGTGTTTTTTATTTCTTTTCTCTGAATTTGCTCTTAGGTAGCCTCAATAGTAACTGGTATAGAAAAGCTAAATTTACTCTTAGTGCTCTCTTCTGATAGATTAAAACAGCACTTGCTTTATTATGAGCAACCTCTACAACATTGAATACAAAAACAGAACTGGAGAAAAATCAATGTAAATCTGAGGATATGGTTTCTCTCACTGCATCAAATCAGTCTGTCAGTGCTATCTGAGCAGTCCCCGCTTTTCCTTCATCCCTTTTTAACAGCTAGGGTTCCTGACTGAAGGACAGTTAGAACCAGTATGAGTTTTCTTCCCAGCTCAGAGTCTTCTAGGCCAAGATCCTCTGATGAGACCATAGTAACACAAGTACTGCAGAAGCAGTCATGCGGGTGTGGGGAACGGTGATCCTACAGTGTAGATGGAAGGGTCTTTGCTGCCTTGGCTCTACTTCACTGATCCCTTGTATTATTGCAGGTTGCTGACTACTGCCTTTTTCTCCTTGAGCCTGGGGAGTAAGAAAACCAGCGAGGACACCTCAGTTTCTCTGGAGTGACTTTTCCTTTCTCAGTGCCCTATGGCAATGGGATTTTTAGTGGCTTTGCCACTTCAAGCGTCTGCCTTCCAGTTAGGCCTTAAGCATGGAGTGGCCCCCAGGCTGCTTTACCTCATGCCTTGTCAACACGTCCCAGAGGCTGTGCTTACAGCACAGGGTCTGCCAGAGTGCAGGGATCCTGGCGCTCAGCCTTTTCCCACAGATAGGCTGGGTGATGGCAGGCAGTGTGCTGGCACCAGTACAGAGCAGGGGGAGTTGTGCCGGGTTTTAGATCTGCTTGGCTTCAGCAAGTCAGCACCAAAAGTGGCCGCAGCTCAGCTAAGGATCTGAGGCAGAGCACTCACTGTTTGCAGCTTTGTTGGGACGCAGTAATCTGTTTGATCATGCCTTAGGCTGAATTCCATCTGGCCGGAGGAACCGCTGAAGGAGGATATTGTTTTACATAGATGAATTTGAGGAGAGGTCTCGCAAGTTTCACTAAAGAGTCCAGTTCAGTTGGAGTTCCTCACGGAATCTAATCTCCACAGCGGGCAGAGTTGGGCACAGACATTAGAGAAAGGGCCAGCAGGTTTTTCTGCCTTGCTTTGCAGTATCAGTTGAGATGTATCAGTGCCAGAAAGAAGTTCTTATCCTACAGCTAGACCATGCCTTATTCAAAAACTTAGGAAAGTAAGTGGAGAGAAATGGGAGGGTTATGGAATCCAAACAGACAACAGATCTGCAGTCAAGAGTACTGAGCCCTGTACATTGCAGTCTTCCCTCCTGGCCATGCCAGTAAGCAAGCAAGGGGTAGAGGAGGTATAGACACAGTCACACCTCTTCTCCCTTTGTTTACCCAGTTTGGTGGATTTGAGAGAGAGAAATGATGTTTTGGACTACTTTGATTATGCTCTTTCCTATCAGTGGGTGTTTCTCAGTGCAAGTTTCCTTGACCATTTCCCCAAGAAGATAGGATGTTGAATCAGCCCCAAGCCATCTTTGAGCAGAAAGGAACCTCTAACACAGGTGTTAATAATAACAGGCTGTCTCAGAGCAGGATTTTGATAAGCACTGAAGCAGATGGGGAAACCCTGGAATGATCCAGCTGGAAAAGTACTGGGTCAAAGATGAATAAGCCAAAAAGCCTTACACTTACAAGATTGAGGACATCAGTACTGCTTGTGTTTCACAGCAATGAGAATAAGGAAAGCATAGCTCTGTGATAATAAAGCTATGTTTGGTATCACTGACTTCTTTGCTGCTGCCATGGCAAAGAATATTAAGACTGAAACACCACAACAGAAGTTAGTAAATAAACACACATCTTCTATACCTGACTTCATAAAAGAAAAGCATGCTGTCTAGATGTGGGACCTGAAAACTGAATTGAGATTAACAGAACCAGGCTCTGTTATGAAGAATTGTTATAGGAGGAAAGAGAATTTATTCCATGGTTTGTAGAATCTCTCTAGAACGTCATAGAGCTAGCGAGTGCAGAGCCTGGAATCCATTTCTCATTCTGGAAGTGTGCAATTGATGGGTTGCAACTTAATTTGGTCTTATTTCACTACTCTGTGAAATTCTAGAAACAAGACTAGAATTATGTCAAATAGAAAGGAACAAGACTAATGAGGAATGGCATCCCTTCTAGATCAGGTGCACCAACAAAATGTTCATGCCTTCTGAAAAGACTTCTGAAAGCCATCCTCTGCCTATTGCTCCAGAGCAAAATTTAATATTTTGATGAATGAGGGAGGAAAAAAATTATTTCAGAAGTTCCAGACATCTCTGGTTTCTTCCATCCTTATTTGTTTGCATGAAGACAGGCACATAACATGCTTTATAAGATTACTTTTCCCTGTTTTGTTTTGACGTATCATAGATGATTTTAGATGGAATAATTGGGAAACACAGAGTTCACAGTTTGGTAGTGAATGTGATTAGGAATGATGGGTCACAGCATAGTGGTGAAAGCGGAATGTCCGCGCCCATGGCAGAGTGTTTGGAATAAGTTGATCTTTAAGGTCCCTCCCAGCTCAAGCCATTCTGTGATTCTATAATTCCTCACTTTAAAGCTGAGCCTGGATCTGCTTGTGTTGTAATGTTACAGTACTGGAGATGTGGGGAGAGAGGCAGTGGCAGAAGTGGCAGCTGGCAGTAATCAGGTTGAAGGAATGTACCCTTGCAGCCATTCGTGGGTAACAGAACAGCTCCTGCAGTCAGCGGTGCCTAAGGTTAATAGATTGTGCAGACTCTAATACAGACCCTTACAGGGGAAGTGCATTCTTCTTGTTGTTGGTTCTAAAGCTTTCTGTGTTTTACATGGATTCTCAAGTAACCCATTTAATTTTTATTGCCTTAAGAATGACCAAAAATACAAGTAACTAGATATTTCATTCAAGTTTATTCAGACACCTCTGCTAGGTTTAAAATGCTGAAGTGGGATAAAAATCCTGTTATCTCCCCGTATGATCTACCTGCACAGACATTCTGAAAACCATTTGTTAGGATTGTCTGTAGAAATGCTAAACAAATGCTGACCTGGATATACTAGTCCCCTGAAAAAGTGTAAACCATACATATGTTGTTTTATAGTGTAATGGCTTCTGTCTTCATCTTAGGTATGCACTAGGCACTCACCAGAAGAACTGTGGAGTAGCAAAAAGATAAAGCAGTTCTTAATAACATTGTTTTTAATCAAGAAGGCATAGAAGACCTTCTGTAGGCAGAAGGCAAGATCATGTCTTAAGCAGGGTACAGAGAAAAGAGAGGGAGAACACATTGAAGTTCAGTAACTGAGAAAGAAATTGCAGGAACATTTTTTTTCTGAGGCTAACATAGTATGGACAGAAGCTATTTCCATGTGAAATTTCTGGTCTACATCTGTCTCAAAACCAAAAAGACAGGTGTAGCCTAAAATAATACCTAACAGTCAAAAATGCCATGTAACTTAGGTGAAATTTTACTTGGAAAATGTAAAACCTGTAGCTTTTTACTCAGCAGATCTTACAAGGTAGCTGGAATTATGGTCACTTTGGAGAAGTGTGAGATGAAATTTTAGCTCCACCGAAGGACAGTGGTAAAAGATGCGTTCACTCCAAAATTCCCCTGCATACCACCCACGAGATCTTTTTACCACTGTTTCTGTTGAGAAGCCAGAACTGCTGTGAGAACAGGGACTGGGCTCCATTCAGAAAGTAGCTCAGACTGTGTGGTCTGGTCTTGATTCACTTGCTTGTCCAACCTCACTGCAGAGATGGGAGGAAGATGATCCAACGTGGTTTTCAGATCCAAACCTAGATTTTCATGTCTGACAATTAGAACCCACTTCCCTCCCCACGCAACTGTAAAATTAACACGTTTTGTTTATGGGTCTTTAAAAGGTAATAAACATTAAACCCATGAAGACATATTTGTGCAGTGATTTTTCAGACTGACAGTGATTTAAATTTCAAAGAAAAACAAACATGTTGGGGTCTCTGCTTTTTCCACTGGTTTCAGCACACAGTGAACTCCACTTTGTCCTGCCTGATCTGACTTCCTCTCCCCTTTCAGGGTAATCTTCCTGCCTTTACCAGTATCTTTGCACAGAGACTTGCATAAGCATAGCTGAATAGAAACATTTACATGAACAGAGAGTTCTTTTAGTACTTGACTTGTTTTATTTCAAACACAGACATCAATAACCATGCATATGTGTACAAGCACCTAGGTTTAAGTATACCAGGTCACATTTTGCAAATGCAGCATTAGATAAAAAAATCCTGGCTTTTTTTTCCAAAGGTTTGCTCGATTACTCTCTTTTTTTTATTTTGTAAATTACTGGGAAATCGTGTTTTAAGTGATGCATACTTTTAAGATATATTCTGAAAGGTGTATCTCGTTTAAAATGTGCTGGATTTGAAAAAGAAACAAAGAAAAGAAAAAGGGATCATCTGATCAACTGCTTCATTATTATTCTCTTTTCCTGATCACCTCTGCCCTGGTATGTAGAAATTGGCTGATTTATTTAAATCCCAGGAACTCCCACGGCATATGGTTCATAAAGTAGCATTTACAGTGCGCATTGTAACACTTCACTGCTACTAGAAAGACTTGAAAGTAAAATGGTTTGATGCTGTTCCAAAAGGAAAAATAGAGTAAAATTATCTCTCATATTAAGGCCACTGCTGTAAAAGCAGCTTTTGGAGAGGGATGATATTTTCTGAATGACAACTGATGCAAAACAACCCCCAAAAAACCAACACAGCCAACCCTAAAAAAATCCCCTAGCCCAAAAAAAACATCCTCAGAATGTAGTTCTTCAACACTGCCTTTTTTCCCACAGCCTTGTGGAGCCCCCAACCCTGTCTGCAGAAAATGAAAGAGAGAGGGGTGGGATTAATGTGTAATTAAAGGGAATTTGGAAGGCTGAGATGTTGCGGAATGTTAGATCAGTAGCTGGAACAGCATGTGGTGTTCTTTAGGCAGGCTTCATTGAATCCATACAAAAAAAGAAAGAAGGGCTGCTTGCCTGTCTGCTCATTTATCAAACAGCTAGGCTGAACTTTCACAGCTCCACAAAAGTGTTTTACTGTTTGCTGAAGTTTTGCTCCAGAAATTAAAGCTGAACAACCTAGCGACTCTGAGTCTCTGCTGCATTTTTGACATCAGCCACGTTGTGCAAAGCTCTTGGAAACCAACACAGGTCAATTTTTACATGATACTAGGGGAAGATGGTTGTGCCTTTGCTAAACCCCCCTAGAACGTACTGAAGAAATGGTCAAATATGTGACATTGTAATGTCTTTATTTATATAGCACCTTTTCATCTAAATACATGTTCCAAAGCTTTCAGTCATCAATCAGGATTAAATATTTATCATGGTGGCAAAATGGCTAATGGAGAAAAAAAATCTATATTATTTAATCAATTTAAATTGACTTTTTTCCTAGTTTACTAGTTATATTCCATCTTGAAGGCTTGTTTTCCTTTAATATTAGTTGGTGTTACCTCCCAAAGAGGAAGCATCTAGCTATTTATATAACAAAACCACAATTAAAATGGATTACGAATTTTAAAAGGAAGAAACTCCTTCACAAGTAAATCTTCAAGGCTTACTGCAGTTTTTGTTGCATGACTGTTCTCGCAGAAAAATTGTCCTCCTACTGCAGACCCCACTGAGAATCTGGTTCAATCCTGCAAGGGGCTGAGCATCTCCTTTCCAACAACTACAGCAAAGCTTTTTCGTCAGGATTAGCCTGGTTGATAGAGGTTCTGATTACTGAAGGCACAATCTACATTCATTGATTTATTTCCTTAAATGCAGCTGGCACTGAAGAAGTTTTGGGTTGGAGTAGCAATGTTCTTTTAATGTCTGCTGACACACTACAGTTTGGATTCTTGATGGTATCCTGCTGTTTCTGAGATCCACTTGTTTTCTGTGGAGGATAAATTGATTATGAGGTATCTTTACAAATGCCATGATGAGTTTTCCTTGGGAGAAATGATGCCCCTGTCAAATACCAAAATCTTTTCAGAGAATCATCTTTTAGAAAAAGAAGTGTTCAGTGGCAGGTTTGTGAAGGTCTGTAGAGAAATTTGTTGATCCTTCTAAGTGACATAAATAAATAGTAGGCCAATTGTAATTACAATCCTCCTTAGTTTATAGGCAGAACTGACCTTAGATTTTTAAGGAAGTATGTTCTACTCCAGTAACTTATGCAAGTATTTAAAGTAATGGTAGTTAATGGAATGATAGTGAAGTTTAAAGTCTCTTTCCCTTCTTTCAGTAATGGAAAAAATCAAGAGCTTTGTTTCTGATTTCTCCTACCACATATTCTATTGACATCACAGTACAGTTTTTCTGCTTTCTGTCTTAAAAGTCCATATTAAATTAAGTGTTAGTAAATGTGCTTTTCTATTTGTCTGAATATCAGTTCTCTTTATTTGCAGATAATAAGACAACAGTTTCCACAACTAACAACAAGAAGACTTGGAACCAGAGGCCAGTCAAAGTAAGCAGTGTATGGTATTATTATCATCTCTCACAGGGCCCCATCTGGCTCTGGCTTTACTGAATGGAATCATATGAGAACAAGAATAATTTTTCCTATTGGGGCCTTAAAACTAACTTGGATGGAGGTTCTATTGTAGTCTTTACATTGTGTTATAGATTCAGCAGTGATCCTGCAAAGGTGGTCTTATGGAGGCCTTTTACTGATTTGATCAGCAATATTTTCCATGTTGTTTTTCATCTCACTTTGCACAATGTAAAGGACAGTCACACTCAGGAGTAATGGAACTACTGTTGGAGGCTGGGAAATAACAATTAGCATCATGTTTCAGGCTAGAGAACAAGTGTCAGAATGCTCTTTAGAATTTAGGTAGGAACACACATTGACTTAAACTGAAATTGTCCACAAACCTGTATTTAACCACCATTTTTCTTGTGTAATGAAATCCAACATATCTTTAGGGATTAAAAAATTAGCTTATTGCCTTACCCAAAAGATGGTGTTTTCTGAAAACAGTTTATCCTAATTCCAGAATGAAAAACTGATTCAGAATTAAGGATGCACTTCCCAGGGTATTTGACTTTTTCCAGTTGTTGATAAGATGTGATTCTACCCTTTTATGAAGAGGATACAGGGATGTTTTTATACTTTTTTTCTGCTTGTGGACTCCAAGAAATTTTTCCGGTGGAGCTTTGACTCTTTTTCTGGCAACCATAAGGCCCCTAACAGAATAAAATCTGCTTTTCTTGATTAGCTTTCACAGAATCCTACAGAGTAGCAAAAGTGTAGTGTTTGTAGATCACAGGTAAAAAACTATGTAAGGGGAAATGAAAATGTGAGATGGTGTGTTCACAAAATTTTGTTGGTAAAGCTTCTCTTTCAAAATAAAGCCTGAAAAACACAATATTGCTAAATGCTAAGAATGAAATATGCTGTTAGGATTGAGCTTACATGCTAAAGCTAGAATGATCTGCTCTTTAAAGAAAAAAAGAAACTAAGATGCTAAAAGAAGTGCAATTAAAGATAGATTTACTGTACTCTTCTAATAAATGGTCCATGCCAAGCAGTATTTCTTTGATGGGACAAAATGTTCTTTCCCCCAGCTTGATATTTTCTTAGTTTTTATTACTAAGCTTTCTTTTTCTAGAACAGACATACTTAAGCAGCTAATTGAAGATTTGAAATCCATTCCCAAATGCAAATTCAGAGTTGCCATAACATCACTTATCAAAGCCACCAGAAAACTCTCAGGTGGAAATTCTGAGCTAGCCCAAGAGCATACTAGGAAAGCCTGACAGGTCCATAATCAGAGAGTCAGGATTTAGTACTGAATATAAGTTTTGTGGAGGTTCATACAGATTCCTCATAAAGAGTGAAAGTGTGCACAGGTTGCTTTGTGGACACATTTATGTGAGTATTCCCTGTTGGCCATCAAATCATCCTGACATCAGCTACAATTCTGTTACTTGTCCTTCCATTTAATGAAAGCCCTGAGCACTGCTTTATTTCCAAACCAGAGCTCCTCCCACAGCTCCTGGAGTCTCTCAGAGAGCAAGATGCTCTTGATCTGCTGACTAGAGGTGTCTTGCACCTCCAAAAGCTGTCTCTTTACTCTCTGAAGCTAAAAAAGTCAATGAGATGGAATATTTCTTGCACAATTCCCCCCTAACTTGCCTGCCTGTCAGAGCAGCTTTCAGGTCACATACTCCTTTTATGCCACTTGTGCAATGGTTCTGCTCCCTATCTAACAAATAAGGGGTTTCTGTCATACAGAGACTATGTGCATGCTGTACTTTAGCATAAATACTCTCCTTGGCAGACCCAGCACAGCTGTAACTGAGCTCTGGTTTTGTTTTCAGAAACACCTGACTGCATTTCAGTTAAGTGTTACGTAAAGAAATTACTTTAGGCATTAACACTTCAGTCCCTTTATCACCAACTGTGCTGACCGATTGCTGCCAGTATTCTTCTCGTTCCACTTCCCTGCTACTGCCAAAGGAAATTCAGCCGTAGAAGTGGTTAAGATTATCTGACTTCACACTGTTCTGCCTTCAGTCTTTTTATAGCATGGCTGCCTTGTAACATTACAAAGTTCAGAGCTACAATGCTGCGATATTCTTGCTCATCAGTTGTGAGCTTTCTGTTTTGCAGCTGGTTTATTGATGTAAGCGTGCAGCTGTTCTCTGTCGCACTGAGTTTAAAAACAGTTCCACCACAGGTGAGCCATGAGAAGGCAGCTGAACATAAAAGCCGCTTTCTTTCTGTACTGTAGTCTGAAACTCTTCCATTTGGTCTACAAGACGTGAGTTAAACCAGTGGAAGCTACATGGCGTGAAAAGAATTTTGCTTCTTTCTTTAAAGGAGTGCTGTATATAACAGATCTATGAGGCTGAAAAGTATTCCACTTTAACACAAAAATGATTTTGTTGTCTTCATGTTATTATTCTACATGTCAAAATGTCAAGCTCTATTTATTGAATTAAGTTGATTTTTTTTTTTTTCTGATAGGAATACAAAAAAGTAATTGGAAAAGAATCTGTGTAAACTACTCTAGTGAGTTTTTGCCCTTTGGGATGGTAAAATTACTGAAAAAAGAAGCTATCTAGAAAAGTTTGGAGTTAATTTGGCTACTGCTGTCTATATGATATTGAAGCTACATGGAAAACTCTTTCATGCAATTTACTACCAAGTGCAATATACCAGGAATTAAACACTGTACAGTGAAATTCTACTACATTTTCCAGGCTTGCTTTTTTTTTTCCTTCACTGATTTAAGACAAAACTTGATAGGAGACTGATCCCTGTTTAAATTATACAAGCCTTTCAGTCCTGCTTGTTCTGACTTCTTCCCTCTTTCCACCCTTCCCTGAGCAATTTGTGTTGCTGGTTCCCCCACCCCAGATGCAGCACACAGGCCACATGTGAATTTTATGGCTCTTATGTGCAGCGCTTGCCTGGCAGCTGTAAGGGACTAAACTGGGCACTTTAACTGAGAGCTGGAGGTGTTGCCATTCAAACTAAAAAGCCACAGTTCTACAGCTGGTGCTGCAACCCCAGCACAAACTTGCCATTAGTTACCTGTAACAGGTTAGTCTGGGGCCTGGTTTCTCGTATCGAATGCATGTTTTGACCTAAGCTCTGATGGGAAAATTTGGTGCCAATACTGTTGCTTTCTCAGGTATTGAAGCTAGGAAATTCCATTCATACCATGTCAGTGTAATGTTTTAAGATATTTCATTTGGATTATTCAGTGTTGAGTTCAAGATAGCTTTTATTTTTAATGAAAAATAGGGAATGTCCTCAGTGAATATGGCCAGGGAACCATGTACTAGAAATTTGCTACAACACCCCAGACCTCCTATCAGCCCATCTCTGCTGACAGAAAAGTTTGGGCTTCCAGCTCTTTGCCACCATTTTCTGCTGGGGATTGTGACATGCACTGATCTGTGGGTGAATGACTGTGAATGGAAAAAGGAAAAGTAACCAGTTAGTTTAAACTACCATCACTTAGATGCTACTCTTTAATTAATTGCATTGATGATCTTTGTAGAACTGACAAAAGCAAATTTGTGTCTATTCGAGTGAACAAATGTGGTGGCAGAACTCTGAAATAGTAACTGACTGAAGAGTAAAAGAAGCATCCAGAGATGGAAACTTCTTGTGCCACCGTAGTGGGATCCAGAAGAGAGAGTCTCATGATGGTCTGATAGGCTTTTGATAGGCTATAAGGAGAGAAGTGGAGGATCATTGAAAAGTCTGTGTAGGATTTGGCTGAAGCAAAAGTATACCAGCAATACAATCTCGTGTTGCCTTTTGTAATCATTACAAATTTAGCTGATGGGTTGGGTGCCTAGAGCTGAAAAACTGAAATGAAAGTTAGGAAATTACAGAAGGACTAAGATAACCTTTGCTGCTTTGATGCAAGAGTTTTGCTTGATAATCAGTGCTTCTATCAGCACCTGTAATAAAGCTGAGTGGCAGCACAAACTTGTGCCGTGAGGCCACCGGTCTGTTTCTATAGCACAGCCACCCTGTAACCCCCAGTGTGGTCTGCACAGACAGAGTTAGTGCTGTGCAGTATCCCTCGCTGATCAAAGCCCAGTGCTGATGCTAGGGTGTGAAGCAAATAATTGGAACTGTACATTTCCTGCCATTCCTTGCTTTCCAGCACAAGCCTTTTCCCCCCCTCTTTTCATTGAATTTTCAATTTTTGAAACATTTCTGATCAACTCGATTGCAATAAAGACTCATGCTTTTCAGGAACCAAACCAGCCCTCAACAGCTTGAGAATCAGGGAGCTGAAATAACAACAGAAGGGCAGTCCAGAGGGTCTGTACCTCTGCTTATTGCTGAACTAAAGGAGCAGCTGCACAGCAGAGCTCTGCCAACAAGTAGCTTTAGGATGCTTTTTTTTAACTAAGAAGTTAAAAAATGGAAGTGTGTTGTTTTCCTGCCCTACAACAGAGTCACTTCTACCACAAGGAATGAAAATTGTAAGCTCAATGTATTACCACAGTATTCTGGTGCTGAATCAATTCTTGTTAGTAATACATAAACTATTGCTCAGTCTATTTTGCTGTAGAAATTGTTTGCATTATCAGTTGCCCTTTCCTCCATATATTTTTCTTTAATTTTCAAACAATCTGCTTTATAAAATCCACATCTCTATGTATCAGGTACCATTATTATGGAATTGCAGTGAAAGAAAACTCCCAGTATTATGATGTGATGTATTCTAAAAAAGGAGCAGCCTGGGTCAACGAAACAGGAAAAAAAGAAGTAACCAAACAGACAGTGGCGTATTCACCACGATCCAAACTGGGAACATTGCTGCCAGAGTTTCCAAATGTCAAAGATCTAAATCTGCCAGCCAGTCTGCCAGAGGAGAAGGTAACACTTTGGAAATCTTTTCTCAGCTTGTCTTGGTTTTTTTTTTTTTCCCTGCTCTGGATGAAAGCTTTGTCTAATATATAAAGACTTTAAACTAGAGTAAGTTTAATTATGCTTTGACTTGATTTATGTGGGACTGAATTACTTCATCTAATAGGAAGAAATATCTTCCCTCAAAATAGGCAGCTGACACTATCAGTTGTACAGTGTTTCTAACACCCATGCACATTTTTTTAGAAGTTACATTACATACAGCAGGCCAACTTTTAAAATTATGTGATGTTTGAGTGCAACTTTTAAAAGATGTTACAGCCCTCGAATCTGTGAACACACTTGATGGCAAACTGAGAAATAGTTCTAATGCTTTCTTGAGCAGAGAGGGACTTAGTGTATTTCTTATCCTTCTAGAGTAGAAATGCAGAGAATCCTATCTGCACATATGACAAAAATGCTCTGGCTTCTCTTGGCTGAGCTCGCTAGGTTTCTGGTTCTATTCACATGTGTAGTATCAATGTGAAGTGGACAAAAGAATAGGGTTTTTTAGTTCTTTATGTCCTAATTAGGGCCACATTCTCGTCTTTGATCTCACTGAGGCTTTTTGCTCCTCTTACATTTGAAGAATCCCCATTGACAGAAAAATCCATGAATTCAAAGGGAGAATTTACTTTTGAGAAGAAAACTCATCTTACAGCTAATCGAACTAGACTTTAACTCATTTCATTATTTTTGCAGTTGTGCATAGATAAGAAAAAACTTGCTTTTTCTGTGCTCTGTGTTCTGATATTTTAAAAGTGGATTTCTTAAAGCAGAATGATCTTTTGTGTGTCTCCCTCATTCTTTTTCAGGTTTCTACCTTTATTATGATGTATAGGACTCACTGTCAGAGGATACTAGACACTGTAATAAGAGCAAACTTTGATGAGGTATGGTTAGAAACTGCAGTTGCAGTTTAATGATACAGAAGGTATCAATGGGTTTGAGACCCTATTTTGTATGTTATATTACAGACTTATGGGTTTGTGGGGCTCGATGCTTTTCAGGAGCAAGGAACAATAGCTGTACTTGAGTGTATAATATGTGACTGGTAGCACTAAATGTCACTTATAACGCTGTGTGAGTTGGAGGAACAAAAGCAATGAGAAAGTTTTTGCCCTCTGTTCTCCAGCAGGATTAAAGTAGCAATATCCCCTTAGAAGCTGTTGGACAATCCAGTTCTTACAACTCGAGAAGTGTGTCCACCACAACTTTGCAAAACTTTTTGTTGGGACTGAGCTGTCCGAAGGAATTCCTCTGAGTGCTCAGCAGAGCCAGGGCAGGTGTCATCGCCACAACAGTGGGCTCTGCTGGTCTGTTAACAATGATGCAGAGTGGTGGGGGGATTACAGCCTCCCAGATATCCCAGAGAGCCACAGCTGAAGTCTCCAGTTGCTCAGTTGTACTGCAGTGCAGCTGGGAACACACACACACTGCTCAGCTGTTAATGCCATCTCTTAGAGAGGGATAAGGCTTGTACCTGTTCATATCTGACTGAATCTGAGGGGTTTCTGGCAGTGCATGCAGACACCTCTACAATTAGAGCTGAAAAATAAAATGTTACTGGAATGCAAGCAGGTTTATATAACACGGGAGGATGGCTTCTTATCCAGGATAACAAATCTGGCTATAGAGATACTGAGGACCTGATTCAAATATGACATTCACGTCCTGGAAAAAAAAAGTCAAAGGAAATGGGTCTTTTGACTGTCTTCTGAACAATGGGAAGAAATTCCCCTGCTTTTCTTCTTCTTGCTGTTTAATTCTCACACTCTTCTGGTTTAAAGCTGGTTTTGCACCATTGTACTCAGTCTAGAAGTATCCATGTGAGAAAAATATGTGGCACATTCAGGAAATTTAGCTGGGTGAGTCTCAGAATAGTTTCTTAAGAGCAAGATGCTATATTTTATTAGGTTTATCAGGATTTATGGTAGGGAAGAGGCTGAGCAGCAGCAATATATAAATGGCAAATACTCTTTGCTACACGTGGTGTGGTTGCTTACTTCACTACAGATTGTGTGCAGAAAGTTATCATTCGTGAATGCTGGTGTTCTGAACCCTGTGGAACTGATCATGTAATTCTCAGAATAACACCTTTATTTCCTAAATTAAAATTTTCAGAGGTGTATTTTGCTGTGTCTGAAATCTCTCCCCTATTTTAGGGGTTTTTGCCTTTCTCCACTTTCCTTCATAGTGGAGAAAAGGTAAAATCCAAAAGTGTGGTGTTTCTTTCCAAAGCAAAGACAGAATATGGTACATTGACCCTTGTAAGCCATGTGCTATCCTCCTCTCCCTCCTTCCCTCNAGTTACACTCACAAGCCACTAATGGAAGGTAAAAATACAGTGATTCCCATGGGTGTCTCTACTGCAGTAACACGAAGACTCCCTGCCACCAGCTCAGAGTGTCTCCTCACCCTTTGGTTGATTATCCCAGTGTGTGCTATGTTACAGTATGAGCCTGTCTAGTTAAAGAACATGCCTTGCCTGTGTTGCACCCCATTAGCTCAGCTCTGGGGCTAAAACAAATGCTGTGGAAACAGGATCATTTAAAGAGAATGGCATTTGTGGCTTTTGATGGTTTTAATTTTAACGTCCCTGCTTCTTCTCTTGGTTTCAGGTTCAAAGTTTTCTTCTGCACTTTTGGCAAGGGATGCCTCCTCATATGCTGCCCGTCCTGGGTTCTTCAACTGTAGTGAATATAGTGGGAGTTTGTGACTCAATTCTGTACAAGGCAATTTCTGGAGTTTTGATGCCAACGGTACTACAAGCCTTACCTGACAGGTAACTGACCCCTTCTAGCTCAGCTGTCTTTGTTATATTTCTTTTCTTCAAGAATGACACCAGTTCTCAGAGAGCTGCTTGCTGTCACCTGTTTTCTGACTTTAAATCACAGTGTCATTTGAAAGTAGTTGAAGAGCTTACATGTTCCTGAAAAGATGTTCAGATTTTAACTAGACTTGTATTATGAAAAATTTGGAGAGTTGGGGGCTTTTGTTTGATGAAGGATACCACCTCCTTCTTGGTTTCTTAATGTTCAGCTAAACTCAAACTAAATTCACTTTTCCAATCCATGTGGTAGACTGCAGCTGGTCTCTTCCTACCTGGTGTTCATGTGAGTCCAAGAATTCTTGTTCTTAGAGGTAAAGCAGGACAGAGATCAACAATCCACAGCAAAAAGTGTAGTCACTGAGTGCAGTCAACATGTTTTCCCCTCTGGTTTTACTTATATGAGCATCAGGAAACCATCTTTTTCTTAATAGTCTTGTACATCTTTAATATTATTTGACTGATGTGTTCTTGACATTGAGTAATTTGTTAAGAATGTTTCTCTAGGAGTTTTTTATTGGTGCTGTGCCTTTAGCCCTTAAGATTTTGAAGTGTCTCTAATCAAGGAAAATGTTTTCACGGTGTTGTTCTGCTCTCTTACATACATTTCATGGCTACTAAAGTGAAACTATTTTACACAAGAAATCTGCTATAAGCATGGGCTGTTCTTGATAAGACATGTACATTTTTACAGGCTTTTCCCCTCACCCCCCCAAATGTATTTCATTGGAAGGATTAAACAGAACAGCAGTCCTTTTCTCAAGCTGCTTAGTTCTTTCATAGCAAATAAGGAGAGACTTGAGTGTGAATATAGACTTTTGTAATGCATATAAAGGGCCAGATTGTGGCTATTAAGCCATAGCCTGCACTGGAGGGGGTGAAGAAGGGTCTCATTGCAATGGAAGCTCCTGAAGGAAATCTTGCTGACTCAGCCAGAATCCTCTGAGATACTTCCTGGGAACAAATTCTGGCTATCCAGAAAAGGCACTTTTTAGTCAGCTCGGCGGTTGTCATCCATCCCCTGCTCTCTTTAGGTGTTTTTGTGGAGCAGAGCAGGCCTGTGGCCATGTTTATTTTAACCACCTCTGTTCTTGGTGCATTGTGCTAGGAGTACAAACAGAAAAAGCTTCTTGGTTGAAAGGGGGGAAGTTCCTGGTATCTTTTCTCGGTCATTTGTGCGTTTCTAATATTGCTACAGGCAGTGCAGCTTTGTCTGTCAGAGCCAGCTGTTAGGATCCCCTGCACAACATCCTGCAACTGTTCCTGGGAACTGTCATTTTATAGGGAGGATTCCAAGGAGAAGGGCAGAACGAGCTGCCCTACCTAGTTTAACAGATGATGGAACCATCAGGAAACAGCAGCAAGAGAGAAGAGCAAGATCTCACCTGTCTGGGAGAGTTCCAGTCCTGTGCAGGGCTACGCAGGCAGGTCCTGCTCCACCTCCACTTCCCCCACCTGTGTGGGCTTGGCCTGAAAATTCCTCCCCACCACCATCATCACCCACTCACTGGCTCTGGCCTGCAGCAGGAGTTGGTTATTGCTCCTCTTGAATATCCCTTTGTACATCTGTATAAATGTGGGCACACCTGAGCTGAAGCCCAAAGCTTGATTTATTGTCTTCTTTAAACAGTTGTGAATTTATATTTGTAGAGAGTAGGAATGATTTTATTTAAAGTAAAAGTACTGTTTGTAAGGATCAAAGCAATGCTGTACAGAGATACGAGGTTTTGAACATGGTGATAAATTTTGCTTCTCTTGCAAATGTTGTCAGAAGTTTCAGAAGTTTTTCTTCATGCCTACAAACCAAACTAGTTAGCAGCTTTGCATAATAATGAGTTGTAAATAAATGACTCGTGGTCTTCACACGTTCACAGCTTTTATAGAACAATGCACAGAGTAAACATGATGTGATGTCGGAATTCCTTTTTTCAGTTTGACGCAGGTGATCCGAAAGTTTGCAAAGCAACTGGATGAATGGCTGAAAGTAGCTCTCCATGATTTGCCAGAAAACCTACGAAATATCAAATTTGAGTGTATGTATTGCCCAGTCTCTCTCCTGTTCAACTGGGATGGACAATGTTTATTGATTGCAAATTAATTGGAAGTGAGACTAGTGTTCTTTTAGGAATTAAAACCTGTCATCATTATAAATCTTGCATTCACTTAGAATCTCCACTTGTTCATGAGAACCAATCTCATTTAGTGAAATGAGGCACTGCTCAAAATGAGAATTTCTTTTGCTTTCTTGTGGATTCTGATAAGAAATTAATTTTGTTGATAATAAGCAAACATTAAGGATGATATTAGGCAAAGAAAATTATTAAACAAACCTTTAGGCTAGCAGAATTTGAATACAGCTTGAGGCCCTTACTCAGAAAAGTGCCAGAGTTAGAAATGAAGGAGATCAAATTACCCTGTCACCACAGGAAAGGGCACTAGTCCTTTTCAGACGTGCTTTGTAGATGCCTGCAGTGCACATCACCTATTGATAAAGCCTGCTTTATTTCACAGCTCTCAATTCTTTGCCTTTCATGAGCACTAAATTCCACACCACAAAGTTAAAGGGGAAAAAAAAAAACTAATTTAGGAGAAGGATTAACTATTTTGATCAGCGTGGAAAATTAGGTGTATATGTTACTGAGAACAGTCAGGATGGAGGTTGGAACAACTAATTTCAGGGTTGTTTGAATTGTTTACTAATTTATTTTAAAAATTAAACAAAGTCAGAACTGAGAATATGCTTTACCACATCTTTTTCAGTTCAAAAATATCGAGAATCTTCAGCAGCAAAATCTTTTCCTATCTTACAAGGCAGACAGAAAGAGATGGACAGTGCACTCTCTAGTCATCCTCAATCTACATTTTTTAACTGCCTCTATGTACAGTAGGGAGGGAAAACTCACTCTGTGACCACATCTAACATCTCTTTGGATAGATCTGCAAATCTGGTGCTTTTGATATAAGGAAA
This sequence comes from Edolisoma coerulescens, assembly GCA_013397115.1. NCBI lineage: Eukaryota > Metazoa > Chordata > Aves > Passeriformes > Campephagidae > Edolisoma > Edolisoma coerulescens. The sequence continues at coordinate 391,765 of VWZW01002378.1, forward strand.
ATATTGTGTGCACTCTGCCTTTTATATGAGCCTTTGTTGCTTCTGCAGCTGTTTCCTCCTTTGTGACAGAGTACACAGCCAGTGGAGGTACTGACAGGAGGAACTGCAAGCTTGGGTCATTTTTGCAGTTCCCAAGTCACTGATTTCAGCCAAGAAAATACACAATACTACATTTTAAAAGCTCATTTTCCAAGAGTAGGAAATATCTTAATAGAAGGTCCACATCACTTGCAAAGAGCTAAACTGGGAACAGAGGACTGGCAAGTACCTCCTGGGCCATTTCAGCCCATAATGTATTAGTATGTCATGCAATTGCTTTCAGAAACTTTGATCAAATTCTACCTGAAACTGGATCAGAGTTTAGCCCCTACTAGTGCAGTCAAAAGACTCCTCCAAAACTTGATTGCATGAAGATTTAGCAACCTTTTCTCATTTCCACACATAATGTAGCTATTGTTATTTTATGTGCACTCATTCTTGCACCAACATTTTTCTTTCTATTAAATAGTTTTCTGTTCTTCAGTTCCTTTGTGTGGCAAGAGAAAATTTGCTATGCTGAACAAGCAAAGCTTTTCCATTGTCCTCTGTTTCTCTTGTCATCTCATTATTCACAGCATCTATAAATAATTGCTTGTAATATGCCTTTGTAAAATTGATTGAGCATGTAGACTTAAGGGTTTAGATCAAGGTTTAAGTTAAGTTAAAACTGGGCTATTTGAGTGAATTTTATATAGCCACAATTTTGTATAGCAAACTGGATCTATTTTGTTGTTGTTGTTTTAATTTAATGATTTCTGAAGTAATGATCTTTATTTAGCACAGTATGTAAATATGTATCTCTTCTTTCCTGCAGTGTCCAGAAGATTCTCACAAATACTACGGCGACAGACATCCCTAAATCATCTCTGCCAAGTAAATATTTCAGTTACGCAAGTTTGATGAATGCCATTTTTACTGAATTTTTGAAATAATTTTATGAATCGACAGGTTGGACTTAACCCAGAGGAGGAGTTCACATTAGCAGTTTGTCTCCAATATTTGTTGTGGCCACCTTTACAAAATCAAAAAGTAATCATTGAAAAATGCTCTTCTAGATAACTGGCAACCCCTGATCATTAAATTCAGCAGGGTACTTTCATGAAATAAAATTATTATTTGATTTGAAAAGATGGTTCATTTCCAGGAAATAGATGAGAGACATTCCATTGATTTCAGAGCAGTTTGTATTAGGCCAATTGCAAAGCAAGAAAAATTTCTACATGCCCAACAATAAATTCCAAGTCTAATTGTATATTGTAAATCAAATGCAAGTTAGTAAAAGGGAAAACAGCCGAACTGGGGTTTTAAATAGACGTGTTCTTGTGACCATAGCAAGTGAATATAGAAACTGCTCCAAAGTGCTTGGTTTTCACCAGTTTACATCAGAATTACCTGTCAAATTAGTGAAGCCAAATTCTGTGTAGTATAAAAAGGGAGAGAATGCATTGAATTCATTAACATTTTATCCATGTGTTGGAGGGGATAGGTTTTTTTCTTTTACCCGGACACCTGAAACCTCCACTTTTGGAAGGTGTATCCAAAACCCCAGGTTAACCCTGTGAGGGGTGAAGCTCACAGGAAGAAGCTGTGGGGGAAAAAAACACTCCTTCAAGGAATTTGTGGTAGGTTTCTTGCCCATTATTTTAGTGATGGAGACAGAGATACCTGTGGTACCTTTCCCCAAACACAGTAGATCATCACTGAAGTCTGGAGGTCCATAGCGATTCAGGGGAAATCAAGATAAAGAAACCACAACCTTCTGCATCAAACCTGGCATCAAATCTCTTAGGTGAAGGACTCTTCAAGTGCATCACTCCCTTGGGGAAGCTGATAACCTTAGTGTGTGTTATCATCTCTGCTTAACTTACAGAGGTCTGTGTATATGACCGTGACCTTGTGTCACTTCCTTTCCTCTCAGTCCATCCTCCCCATTACCAACAGCAGACCCCTGTCTCAACCAGCCAAGACACGGATCAGTTGAGGAGGCCGAGCAGCTTTAACCTTTTCATGTGGCTGAGGGAAGAATGAGAGTCTTCAAAGATTGGGAGAGGGGAGGTTGCAAAGCTGAGTGGGGTTTGTTTGGTATTGGTTTGATTTTTCTTGTTGCTTTTTTGTTCTGACCTGAAGCTTGTCATGAAAACCAGCAGAGCTGTTAGAGATTGAGGGGTCTAGCAATGGCAGCGTCAGATTAGTGTTGCTCATTAGGGTTTGTGGTGGATGTAATGAAAATACTTGCAGTTGATTAAAGTAGGCAAAATGACTCAAGAGTTCTCTTGTTAGAGGGCCCTGTCATATCCATAACACATCAGGCTGGTGGGTGGGGGTCCATGAGGAGAATCAACTCAGTGAGACCAGCTAAGGAAGTGTAAAAGGGGATAAAGCCAATTTTTTAACCTAATAAAGCATGAACTAATGAATAGATTGGATTGGATTACAGGCATCAAGAACAGTGATCCACAGTGCAGACATCACATTTCAAATGCTGGAGGACTGGAGGAATGTGGATCTGAATAGCATTACCAAACAAACCCTCTATACTATGGAGGACTCACGGGAGGAACACAGAAAGCTCATCATACAATGTAAGAGCAGAATCTTCAAATAAAGCCAGGTGAACTTGGCTTCCTGCTGCAAACAAAGCTCAGAGAAAGTAGTGCTGGTTTTGCAGCCATTGGTTTGCTTGGAGGATTAAGATAGAGACATTTACCAAAACGTAAGGCAAAGCCCTGTCAAGGTCTTAAGTTTTCAGGCATAGATCTGGGCACCGTTCCTTGACATGTTCTTTTCTACTATCCAGAACAGCCGGTGGCACAAAACTTGCGCCCAGACTCAGAAGGATTTTTTCCATGAATCTGAGCAAACTAAATCTATGAGTTAACCATTGAACGTGTGAAAGTCCAATCTTTCCTGCTGTAGAGTTGCAGGAGAATTGTCTTTTGAATGGCTTTGATGCTTAAGTGGCTGTATATTTGAGTCCCTGTAAACTTGTTTATAAAAAGCTCCTTTTTACACAATGTTTTCATAACCAAGATCATTTGATGGGATAAGCTTTCACCCTGAACTTTTATGACTAAGTGGAAGTCCCATATCAAACAAGCTCATTGGCTAATTTAGCTTCTGTCTAATATAATGAAGGGCATGGACTTGAAAGTGATTTTGGAGATACTGGAAAATTGGTTTTACAATTACAGATCTTTTTCAAATGCAAAATATTCCTTCCATCATCCAGCAAGCGTTGCATAGTTATAAGCGTAGGGGTAACCCGAAGCACTCTTGAGTTTTGTTGCTCTGAGGCAGCAGAGCTTTAACATCCTTCACATAACCTCGCTTCCTGTGAACCCACCTGTTGTATTGCCATCTCTCTCCTGAGCAGGACCAGTCATCTTTTACCCAGAATCTGCCTTTACCTGGCAACCACTTGTGGGAGCCCAGCAAGGGTAGGTTTGCTAGTGAGGTAACTCTTTCAGGGAGTGGCTGGGAAGACGAGGGGTGACACCTTCACAGGTACACTGGACTCTACAAGGTTGGCTTTGGCAGTCATCCCACTGTGTTAACACTTGAATTCTTCTCCTTGGTTCAGGGATGGGCCTTGCATTCTCTGCTAGCTCTATTTTTCAGGGAGAGGTTCTTGGTATTCTTTCCTCTCTTTCTTAACCCTTGATTCATTTCATGGCCCTCCTCCCTTTTGAGGAGATAGAAACTCGACATGGCAGCAGAGGAGGTAGCATACAGTGAGACTGAAGTCCAGAAGCCGAGTGAATCCTTCTGTCATTTGTTATGTTTTCTATATCTATCCGACATCCTACCACTGGCCAAAAAGGAGTTTTCAAAGTTATGCTCCCTAGTAGCAGCAACATTTTTGGCTGCCATTCAGAACATCGTTAATGTTTAAGGAAGCTTCTTGTGTGTGTGCTCTTATTGTAGTAAAATCAAGTGGAATTTTCCTGAATGCCGTTGGATTTGTGCAAGTTTTTCCATATTTTAGGCGTATATGGTCCAATAAGCAGTTAGTCAGAAATGGTAAGCTAATAGCTCATGAGAGGGGATGCCAGTGAGGTGTTCAGATACATACAGAGATTATTCTAGAACACAGATTTCCCGCCTNCTACTTGACCAAAGATCTTTTCACTATGCTGTGTATGACTTATAAGGCATAGATTTTAGGCCTGTTTTCATACTCTTGGTACTAATAATCAAGAAAGTACAATTTCAGCTACTATAACTAGAAAAAAGCAAATAGGTTGATAAGCCTATAAACAAACTTAGAAACAGAGAAAAATGAATGGGTATAAGAGAACCTCTTTACTGCTCTGCTGGGGTACCCACCTCTGACTTGATTTCTGCTTTATTCCCTCACTCTCAGATCCTGTTGAGGTATTTTAAACAATCACTAAAGGCTAAACAGTTAATTTTCTCAAATAGGTTGTTGTACACAGTTGCATTGCTCCAGCAGCAAAGTAGGCAACTGATTTGTTTTTCTGCTCTTGCTCCCCTCTTTGCACAGCATATGAATTACTTCATCTGTTGTATCAGGCAGTTTTTGTCCAGCCAAATACTCAGGTAAGGAGACAACATGTAGATTCCTCTGTGATCCTGTTCTGAATAAAGGGAGGTTGCCCATTCAGTAAAAGAATGAAAGAAGATAAGGGTGGCCCAAACATCATTTCCCTTCTTCCCCAAGTAATGTTTCTGGTAACTCAGCCTTTGCAAGTCTCAGTTAAACAAAGTTGTAGTCAGGTGTTTAGCAGATGCATTCCTGCTCATCCTCCTGATCCAACGGAATCAGGGAGGTTGTTCTCTGCATTATTGTTGGATAGCCTCTCTGGCTCATTTCCCTGGCTATCATCTCTAAGCTTTGCCTCCTCCACCCTCTTCACTGTCTTTCCTATGGAGGGAAATTCCTTCCTCCTGTTATTTATAATTAGCCGTAAGTGGAATTGCTTAGCACATTGAAATCATCCTGTAACACAGCAGGCAGAAAGTATCCTTCTTCTTGACCTACTGGGCCTTTTATTTTAGCTGAGTTGAAGAATAGTTTGTTGAGGTGTCAAAGCGCATGATTCTTTGTCTTCCAGCCACTAGTTCTCGTATATAAATGAGACCTGAAGTTTTAAGGACTGCAGTTGAATGACTTGTTTTAACTTTTTGTATTAAAATATTAATATGTGTACTTCGAAAAGATTTAAAAGTATCAAGTTGCTTTTTGCAACTCTTCTTGATAATAAATAGAGTATTTCTGCACTGATAGCAATTTGTTTTGAAGAAGCAGAAGTTTATGGACATTCTTTGTGTGTGTGTGTCTGGCATTGCAAATAGATGATTTGCAGCAGATAAATCATGTTTTTGCAACTAAAGCATTATACAGATGAGCACCCTATCAACAATACTCATTCACTTGGTGCCTAGAATATTCTTTATGCATTTCTAAATCAATTTCATGCATGACATTTTTTTGATCACCAGGGTCAAGGCCTAGTTTCTCACTCTTCATAGAGAACACCATAAATGTTTCACTTCTGGGCACACCAGACAACTTAAATAAAAACACTAATTTTAAAAAATAGGTTCTGATTGGCTCACATTAAAATAACACTTTCAATGACTGCATCACTCTCAGTAGAAACAAAATAAGAGACCCAGCAAACTTTTTGGATCAGCACCAAGGAAGACGCATTTGTTTCAGTTAAGCAATCTATTATAAAAAACACAGTAAACTTGTGATTCTTTTGGTAGCCTTTTGTGACTTGTTTTTCTTTTGTTTGAAACAGGATCCAAGTACTAAGGTGGGCTATTTTTTTTTTGTTTTGTGTGCCAGTGTATCAGGAGTTTGATCACCTTTTGGAGGAGCAGTCCCCCATTGAGTCGTACATCGAGTGGCTGGATTCCATGGTGGACAGATGTGTTGTAAAGGTTGGTAAGGAGGAGTGAGTCACTGATGTGCATTATGAGCTCTATTCAGGTAATACATTTTTAGAAAAAGTAAAAATAATAACAAAAAAAAAGGAGTTGGTAATGAGCAGGACTAAAGCAGTAGTGGGCAAAATCTCACCAGTTTTTGTGGAGAATTGCTCACATTCAGGATTTTGCTTTATTCTGCTCTTGTTTATTTTATTGCAAAAGATGGTATTCAAGAATGTATGGGGTTGAGGTTTCCAGTCAAATCAATATTTCAGGGATATGGAGAGATGAAGTCAGAGTCATCCTAATGATACAGTGCAAAGAAAAACATCATCTGGCCTTTTAAGATTTTAATGAAAAGGATATTTAAACTAGCTAATTAATTTATATACAATCAAATGTAAGGATGAAAGTCTAGATTACCATTCAATCAAGGACACATTTATGTTCCTTTTGAGCTGATATGGAACACCAAGGACTTGTATTTTATTTCAATTAAAGTGCATGCAGAAACCTACTAACAAAGCTTTAAAACATGTTTTCAAAAGCGATCCAGCATCACCATAATTTTACAAAGAGTATGAAAATATATAACTGACTATTTTAAGTTCTCTTGCCTCTTTGTATTAGGATGTTCTGTTAGAATTTCAGCTCTTCATTCCAGTTGTTGGAGCTCAGAAGTAAAACCAAAACAAACCAAAATTTTCTGCTTCTCTCTCTGCTGCAAAATAGCCATATAGAAAACAACAGATAATCCCCCAGATTACTTGGAATACTTAGATTGTTTTGGGGAACTTCTCTTCTAGTCAGTGGAATACAATTTGAAATTCCGGCCAAAACTGTTAGTTTTAATGAAGAACTTGACATGAATTTTAATAGCTGAGTGGGTGAATCTAATTCTTTAACTCACACATGGCTATAATAAATACATTTTTGAAGAGTTGATGCCTAAAGTGTGCTTTCTGGAAAGTAAAATGACGAAGTGAATTCACAAAAATAAAAATGAGAAGGATCAAAAAACTTTATATTTGATATTAAACCTTATTTGAAATAGTAATATAAATTTTCAGTGTAGATCAAACATCATTGATTATAAATTACTTCCTTGACTAGGAAGCAAGTATGAACATGTTAGTAATTAGGTTAAGATGAAGATCAGAGAAATTTTTTTGCAGTCCTTTTATCATGTATAAAGGAGATCCAGTCTTGAATAATACTTTATTGTTTCCTCTCTCTGAAGGTTGTCCATGGTTATAAGGTGGTTTTCTGTCTAAGGCCACTTTGAATTTGGGTTTTTTAATTTGTAGTGTATATTTTAATGTGAAGATGGCAGTAAGTAGTTTTCCAGTATAAAGAAAGAAGGTGGATATGTGCATCATTCAGCTGTCTTGCTGGTAGAAGTAAAAGTTTCTCCATGTCAGACACATCTGTCTTCTTGCAGGTAGCTGCCAAGAGACAAGGCTCTTTGAAGAAAGTAGCACAGCAGTTTCTCCTGATGTGGTCCTGTTTTGGCACTCGAGTGATTCGGGACATGACTTTGCACAGCGCACCCAGCTTTGGTACTTTGATTTTGTTGTAATAATTGCATGCCACAGTCAAAAAAAATCTGTATCCTAGCTTGTAATGTACATTTTTAGTGAAAACATAACCAGTTTTCACATGTCCAGGGCTCTATTAAAAAATAGGCTGGGTCTACTGACATTTGGGAGTAATGCTCAGACAGATGTCTGTCTTCAAGCCGCAGCCAGGGGAGATGAAAACGTTGCTACTTCCTTCTGTTTGCTGTTAGGAGCTGCAGTGATCAGTCCCAGGGCAGCTGGGGGAGTCCATTACTGCAGCATTCCCTAATGCACTTCAGTGCACACTGAGCCTGCTTACCCAAACCACTCTGGCCACGTCTTGAGCCAAGAGAGAGGACTGTGCTGAAGTGGATGAAAAGCTCTCCAGTGAAACACTTTGCCAGCTCTCCTCTTAAAGGACATAGCATTTGAAACTGGTTTTGCAAAGTGAGTGTGCTTCTGTAATCTGGAGAGAGTCTCTTCCATTTTTTAAGAAGTCAGTCAGGACGAAAAAATAGATTCTTACTTTTTAAATGAAAAAGAACATTGCTTTTCTACACTGTTTGAAATGGGGCTTTGTCCTGGGATACAAACAGTTCAGATTAAAATCAGTTTAAAGCAAGAATGACTAGACTGGTGTGCCATGAATGTGAACAGTCAGTCAGTTGGGACCGGACTTTGCATGAGAGATGCTTTTCATAAATGCACATTTGTCCAAGTATGTTTCTAGAAGATCAATAAAGAATGGTTTTATATGGATATTACATTGAACAACTGCAAGGTTTTCTGCTGGCTGAGCTTTGATGTCCCTTATGCTTTTAGAACCATCTCATAGCATAAATTTGGATACTGTCAGTTAGATAGAATATGGTATTTATATAGTATGTTTTATGTATTTATAATACATGTAATATATATTTATGTAGCATGTTTATATTTTCATCTGAAACTACTTTCATTTCCACTGTAAAAGAGTTTTCCAAACAGGTATTAATGAGTCATCATTACACATCAGGATAGTGAGCGTCCCCAAGGTGATTGCAATTTCCATCTGTGTTTTCAGCAAAAAACACAAACCTGTTCAGGTGCAATGCTAGTGGACACAGGAGGACCCTGGAAGTTTTGAATATCAAAACCATATCCTTATCCTATCAGGCAGAAGCCTGGGCTATCCCTACCCAAGTGTCATAAATGTTATTTAGCCATGGACACAAATTTATCATAATCTACATTAATGATGCTACTCTTTCACTGCCAGGCCATTTGATGTATTGTTCGTGAATTAGAGTTGAGCAAGTTCCAAAAGAATAACCCCTGAATGTAAAAAGCTCAGAGCTAGATGGCAGAAACTCTTCTGCACTTAATTTACACAGTTCTTTCTAGCCTTTCAGAATTATAAATGCATTAAGTGAGTTCTGTGGAGAGAAACAAAGACTGACTTACTATTCTAAATATTTACATATATATACCTTTGTTCTCAACTTAGATAAAGGTTTTGCATTTTTACTGCATTGGGAACTTTGTCAGTGGACTGATTTTTTAATTATTTTTTCCACCTCAAACAATATATAGACTCAGATGCTCACAGTGTAATTTTTTTTTAAAGTGAAATAACATGTTAGATGATGGGATTTTTACTATGTACAGGACAGCATATTTTTACCTTTGAAACAGATTATTCCAAAATCTGATTGGAGGAAGTTGTAGTATGTGGCACTGGAGTGACTGGCACAAAGATCTGATTCCGCAAAGCTTTTAAGCATGGTGACGTGGGCAGGCTGAAACAATCTCTGGCAGAAAAAAAAAAAGCTGCTCTCTCTCTTGCTCCCTCTCTCTTTTTCTCTCTGCCTCTCTCCCTCCCTGCCTCCCTCTTTCCTGCTTATGCATATCAAAGGCACAGTTGGTGGCAATGTTTGGGTAATGCACCCAGTGTGTAAAGTAACTAATTAGTAATAGGAACTCCGTGATTTTCTCCAGATCTGGAAATCTCACTGTTGTTTTGCTACTTACACATAATTGCTGTATCTCCTAATAGATGCTGATACTTGCTGTGCCTTAGCTGGGTAATCATTGCCATGATTTCTGTTAACCCCTGAAAATTAGAGCCAAATGCTATTTATTGTTGTAACAACAGTCTCTTGAATGACTTCTTACCTTTTCCTAAAGAAGTGATTGATTTGCTGGCTACATTTGCTGCTAGATCCATTTCAGTACTTAGACTTGAAAGAGCCCAACAGTTTCATGTGAGAAACAGTAGCTAGCAAACACAGAATAAGTTATGGTACATTGTGCTGAATAGCCATTCACTGTGAGGCTGACATGCATGCCCTGATATATCAGTTTCACTCTATAGCTTACATTTCATTCGACTTATTTAAAAATATAAAATTATTGCATTCATTGCATTCAGTACCAAAACCTTGTTTGTCTGGTGTCTTTCATGCAAATTCTGGGCTCAAAAACTCTATGCAGAGCTTAAAAATACACAGTGGGAGAAATAATAGGAGAGGAAGAGAGAAATTCAAAAGAGTGACAAGGGCACTGGAGTGTTTTTAAATGCTGCATTCAGTATTGCCAACCCCAAGTCTTCAAAATAAAGTGTTAGACCCCCCAAAAACAAAGACATTTTTTAAAATAGCAGATCTTGGGTTCTTGTTGTTTGCTTGCTAGCGTTACAGTGTTTAGAGTTTGCACTTCCAAATATTTTTATGAAACTACAAGCAACTTTCCTGGGTTTTTTTTGATGAAGGCTGAGTAAGGAGTTTGATGGAAAATAGTAAATACTCTGAGCTTTATACCACTACACAAAGTTTGCCAGCATTTTAACCGGTTTTTCTTACCTTGAAGATACTTACCAGTAGTAACTGCACTAGAGTCAAGAGAAACTGCCCACTGAAAAACTGTAGTCAGGAAAAGAGTGAGATTCTTGAAAATCTAGGTTTCCACTGGGGAAATCCTAGGTCAGTAACAAGGTGATCAGCCGTGTCTGCTGTCTTTATTGCACTGCTAAATCGAATAGGACTTTATTTAACAAGACTATGAGCCCAAAAGGTTTTTAAAAACAAGTAAGGTTTTTAAAAACAAGTTCTCTGCAGTAGTTAAGTGAAGATCCCCACTTTATACCCTTGAAAGGCTGGGGAAACTTGTTACCATTTTGACCTGCTTGGTCACATGAAACAAATGAAGAACTGGATGCTTCAGGTTCACCAGCAGCCAGAGATTTCCTCCCCAGAGCAAAGGTGTTGCAGTCAGGTATGCCCTGTTCCTGTGCTGCCTTGCCCAGAACACAGGGGCACATGTTCACCTCCCAATGTATGTGCCCAGCTCATATCAGTGATGACAAAACCATGCAGGCATGGAGTGAGAGAATGAAACACAAAGACCATCGGGGTCACAAAGAAAAAGAATGTGCTCAGAGTCGCTCTGAAAGCTGAATTGCCAGCTAGGATTGAATAAGGGTGTTGGGTCTTTTAAACCACTTCTGCCCTACAGCAGCATGTTTGAGTACAGAAGTTGGAGTAGGGGTAGTTATTCTTCATTGTGATAAAAGCCAGTATCTCAAGATAAACCTAACTGTCCTGTGAATAAACCAGTCATTATGAAATTCAATTGAATTTGAAACTTATTTGATCTTTCCCACATGAAAGTATATCTCCTCAAATGCAATAATGGAATTTCCAAAGGAGTACCTCCACGTGAGGTATTTTTGGGGTTTTTTTGTCTGGCAGTAGTTGATCTCTGTTTCTATCTCAGATGATAACTTTTCTCTGATTTAAGCTAGCTGCTGGATGAGCTGTTATTTTAACCTCACTGTACTTGTACTTGTCAGAGTTACTTAGTGACTTAAATGAACACTTGTTAAATATTCCATGCAGGTCTAAATTAACTTTAAAGGAGCTTTAAAAAACCAAACCCATCATATGATAAAGTCCTGTCTGGAACTATTACAGGTACTTCATGTCATGGAGCCTCTTCCATAAATTGAACAAACTCCACCTTGATGCTTGTCAGTGTCCCCCTGCAGATGGATGTTAGTCCTTTCAGGAGGGCACTGTACAATGGGCTCTGATGATTTACTCCTCTTGCTTTGCTGCCCAAAATGCATCTGTAGTGTCTTCTTACATATCTTTTTTTCTTGTGATTGTGATCTTAGGCAAACATTTCTTCACCATCCCTGATATGTATTCTTTATAAATTATGGGAAGCAACTCACTTCCTTTCTGTGCAGGTAGTTCAGAAAATTCATACCAGGATGTGTCACTAAGGCAGCCAATTTGAGATTCTACTTCTGACAGAAAATGATACGTCCTTTAGACAATAGGAAGCAATTCTACTGTAGTGCAATTGTCAAAATTGACATTCAGTGCTAGTGTAGGAGAAGAATCCATCAAGTTCCAGCTCTCAGCTAGGTAGTCTTCTTGCACCCTAAACCACAACTGATTGTAGAAGCCTGTATAAATCCAGGAATGAACAGTTTGCTACTCCCTGGTTTTACTTTGACCTCTCTTACCTTGAGTAAGAGAGATACTTCAGTACATGGAGGCAGTCTTATTCAGTGCTGTTGGTGTTGAGTACTGTAATAATTGGTTTAATGAGTGTATTGGACAGTCAATGGCTTTTTTGTTTGTTCACTTTATTACCAGGGTCTTTTCACCTTATTCACTTGATGTTCGATGACTATGTATTGTACCTGCTAGAATCACTCCATTGTCAGGAGAAAGCTAATGAGCTAATGAGGGCAATGAAGGGAGAAGGAAGCACAGGTGAGTCTGTTCTTTTATTCCCGATTTGTTGTTTTATTCCAACAGGCTTCTCTATTTTTTATGTTAGGACATATCTTTATCCTTATCTAACCCGCTGAGGCTTATCCAGGAGCAAAGTGGTTTTCACTTCTATCATGGTGTGAAATAAATCATGTGGGAGGCGTGCCTGGTTAATACATTCTGAAAGAGAACTTCCTGCTTCCCAACGTCACTCTGGATGTCTGAAACCCCATTCTTAAGCACTCATTTGGTGTTTCAGTGAGAAATTCTTGTACTGAACCTTTTACCTTTTTTAGTCTTTCTAAGCCACCATTGAATTTCAGTGGACTCAGTATTAATAAGTTCACTGCTATCAGTGGATTTGTACCAGTCTAAATAAGAGGAACAGATAGCAGGAGTGAGAAAAGACAAATGGCAAAGCTGTTGTTTCCGGTACACTTGTGTTCTGAGTGCCTGTACAGAAGGAGATTCTGGTCCTGCTCCACTCCACACTGCCTGGCCAGAACAGAAGCAAGCAGGGATTGCCTTTAGTTTTTCTACTCTGGGCAACCCCTTGTAATGGGGGGTCCTCACTGATCTTCCTTCCTTGCATCTCCCATTAATTTTGGCAAATTAAACCTCTCTGTCACCTTTGGAAAGTTTCATTCTTAATTTTAACTGTGGCTTAATTTGTCACCCTGTAGATTTATGGGAAGAGAAACAGTTCAGGGATTAGGGTACTATCTTCTGTGTGGTGAAAGATTTGAATTTAATTCATTGCCCTGCCATAGCCCCTTGGGTTTTTGACAAATAAGTTGCTTATTCCTGCATATTTTCCACATACCTTTAGCAGCTAAAACCATCCAGAATATCCTCCTTTTTTAGTCAACAAAGAAAGAAGATCATGGCCAGAAGCCATAGGAATGCCCTGGAGACTCCTGTTTCTTTCCAATGTCTCTAGAAGGTGTAGGAATGCCTAACTCAGACTGGACTCCTAATTGTAGATATATAATAGTACATTATGGGAGTATAACCCTTAAGCTGTCCATGGACCAGTTTCTTGCCTATGCAACAGGAAAAATAGCACTTTCCTTTAAGAGGTCTTCTGAAGGTACACTGGAGGTTGTGATGGTGAATGTTATAGAAGTACTTCTTTCAAAGATTTGTGGTTCCTTCTATGTATTTCTTGAAATACACTCTACAGAACCTAACTGCTTGCATTATTTTTTTTAGTTTCTCAATGTTCTTTGACTCTACCTTTAGCTATGTTTTATGGGTTTTCTCTCATTCTGCAGCAGAAATACGAGAAGAAATTATTCTGAGTGAACCAGCAGCTCCAACTCCCTCCCCAGCACCGTTCTCCCCAGCTAAATCTGCCACCTCTGTGGAAGTGCCCTCTGCCCCATCGCCCATCAGCAACCAGTCCCCAGAGTATGGTGGCATAACAGCTACTACAGGTGGGTTGGCTTCTGGCAGATAAATCTGCTTCAAGGTGGCTTTTGTGATTGGTCTCCTAACACTGAGCCTGAGAACACGATGTGCTGGCTTGCAAGATATGAGAAGCCTTCCCAAGACAGAAATCTGTTCGCACTGTATCCACACTTGATGTGCAGTCTACCAGGAAAAAGATGTGATGTTTGGATGTTTTATACCCCAGAAGGAAGTGTGCCAAATACTTTAGGTTTCATGAGGTTCGCAAAATCCCAAATCACTAGTGGTTCAGGAATTCCTAGCTAGTAAAGTGGGAGATATATTCATATCAACATATTCAACACCCAAATTTGTTTAAATAGCTGTGCAAGTTTCGCTTGGGAACGTTTTACAAATTGCCGATGACTTTCATCTCTCAATGTTAGAGATTAGGAATTACATGTTTGAAGCCTATTTTCCGTGTTGTACTTTATTATGGCAACTGATAAGGTTGTTGTATTCTGGTGGGCCCACAAATTAAAAAAATCTGCACTTAAGGGACAGCTTAAACTTGTGTGTAGGATTGACAGAAAACAACAAGCATAAAACCAACTTCTCATTTGGGCTGCATAAATGGCCAACATCCTCTGTGCTCTGGAATAAAACTCATTACCTTTTGGATAGGGGGTGGGGGGCAGAACAGTCTGTCTGTATGATCAAAAGACAGTGTTTTCTTAGCTCATGGAAAGAAAGGCAGAAATGTGAGTGACTTTCAGAAGACATTTCAGGCAGTGAAATTCCAGCTTTGCTGCTCCTCATTGAATAGGATGTACAATCAGAATGTGGAAACTATCGCTTTTGTGATGTACTAGAAAAGTTACAAAATCTTCTTGAAAGAATGTCATAAAGTGATGATTTACCACACCAGAGAATTTGGCAGTGACTAAAGAACCAATAAATCTTTCTGAAAAATGTTTTTCATGTTTCGAAAGGCGCCACAGGGAAGCACAATGCATGTTGTGTTGGAAAGAGATTTTAAAATATTTGTCCCTACATCACAACTTAAGCTTTTTCACTGTTGGAGGCAATACAATATTTAGGAGGGAAATAGGAAGTTATTACCCCCAGGACAGTTAGACAAGAGACAGATGATGCCTAGACAGGGCAGGTGACCACATAGCATCAGTTCAGGTGACAGTGGAGGTGGTGAGGATTTTTGACTCTTGTTGAAACATTGATGTTGCATGGAACTTGACCTGTAGGCACTGTGGGGTGGTTGTGTTTCCAGAACCAGAATTTACTATAAATCGGGGCTGTACCCAGAAGTAAAAGACTGAAAAGAAGGGAACTGTGTGTTCTCCAGGGCCATTGACAGGAATGGAGATTTGGGGGACTTGTATTTGGGCTGCAGATAACTCCATGTGACTGTCATAAAACAGTTAACCAGAAGCCGTTCGCCCCTGTCCTGTCACTGCATGTCCTTGTAAGAAGTCCCTTTCCATCTTTCCCTTCAGGTACTGAAAGACCACAGTTGTTCCCATACTAGAACTTTTTAGGCAAGAAAGCTATTTCTGATTATTTTAGTTCTTTTTTTCTCAGCTCTTCATTTTTAGGTTGTTTTAAAAGCTTTTGTTTGGTTGAATTGGATTTTACTCTTATGTCTCACTTTTGAGAGTGTGAAAATCATTTTTGTCTTGCATTAGCCAAATTTGTCAATGCAAGTAATGCTCTGGCTAAGATGAAATATGAATATATGGCTACTTCTTTTTGTCTTAATTTGAGCAATTAGAAATACCTCTGTTTCCCATGTTCACAGTGTAGATGGACTAGTTTTAGTTTGCTTTTTAGTTTGCAAACCGTGACACCGTGGAATGCAGTGTTCATTCCTGTAAAGCAACACAAAATAACAACTGTGTCTCAGCTAAAGGAAATTGCTACACTTTAAAATAGGAGTGCTGAAGATGTATTACACATACTCAAACTAGTTTACATACAGATCTGTGGCACTACATAGAATATTTTGAAACGGGAACCTCTGTTCTGGAAAGATGCATTTAAAGTACACCATTGATTTTCTTATGTGTCTTTTATGAGGCAAATGTAAAATTCTACAAATGCTTTGCAGATTGAGAACTAGTTCCATTGGTCACCATTAGCTCTCAGTTTCCCAATTTAGGGCATCATTAACTCTTTCTTGCTTGTGACATTAGCAATAAAAGTTAACTATTAAACTTGCATTTTAACCTTTTTGCCTTCAGTCAGTGGTCAGTACAAAACCAGCAAATTAAACTGTTGCAATTACATGGTACTGAGCAAAGGAAAGGTAAATCCTATGTATCACACTCTGCAGTGGAACATCTGTCATGGCACCACTAACATTTTATTTAAAACTTTTTGTTAGGTTACTAGACAGTTAAAAGGCTAATTAGTCTCCATCCTTTCTAAATCACAAAGGCCAGATTAATGATTGTTCAAACTGCAACAATATTGTAGTAAAAGTGATAGCTATATGGCTGACTATGCTGTTCTCTCTTAAAGCCCCCCTTAAAGCTCTGATTACTCATTTGCCAATGCAATCGTTTTTAGACAACACAAAATGAACTCCAAATTGCTAGTTCCTAATATGTTAGTAAACTATGGAGTTTGCTATTCAGTTTTAAGAAATCTATGCCTGAAATAAGTCTTCAGGTCAGCAATGGTCATTAAAAGTCACTGTTCTTCCAAGTCTGGGCTTGGTATTAAAGTTCTGGGAATACTGGCACAGATCTAGCACCTCTCATATTTGTGTGTATGAGTAGAACAAATTTTGGTTCTTTTCCTAAAGCTTTGGCTCCTGGACCCATATGAGTATTTGAGAACATCAGCTCTTGTTCAACAAGCAGAGTTTAATTCTCATAGCTGCAGAGTGCAAAACTCAAAGGTTTCAATTTCAAAAGGCAATTCTCCCCTTCAAATGGAAGGGCTTTTGCTTGTCTAAAGCTTTATAGGTAAAATGATCTGTCTGTTGTATGGGGACAGAATGGAGGTCTGACTCTGGATTTCTGACTGCTTGAGGGTGACAGTGCTGCTCACTGTCAAACATAATGCACAGTGCTGGGAGTGTCTCACTGTGTCTTGGTGGTCGTTTCCTCCAGCCTAAAGCAGATATAAAATGCAGCATCATGAAGCAACTTCTGGGTTTTTTCTGCACTGGTGCTCGTGGTGGCGTCAATGACAACAGGGCTGTTGTTGGACTAATAGCAGTTCCATTTATATTTGGCTCCCCTGCAAGTCAGATGGCCTCTTGGTTAGTATCCTCAGAATCACTTTTTTTTTTTAAAGAGAAAAGAAAAAAGAGTGATAATAAATGAACTTCCCTATTTTAATCAAACCCTGCATGTTCAGAACACAAAGCAGAGCAAATTGTTGCTCAATCACTATTGTTTTTGCTTATTTCAAAAAAGCAGTTCAGTTGGGTTCAGTCATATCTAAAAGAGACTTCATCTCTTGAAGTTCAATTCTGCAACCAGCTGAGGAAATCAATCATAGAGGACTGGGACCTAGGCAGGTATTAAAAAGCTAGCTATTAAAACCTTGCAGACTTAACTCATTCCTCCTTTTCCACCCACCACAACATTGGCAGTATCCTGGTTGACCTCGTATGTACTTACAGTCTGCAAATCTGTTGTCATTTTCCATCCTTCCTCTCTGTCTTTGTCATTAGGTCACTGAAAATAATGGCATCCCTGCCACAAAGGCAAAAAGAAATGAGAAAACTGTAGGTTCCCCAGAACATTCTGAAAAAAATATTTGCACAGCTTTCTGTCATTCTGTAAATCCAGAGTAAAACCCAACATACTTTTGTTTCTAAACCATAACCTGCAAAAGAAAAGGAGCATTCCCTCGAGCAGCTGTGTGAGGTATTATGCTGTAGCACCTCAGACATTTCTTGGTTAGGAGAATTAAACAAAGATATTCACAGTTCTCCCAGTGCAAGAGCTACTTTCTGCATTTGTTTCTGTGACATCTGCACTAGCACAAAGCTTGTGACTCTCCAACCATTTATTTTAAAGTTGAACTGAGGTGGCTGCCAGTTAGATTTGAATGCCAGGATTGGCATCTCTCATCCAAGGAATTTGAATTCCCCCAGGGAGCACATAAAACAACTTTCTCCCCTGGACTCACTCATTTTCCTCAGACTATGATAAGATCCCCGCTATTTTTCAAAAAAAGAAAAGATTGTCACAATGTCTGAGGCCAGTCAAATCACTATATTTGATAAAAGGCAGAGGATCTTCTGACTCTGTTATTACTGCTTCTCCTTGGAGCTGGGAAGGTCATGAGTTTTTTGGCTCAATGGCCAATTTTTTGTTGGAAAAAATAAAATCAGGTCAAAGTAAAAATTTTGTTTTATGATGAAGTGAAAAAGAGGGAAAAAAACCCCAAACAATAATGTTACCCAAAAATAAGTATTTGGGGGTTCTCACCCTCTTTGTTGCCCTTCTTTCTTTTCTCTTTGTTTTTGCCTTTTGCATTTAGGCCTGTTTTGAAAGAAAGTTGCAAATTTTCTTTTGGAAGATAACTCTGGGAAAATATGTTGACCTTTTGAAATTGAAATGTTTCATTAAAATATTCCGTAGACAAGTTGTTGATATTTTCAAAACTCCCTTGTTTTCAAATGAAGCTATTTGGTAACTGCATAAGTACTTCTGGTCCCTTCCACCCAAACTGTATTTTTTAGTAAAGGCAGGCTTCCTTAAACACTTTCCTCAACTCAAGGAACCATGAATGCTTATTTGTCCATGGCAACATGGGCTAGCTTTTCTTCCTGGGGATCTCAGTGGTCCTCTGCAATGGGAGGAGATAAAGATAGAAAATTCAAGAGTCAGTGGCAGAAAATGGAGGCACGTGAAAACAGACCTATCACAAATACTCTTGGCCATAACACATCCAAGGATTTCTATTTTAAGAGCATCAAATCACACTCTGCTGAAGTATCTCAAGTTGGACTTACCTGTAAAGCTTGTAAAGCTCAGAATGGCTTCATTCAGTCTCAGAATTAAGCATTTCCCACTAAAAAAAAAGTTATTTGCCTGATTTTGCCAAATAAAATCACACACACCTGAAGAAAATTATGCCCATCTGAAATAGGCTTTTCATTTCCCAAAGCCAAGGAGTGGACACAGACCTGGGAGTACAATCGCTTCCCCCTCTGAATTAGGCCCTTTCATGCTACAGGAAGTCCTAGAATCCATACTGAAAAAAACCTGAGTCACCTCCTGCAATTCCTTTTAGCTAAAGAAAAAGAGTCAAGAGTGCCCAGAGCCCCCCAAACCAGTGTTCTCATTGGGTTAAATTCAGTTTTCTGGTCCTCATTTGCAGGGTAATCTCAGCCAGTATGGTCATGACCTCCAGCAAGAGCTATGTTATACTGGAACAATGGATCTGTCAGCCTCCTGAGTGAAAGGGGTGTGTGCAAAGGACAAAGGTTTCTCAGCAGCTGGCTCATGAAACTGGAGTTCCTGCCTGGAAGGGATCAGGATGATTAAAAAACTCAGCACCTTCTAAGCAAAATGGAAAACCCACTTCTATGCTTTGCTCTTCCCACAAACGCTCTACATGACAAAAATAAATTAAGTCCAGTCTCTGCTGCCACTAAAAAAAAGAAAGAAACATTATTTGCAGGAAGGAAACTACTAGGCTATTTCTATCTATCTACATGTTATAATTTGGGGATCTTTGTAGTGTTGCCACTACAAGGGCTGGTACCTAGTTGGGTGGAATAAGTACAAACTGCAAAAGGATTCAAGAAATTTACTTGCATAACACCCACTTTTTTCTAATCCTTCATTGTTCTAATCACACTTCCTGCCTCAGTCCAGGCCTTGGAGCTGTGCAGGCCAGCAGCCCTCTTCATGTGAGAGAGACCTCAAGGTTTCGTGCATCATGCCGGAGAAATCTTAGCACTGGTGTTCTTCCATTTCTAAGTCCTATTCCAGGGTTTTGTTTTATTCTGCAAAATTATTTCAACACCACACTGGAAGTCCACGGTGTGAGCCATTCCAGACATGTTTCATTCTTCTGGATCCTTGCATGCTCCAAATGATCTATATCTGTTTATATTTATGCCTCAGATATGACGGGTTTGTTCACTTTGGTCGGTGCCCTTTCCGTGACCGTTGCCTGTTCGGATGTTTTCCTGTAAGTGTCTCAAGGCATGGCACCTCTGTGGATGACAGCCCATGCTCACTGTGTTTCTTTGGCTGCTCTCTGCCTGCAGGGGCTATGCAGTCCTACACATGGTCACTCACCTACACCGTGACAACAGCTGCTGGGTCGCCTGCAGAGAATTCCCAACAGCTGCCCTGCATGAGGAGTCCACACGTACCTTCCTCATCTGTCACACACCGGATACCTGTTTATCCCCACAGAGAAGAACATGGGTAAGGCACTTCTCGGTGTCTTGGGCTTTTGGGGCTTTTTCTTTGGTGGGTTTTGGATGAACTTCTGCTTAGGTGTTTTTTTGAAATACAGTAAAAGCTGTTTCTTGATGTAGTTAAGCCTGTATTGCAAGATGCTGGTATCATAATTCTTTGGCTCTTGTTGCTGTTGTATAATTATATTATGTCTTAGTTTTATAATCTCATTTAATTCTATTCAAAGCCACAGTAGGCCTGGAGGATATTTTCTAAAAGAGAAGGCTTCAGTAGATTTCTTCTCTGATTCCTGTTTTCCTGTGCCATGTTTGAAAAAGCTAGATGTGCCTAGAGGACAGCCCTACTATACCATGTCTCAGGAGAGGGGATCCTTCTCTTTTGCTCAGCACTGCTGAGACCACATCTGGATCCAATTCTGTGCTCCCTAGTACCAGACAGACCCAGGCATACTGGAGTAAGTCCAGAAAAGGACCACTTTGATGATGTTTGTGGGACTGGACTATCTCTCATACAAATAGAGGCTGAGAGAGCTGAGGTTATTTAGCATCGGCAGAGGGGGCTAAGGGAGGGTCTTATCAGTGTGTATAAAAACCTGGTGGGGGATGTAAAGATGGAGACAGATTCTTCCCAGTGGTATTTAGTGACAGGTCAAGAAGCAATGAGCACAAATAGAAGTACAAGAAATTCTGTTTAAACATAAATGAACCAAAAACTTGTTTTATTGTAAATGTGATCAAACACTGGGGCAGGTTGCCCAGAAAGGCTGTGGAGTCTCCATCCTTGCTGATGTACGGACTCCCTCTGGACACGATCCTGGGCAGGCTGCTCTAGTGGACCCTGCTTTGAGCAGGGGGGTTAGACTAGATAAACCCCACAGGTCCCTTCCAGCCTCAGTGATTCAATGACTACTGTTAACCTGCAGATAAAAAAATATCCACAGTTAGAAGATATAGATACATTATCACCATAACATTCTAATATTCTCCATCACCAAAATTTGCTCAAGGCTCTCAATTAAAATGATTACAGGTACAAATTTATGTAATGTTATTTGATCTGGAAAAACTTCAGACACTTACTAAAGCTCTCAGTGCTGTTTTCATTATGCAACACTTCTTCTGTGCCATCCTCATTTGATTCAGTGCATAACTCATAGATATCCATAACTAAAAAAACCAATCATAAACTAATTGATGGAGAAGGAACAGGCAATATAGCAAGATTAGCAAATGCCCAGGTGCTGCCATGATGCAAGAGGTCCAAAAGGTTTTACTGTGTTCCTCAGTTTTGTTGCAAACTTATTAACTTTGCAGAAGAGCTTTCCCGGTGTGAAAGACTCTAAACTGTTTGGAAGGGTATCAGTAGATTAATTTGAACCCTGCATCTTCTTCCATCTTGGATGTGATTAGGTTTAGATATCTGTTTGAATGTCACTGCTAAGCCCTTACTGGGAAAACCCGGATAAGGAGAAAGGGAACATCTCTCTTAACCAGAAATATGACTGTTTGGTGGAGGCAGAAATAGAGCAGCACGGAGGTTTGGGAGCTAAAAGTATTCAAGACTTGGAACAGACCACAGTAAGGCAGTGTCTGTGTTATATATATATGTGTGTATATATGTGAGAATTCATTGTTCCTGCAGGAATCCCTTGCCTCTGGTGTGAAATGGATTATGGTGATTTGAGGAAACATTTTAATCTAGGTGAATCAGTTTTTCTGAAAGACAACAAAGATCAGATGTTCACATGTTCACAAAGATGGGCAGATTGCAGAAAGTGTCCGTGCATTTTCTGCCAGTGAATGGTCCAAACAATGGTGGCCAACAAGCACTGACTCAATAGCTAAGGAAACTGCTCCTTCCTTTGCCCCTGGATATCCCTAGACGGGAGGCTGGGAATCAAAAAGAAAGCAGACAGGCTCTCCAACCTCATGTCCCACTCCCTTATTGAGTTTGCTGTGCTAAAGCTGAATGTTATGTTCCTCAGATTCAAACTAATTCACTTCTCTCCCTCCCAAAAAAGAAACATCTCCTGCAGTGCAAGGAGACAGCTGAACTCATTGTAGTTCTTCAAGTCAGGGCTTACCATACTTCCTCAGCCTGGATAGCAATTTACTGGGAACATGGCATTAGATAACAACAGAAGGGAAAGACACTTTCTCCTCAGAAAGTGCGGGGCTGAGTCTGCAGTTTAAAATTAGTCACAGAAACAGGCCGGCTCTCTCTGTTTGATGTTGTGCTGGACACATACTTTCACTAGTGGCATCTGCTTCCCATCTGAGCTGGAAAATATCTTTTTGAAAAAGATTTAAAATATCATCCTGTTACTACAAAAAAAACCCCAAAACAATTGTATGTTTCATAAAAGTTGTGGAAAATGATGAGTGGGAATAAATTCTTGTGCATACTAAAAATGGTTTTTGATGTATTTTAGATACACAGGAAGTTACAACTATGGTAGCTATAGCAACCAGCATCCCCATCCAATGCAGAGTCAGTATCCATCCTTACCACATGATACTGCTATTTCTGGACCACTTCACTACTCAGCTTACCACAGAAGCTCTTCACAGGTAATTTGCATTTATTACTTGATGATAGTTGTTATAACATTTAATATAAATGTAGTGTGTAAATTTATCAGCATATTAGCTGTCTGAATCAATAAGCTGTCTAGATATTGATGGCTCCTAATTTTTTTATTTTGTAATATTACCCAGCTATCTTTTCATTTTGGTGGAGATCAGAAGTAGCTTTAGATTGTGAATATAAAGTATTAACTCTAAAATCCAGCAGCCTGAATCGTGGAAAGTGTTTCTGTTTTAAGGAGTAGCTAAAGCAAAAACAAATACAAGTAGTTGTATGATTCTTAGGTGTTGGGAGCAGGAATAGATCCCTAGGAAGAAATAGAAGTGTTTTCATACAGCTGAAGATGCAGAGGCCATATTGAATTCTTCTGGGGTCTCTGCTTTTGAGGATACCCCTGTTTAGGAATTAGCCAAAACAGTGAGTTCTGCATATAGTTTGAATAAGTTCAGGACATCACTGCAGAGGCTGTTTAATCTGTATCCTATAGTGTCCTTCTACAATGCTGAGAAATTCTGTCAGTAACTCTTCCACCTCCCAAAACTGAGCCAGTAGGAGCCAGCACAGATTAGGTGTGAAGATCAGATCTGGCAAGTGTTCAAAAGTAGTGCCACTGTCGGAGGGCTTTAGTGCCTCATGCAGCTGGTGCTTCCTCAGTGTAGGCAGCTGCTCTCTGGGCTCTCTGCTGGAAGATTAGCGAAGGGAGGATACAGGGAGGAGGTGATGGCATTGGGGTATTCCACCCACGTGGCACCACTTACACTTTATTTATAAAAATTAATAAATAAATTTATAAAATTTATGTTTTACAAATTTATAAAATTTATTAAATTATTTATAAAATTTATAAAAGTGTATCAGGGACTGCCATGCTTAACTATCATCACTGGACTGCAACAGTTTCATACCAGACACAAAGGTGTGAATGTGGGAGTGCTTTGAAACAGAGCACACAAAAGCTGCATCTCATTCTGGTCTTTGGCATCAGTCTGCCACGTGATCTTGGAGGAGTCATTTCTCCTTTTTATGCTTCATCTTCCCTAGCTGTAAGATAAGAATAATGGTATTGATCTCCTTGAAGCTTTTTGAGATCTGCACAAACCCAATATGCTCATTTGGAGCAGCTCAACAGTGACTCCCTAGTTTATGGAAAGGACAAGCTACAACTTCTCACCCATTTGTGTAGCACCTGGTCTGTCAGACTACATGAGGTTTCCAGGCTTGTCTGAGGGTTTTTGCAGCTGCTGTATCTTCATTAGGAAAGTGAATGAACATTTAAGTGCAGTGTCCTGGGACAGGTTTGTTTTCCTCCATTTTTCAGTATAAGTCTTACCCTGTTATTTCAAGAAACAAGTAAAGCAAATCAAGATCAATACATTTTTAGTTTACTCATGTCCTGGTTAATGTGTTGTATGCAAACAGTAGCAAGCATTGAACTCAGGCAAATATTTTTCATACTGTAGTAGGCTGTCTCTACAAGTGCAGATGTCAGATCATTTTTTCCTCTCTTGCTAGTCTTTGAACTGTCCTGAACACATATGAAGAACAGCTATGCTTTAATGATCACAGTTTAGAGGAAAATTGTTTCAGTTTCTATGTAGCATGTTCTTTCTCCTGCTGCTTATAAACTGAGATGAAATTGCACAGCAGGACACAGCCAACAAAATCCTATCAATGTGCTTGTTCTGTATTGAGAGGAGATACAAACTGGAACCTCACTTTTGAAAAATTATCTAAAAGTCTTTGACAGTTTGATACAGAATTTGCTGACTGTCTTTTTGAAGCTAAGGTAGCATCTGTAAAATGCCTGCCCTGATAATAAATCCTTTCTTAGCTACTTTTACCAAAAAGAAAGTTCATAAGATGTCCCTAATAAGATGTTAGGAACTGCTCTTTTTCTAGTGGTCTTTGTGAGGGGAATGTGTTGCAAGGAATTGAAGTAGGACTCCTGATGTTGCAAAATAAAAACACAGGAAGCCAAATTTACAATGATTATATCAACAGCTGCCACTATACTGAAACCAAAGGAGCTGCAATGTGCAGAGCTGTGGGAGTATAATCAGCTGAGAAGAGGAGGCATTGACCATAATGTTCAAAAGAACTCTTTGTTATAATCTACATTCTGGCCAAATATAGAACTTTGGCTCAACTTTAGCAGCTATTATACCATGCTCTTTAGGATAGTGTCTAGGGATTAACTCCTAAGAAAAAAAACAAACCTCTGTGTGTGGTAAATTCTCCTCTACAACCACAGATTCAGGGAGAGCCCTTGTCCCAGACAAGGGTCTGAGCCAAAAACAGGTGACATGCAGTTGAGGTGGGGTTTAAGCTGCAGCTATAACTAACTATTTCAGTCTTGAAAAACATCATGTCCAACCTCTTTCTGTGGAAGACAGTGACACACTCCAGGTTTAAGAGTTTTGATTTTGTCATTGGAATTTTAGAGTGAGACTGTGCTGGGGAAGAAGTCACACAGACATAGATATTTTACTATTTACTATTTTACTATTTACTATTAACTATTTCTTTACAGCTCTCGAAAAGTGCAGGTGGGGTCTCAGTATAGGCTAACTCCCACTGATGGCTACAACTCTTTTTGATGACAGGAACAGTCTGTTCAAACCTTGGTCTTAATCCCAGTTTTTTCTTCTTCCCTCACCATCTGTGAATAATTCTCAGAACAGTTCCTTACTTGTAATTCCAGGCCTGATTGCTCATTTCTTGTTTTGGCTTACTGGCCAGGAGCCTGGCAGACAAATGAAAAAGGATCTACAGATTGATCTGTTACAACCTAATCTCTAAGTCATAGTGCAGGAGTGCACACAATACTCTGATGCTACTCCATCATCATATAGAAGGGGACTGTTTACTGTGTGTGTGTGTATAAACATGTCTATACTGACACTTTTTTTCATCAGTTCTCTGCTTCTGCAGTTTTAGGTACCAGATGCCAGGGTAGAAAATAGACAATGCTGTCTAAAAGCCTCTGAGAGGTCTCATTGGCATATGTTGAGTTTAGCAGAGAGTTACCTCCTTCAAAGGTGTAACCCCTTCACAAAGTCACACCTAATCCACCTCCACAGTGGAGGCTTGACTGGCTTCTGAGCACAGCTTTTATCTGCAATGTTCACCCTGGCTGGACAGGTCTTAGTCCTCTTTCAGGCTATCCAAAAGTATTTCAATTCATATAGTTGAATTGAATATTCACCTTTTCCTTAAACACAAACTAATTCATGCTGCACTAACTTTTCTTTGTAAATTTCAAGGCTAACACTTTTAGTAGGAAGAATAATTAGAGAAATGTGCCGCAGTATACGTTTTAACATATCTGGTAACATATAAAGATGCACATCATTAAGTGTAAGTACCCTAATGTGTAGCTGTAGTGAGTCACACTGTAGGTTCAGCTATCCAGGTCTTATCTCTAGCAACGACCAGAAACAGATGTGTGGAGGAAAAGTCTTAGAAGGTGGGTCCTTAGAAGATGGTCCTTTCACCAGCATAGCTATGATGACTTTGGCAGGAGCTGACCTAGGGATATCCTGAGTAGGAAGCAGCA
Organism: Edolisoma coerulescens; assembly: GCA_013397115.1. Lineage (NCBI taxonomy): Eukaryota > Metazoa > Chordata > Aves > Passeriformes > Campephagidae > Edolisoma > Edolisoma coerulescens. The sequence continues at coordinate 417,971 of VWZW01002378.1, forward strand.
GCTGGAATGATGTCTTTTGTAGCAAACCACACTCCATTACCCTGTCTTTGAGCTTTTTTGTACATGTAGACTTTGCCAGGGGTTGCATGAAGCACTCATTCTCTTGTTAATTTTGTCTGTTATCTCATACTGCATTGTGTGCCCTGGGGTTTTTTGGATGATGAGAATAGGGAATATTCATTCATTCTCTGTTTATCTACTCTCACCATTTAAGACATTACAGATCTGCCTCATTCATTCCTCACCTCCTCCCTGTCATCTCTCTTCCAGAGTTAAGAGTTATCATCTCTTTAGTTTCTGTTGTGACAGGTGCTCTGTGCACAGGAGTTATCCAAGGGCTGCAGGACAGGCATAGTCTGGGGAGGGTGAATGTCCTGTTCTCTCAGTTGTGCTGAGCACGGAACCTGATGGAGCTGGAGCTCCCTTCCAGCAAACCTGATCTCAGAGTAGGGAGGTGGGACTCAGTCAAGAAACTGCCAGATCAGCCACCCAAATCTGAGAATCCCTCCTAGGTGCCACACTAAACACAGCCTCATTTTACCTTTTCTCCTTTGGCACCTCCAAAATGGAACAATCATCTCCAAACAGTCGATCTCAGGTGACAGAGAGCCATAGAAGTAGCATAGCAATGTTTCTCCTTTAGTACCATGCAGCTCCTACCTTAAAGACAAGAATGAATCTATTTATTTATTTATTTATTTATTTTTGCTGCCTTTGAGCTGCATTTATGAAGATCACAGTTTACTTCCATAGCCTGGACAGAACAAATCACTCTGGAAAATGCTGTTAAGCAGTAGATCAGGTCTGCACCTCTCTGAGGTCCAGAGCACAGTATTTGGGCGATGGTTAAAGGAAATTTAAGCAGTGTTTGTACCCTGACTCTCCTAAACTGCTCTGGGGACTGCAGTGGTCTCACATAACTTCCCAGGGTGCAGCATGCAACACTACTCAGTTTTTCTGTAAAATATTGCATGCCACAATTCTACTAAACCTCCCTTCATATACCTCTGCAGCAGGATTTACTGGAAGCAGTACTGGAAGACAGTAGTAACTGTTTTTGTGACATTGGGGGAGCCAAGGAAATCCTCTCTCAGACAGAGCCCATTTCAGTGTCCATTCTTGTTATTCTGGCCCATCTACTTTGAAAAAAAGAAAAGAAGGGGAAAAGTTCTTAATCCTCCAGCACATACACATTATAAACTCATGACTATACCAACACAGTAAGAGTAATACACCCTCCCCAATAACCACTCTGTCATCAAACAGCTGGTAATGACAGAAAGACAAAAATACTGCCCAAATCCCACCCATGCAGCAAGAGTCATTGTTCCCAACTGTATGGCTTCACAACGGCCTCGAGACTGTTAGCATGTAATTGAAGCAATTATGTATTGAATGCAACAGGAAACAGATGTCTTAACTTCTTTTGAGATAATTACAAATAGCATTTTCTGAAGACTCCAAATGCCACTCCCAAAAGTACCAAAATCACTTAGGAGGACTTCAAAGTTTCACTCAGCCTAATTAACAGATTCAATAAGGTTCAATTTGTGGAGAAAAGGGTCAGATTAAGGGTTATAAAGATGCAATTAATCAATAGTTTCAATTATGTAATTTTATAAGATTTAAGCATATTTTTATGAAATTAATTTATAGCCAGCTCTCCACAATTCAGTAGTTTCTGGTATGTGTTATTTGCAAGTCCTAAAGTAGTGGCTAAGGTGCAACATTAATTTACAGCATTCAGCAAAAGTGGGAGCTAATACAACATAAAGTCAGAGCCACATTCATAAGGAAAATATTTTGCTGTTTGGACATTGAAACCTTTCACTTCCATGTATAATTGGTTGGTGAGTTAAGAATAAGGATAAAGAGATAATTCTCCATCCTTTCACTGCAGAAACTCAGCCTTCACTTCATGGGAAGACATATTTAACGTTGTATTTTGTAAAATAATACTAAAAGAAATTTTTTGGGCAAGGCCGTAACAATAATCTGCTCAAAGTCTCACAGGCTTAAAGGGCTTCTTGTCTAGGTCTAATGGCAGCAGTAGTAACAAGTGTGAGTCAACCCAGAAAATGGTAATTTCCTGTCAAGAGTCCTCCAACAAATGTCGCTTTTATATCTGGCAAAGATCACTAGGCCCCAGTGTTTTGAGTTCAGCTTAAGCACTCTTCATTAAGCCGGATGTAGAGTGTGAAAGGTGATTCAGGCAGCATGGGCAGGCATCCGCCCAGATGGCTCTGCTTTGGACACTCCAACAAGGCTGAATAGATGCTTCATTGGGTGAGTTAATAGTCAGGCAGGGGCCAATGAGTACTTTAAAAATATTGTCTTTCAATAGTCTCTTCACTGTAGGGAAAAAGAAGCCACTGAGTCATTTGCGATTAGCTGACCTACCATTACAAAACTTTCCATCTTGCATTCAGTCATAACAGAATTTATTGTAAAATGCTGGATATTTCGAGTCCATGTTATTTTCAAGCAATTATTCTTTTTACATTCATGACACATTCATAAACACAGCTGCATGGGGTGTGCTTGATGAAAAGGAAGAGCAGCACACTGTATCCTGTCCCCTCATGCACAGCCATTCCCCTGCCTTCTTAGTAAGCCTAAGCATGGCCTCTGGACTGCGCATTGGAGGAGGAATATCTTCCTTTTTCAGTGCACCCTGAAGTTCATTCTGGGAGCCACGATTTCATTTGTTCAGTGGCACAGGGTTTGTGGTTCCAAACGACCAAAAAGACACAGTGTGGCTTCCCCACATAATGCTGTATACAACAAGGAGACCCACCACAATATTCCCAGAGTTCATTCTCTTCTTCTTGAGCATAGGTGAACATTTTTGCAGTCTACAGATTTTCAAATAGCAAATTATCCTGGCTGAAGACAGGGATTTCTCTTGGCATTTGTAAGGGATATGAAAGCAAGTAATTCCCCTGTTACAAGTCACAACCTTCGCTTCAAAACCTTAAAGGAAAATTGCACTGAGTCAGGATGGCAAAGGCTTCTGTTACGGTTAGCAACAGAATAGATCAATTATCTCACTGGGAAGAAGACAGGAGAGAATCACTGGTGTATTATGGCAGAAGCCCAGGTTAACCCTGTTGTAAGTACACCCTTTAATACAAGAATCTACAGTGACTTCAAGTGTAGATCAATGGGTAATAAAGGCAAAGACCACAGTAATTGGTATCAAGTAAAATGCTGCTGAAGACAAAGAAGAAAGTTCTTAGCTTGGGCCACATACTGTTTCAGAGCTTGATTTCCATTGTTGCTGGTCACTGGAAGTTCTCATCTTCAATGAAAGCTTTTGGAAAGCCAACAAGTCTGAAAACTTGATTCTCCTTCAATGGAATATAAGGCTTTTTACACTCAGTAGGTAAGCTCTGCTGAACTTCCCTACTGAAAAACCTTTCTCTGGGGTGAAGATGGAAGTTTAGATGGTGTTGTATAGACCAGTTGTCAGTGTTGCCAGGACAGCTTATTCTGGCAGCGGGATTAGCAGTACCACTGTTGAAGTGTTGATGTTCCAGGGTAGTGCTGCAGTTCAACACCCTGTTTCAGCAGCTGTGATGGCACAGGTAGATGCAGCCTCTGTGGTGATGGGAAGTACAGGCTAGATAACACCTTTGATGTTTTCCCTCTCATCTGCCTACTGGCCTGTCTACCCAGGAGACGCAGGAATATGCTAAGTCACTAACTACAGTATGTTGGTCAAAAAGAGTCTTCTTTTTCTCCTCTCTAATTAGGAGCGGCCAGCGTGTGGCTCTGAGTTGCCTGAGGCTTGTGAACTGTTCAAATACGTTTGCCAAGGCTGGGCTGCCTTCCTGGCTGTGGTCGGAAGGGAGACAGCACAAACTCCTCGTGGAGACACTGCTGTGATTGCCTTGGGCTTATGTAACAGTTGCTTATGCAACTGATTAACTGCGGGCCCATCCACAGCAGGGTAATGTAGTGAGACCCCTTGGGAATCTCTGCTACCTCCCTCCTAGGGAACACCTACTCCAGCTTTTCTCTCCATAACCCTCCAGAATAGAGGGAAGGGGTTTTATAGCCATGGAAAGCTTTGGCATGCGACTTGCAAGGTTTATAAGCATCAGAAGAGGTGATAGTCCTACTCTGGTGACAGCTTTCTACTTAAAGAAATAGCACGGTAGCAACCCAAGATACTGAAATTTTAAATGTGACACTTTTTGCAGAAAAGGTATAAAGATGTGAAACATAGAAGCTCTGAAAATACAAGGCTGGTCAAGGGGAACAGGGATCCTGACCATCTCTGTGATGCAGATGGATAACAGGGGGACAGAACAGGGAGAGCTCATCCTCAGACACAGCACACAGATGATCTGCTCCTGCAGGACAGGCAATAAGATAAATACATGCTAAGCAAGCACTCATAAGCACAATTTACTTTCTGTTGCTGGGCAGTCTGTGGCTATGGAGGGCAAAAGCTGTTCTGTTTTCCTTCCTGTCCTGTCCTTCCTTAGTGGAAGCTGTTTCTCACACTTCTTTGATTTCTGGTTTCCAACTGTCACTGTGAACAGCTGGGAAATAGAGAGATTCTGCTCCTGCCTGTCTCTTTTCATAAGTTGTCCAATTGGATGCTGGCTCTGGGGCCATACCATACTGTTTTCCTGCAGAAACTGTCAGGATATCCTATGAACACTTTAAAGGGAAGCCAGAACTAAAGATTCTTTTGCTCCTCTCCCTCAAAACTCACTCGAGTGAAGAAGAGTTGGTACATTTTATATTCTGATTTTTAGTAAATAGCAAGTTTTTGAGTAAAAGTGGGGGAAAAAATTTTAATTAATTCAATCTATTTTTCTGCTCCCAGATACACATACCATTACCTAGCACTTTGATAAATTAATTCAATATTTAAAATCAGTGACTGTTTTGCAAGACTTTTCCTGAAACTTTGGTTTACAGCAGACACTGGTTATCTGATATTCCACCTTCAGTGTGATACCCTGTTATTGGATAGCTGCTAATTCATATGATTTTGCCTTTGTTAAACACAGAATTGTGACATCACCAGCCTTATTTTAAAATGAAGTATGTGGCAAATGATTCAGTTTTTTTTTTAATTGTAGTACCCTTTCAATGGCCCAACATCAAGAATGGAGCCCTGTTTGATGAGCAGTACTCCCAGGCTGCATCCCACACCAGTGACTCCGCGCTGGCCAGAGGTCCCAGCTGCCAACTCCTGCTACACGAGCTCATCCATGCACTCCACGAGATACGGGAATTCCAGTGACATGTACACGCCCTTGACAACACGCAGGAATTCTGAGTACGAGCACATGCAACACTTTCCTGGCTTTGCCTACATCAATGGGGAGGCCACCACAGGCTGGGCTAAATGAAGATGACTGGTATCGGCTAAGCCCACACACGTACAAGAGTTATAAAAGCTTCATGCTGTGTGGGACTTTTCATGGACGTTCTTCAAGGGAGGTAAAAAGGGAAGAGATCCTGGGCAGTAATGTAGTTCCTAACGTGGGCAGATTGCAGACCAGTATGACTGAATGTTCCTGTAGCCGAAAAGTACTTTTGTGCTGTTCTAGACCACTTTTGGGGCTGATCTGTGCCTTTTTTTAATTCTGGGCCAACCCTGTGTGCTCTCAGTTTGAGTGAGCCATTTTTACCCCCTCTCTTATTGACAAATGTTAATGAGTCTTACAAAAACAAAGTACTGGAACAGGACCTATTTATAATTTGAATTAAAGGCAGGAAATTCACCCTCAGCAAAACCCCATCATCTGTTCTTCTTTTAAGCTCTTAATGCATTCCTTAAAAACCATTCTGCCAAGTCATCACTTATTCATATCAATTCCTCTATCTGGTTCCTTAAAAAGACATGTGTTGCTGTAGGTTTCAGTTTACACCTAACTTCGTATATTGATGCACCTTTCTGTTGATCCAGTAAGTTTTATCTTTACAAAAGAGAAGAAAAGACATGTAGCATTGAATTATACACTGCCTTAAGTTGACTATTGTTCTTATTATATATGTATTTGTGTTGAGTTTGCACAATCTGGAAAAATCTAACTTCTCTGGTCAGTAATGACAAGGTAAGAAGGGACTTGGGGACAGGGAAGATTTTTGGATTCAGAGCCACATATGTTAAATATGATGATACGAAGCAATTATATAAAGAAAATGACAATGCAAACATGATTATTCGCTTAATTATCTATTGACAGGTATGAAACTGTTCACTCAATTCCTTCACGTGGTGATAATTCTCTATAAGTCTACAAAAGCAAAATTCAAAGCTGTGCCTTTGAAGTTATTCTGTACTGTGTATGTGTGGAAAAATGTATTGTATTTTGGGGAGAATTTTTCTTAGACATTTTCTGTCAGATTTGTAGCTATTTGTGAGTTTTTGTTAGTTTTTATTAACATAGCTTTTTCTTCTGTATTATAAAACGCACCAAGCAATTATGGTGGACCTATTACCCTATGGGTAAGAAATAAATAAATGGAAATATGACAACAGGCATTTTAGTAATTGTTTTGTAAATAAAATCTTTGATAGCACCCAGTGTGACAATAACCATGTCTATGCCTAAAATGGACATAAGTGTTATTTGTACAGTTGTGCAAGGTATATGAGGGATTTTGACACCCAAATAAAGTTCTTAAAATTAAGTAGATGCCATTTAAATTTACTTAAATACAAAAACTTCTACAAGCTGCAGACCTTCAAAAAATCTTAGATGTCATCATGTGTGTTTTTATCCAAGGAAGGACTTGAGAACAGGTACAATTTGTGGCAAATGAGAGATGCACCTCCACTTAGCTGATGGACTGGTGGGCATGACCTGCCACGGTCCCTCCAAGGACCAGATGCATTGGTGAGATGTCTGTGGGTAGAACTGACCAGTTACTCAAGGCTGGGTCTTTGGAAGGACCAGGATGGAGGTGAACCCAAGCACCACTCAAGGGAAGCCAGAAGCACTTTGTCTGTTTTTTATAATAAATTGTTAAACCAAAAGAAGCCTAATCCCCATTGACTGAAAGAGAGGAGAAAATGAGACTGTTTTAGCATACGAATGTTCCATATCCTTCAACACCTTTGGGGACAACTCCGTTACCCTGATTTCAAGAGCTCAGGCAGACTATTCAGGAAGGAGGAGGGATATTTGACACAGTGTGAGACCCAGAAATAATAAAACCTTTGTGAGTGGAGAACTGCAACGTCCTGGGAGAGGGAATTCTGACCAACAGCAGCACCACAAAGCTGCTCACGTAACAGAGCCAAGAACATCATCAGGGCTTGGAAAGTCTTTTGCAAAAAGAACCTCCACAGTCTTTCTTTTCCTTTTTTTTTTTTTTTTAACATTAATTTACAAACTTGTGTTGATGCCTCAGGAGTCTGAATGTGCACTTCCAACTACCTTTGAACTGCTTCCTGACAAGGGCTTTGAAATTTAAAGTAGACATTCATGGGGAGCAGTATATAGATTGGTGAGGCAGAGGCCACCATCACCACCTGCATGAGAAGTGCTGCGAGGGAGAGCAGGGCTCGTCCTGGGCCAGCTCAGAACCCACCACAGCAGCACAAACCACGGGAGCTTTCAGGTCACAGGGTGTGCACCAGGCTGGGGAGTGCGGCAGCTCGGGAGGGCACCATAACCTCTGGGTAGAATGTCTGGTGAGGGGCAAGAATGTCTTAAATCATCCCAGTACAAATTGCCAAACCTCCTGAGGCAGAGTCTGCAGCCTGTTAATTAATGCTTTCCCTTGACCATAGAAACTAAAAGTTGGGGTTTCTTGCCTAGCCATGCATTGACGTGCATATAAAGCAAATATGTGACTACGCAAACGTTGCTGAAGAAACTTCTATACCACATTCCGAAATGTTCAATCTCAATTTCAGTTTCTCTTGTTATATTTTCCTATTTTCTTCTTTCCCTTTCCTCTCTTTCCTTTTTTCTTTTTTTTCTCTTTTCCTTTTTTTTAAATTTCTTGCTTACATTCTCTTTTTTTTCTAACAACAAATCCACGTTTTTGTAAAAATGTCATCTTTTTCATAGGCTAAAACATGTAACAAATTCTATATAATATATAGAGTAGAATAGAAACTAAAATTATATATTACAGCATAACTGACATAACACGTTTAATATTTTTAAATAGATCTGCACACACACAAACATATCTGTATGTATGCGTACAAAAATCCATTACAATTCTTCAAGATTTTTCATTACCAGGTAGAAAAAAGACTCAGCGGGGGAAGAGCAGTGAGAACTCCATTCAGTAGCATGAATCCTGTTTTTGTCAGGCTACCTCTTGCTGCTAAGGTCACTACCCTTTGACAAAAATGGCCTCTGACCTCCCCAGCCCCACAATTCTGTTGTGACTGACCCTGAAACCCATGAAATTCAGGGGCAGACATTGCTTTGGAAGGTTTAGATAAAGCTGACTAACATGGGAAGGGCTCATGGTATGCACCCATCTGAAAAGGTCTGGCAGTTCTTTGGTAGAGGATGCAATTTATTCTGTCCCTCTCTTTCACTGAAATCCTAATCCTTCATATGCTACATAAAGTGGAAACTAAAACGCACTGATGATGAATGACAATATGCCTTTAAAGGGCAGTAACAGTTTCCTAATCTTTATTTTTCGGGTTTTGTAATTTTAAAAAAATTAATTAATTGGCTATGTGCAAGTAAAATGAGTGTTTTGCTGTGCTGTGAAGTAAATCTAAGCAGGCTTATACTTTATTATAGAGTTGTAAATCTAACAAGCAAAAGACTCTTTTCATCGGGTTTTTCTCCAAAGCTAGTTTACACATGGATCTGACTCCGAAGAAATGGCTGCACACTGGATGGCTGGATTTTGTTACTCCTTGCAGTCCAGTGACTGTGCTGTTCTGGATTTATATTTCCGTTTTTGTGGCAAGAAACCCCTAGGGAGGAAATTCAGGTTCTGGTTTGGGTCTGCATCTTAAACACTGCAGACATGCGCCGTCCCATCTGACCACCCCAGCGCCCTGTCCCTCTGCAGGTGCAACCTCCCCGGCACTGTCCACTGTGGAGCGGTCGTTGTGCGATGAAAGGTTCCTCTTGCTCACGGAGTACCTCCTGAATTGAAAGAATAAATATTTCAAAGAGAGACCGGCCACAGCTCCGTATGAACATGGGTTTTTTTGTTAACTTCAATATATCATTTTCTGCTATCTGGACAATGAATTTCGCTTAGAGGGTGCCTTGAGTATGGAAATGTTGTGTATCTGCTCGGTGTAGTTTAAACCTACGGTCTTGCAAAACCTTTATAGACACGTGGTTCACCTTTGCCCGGCTCTGCCGATGCAGCCCACCTCCCCCTCCTGCCACTTCCTGAACAAAACGGAGAATTTTCGTGTACCATCATTGTTCTGGTGGGTTAGACTTAAGAAAAAGGCGTTTGGTTTTGCTGCCAGACGCTGTGGAGAAGCTCCGCTTCAGGGAACACACACAGACTTCGTCTGCGGTGGGAGCCCAGTGACCTAAAGGCTTAAGAAAAAGCGGCCAGCCCTAGTTTTGGCAGCCTTTCACCGTGGACAGGGCAGGTCGCAGACAGCACACGATCGGACAAGCCTAAGGAGGAGGGAGGGATGTGCCGGGCAGTGCCCTGTGCCGCTGAGCGTCCCGAGAGCGCGCTGCCGCCGCTCCTCTCGGCGGGAGCCCTCGGGGCTGTGGGCACGGACTGCAGCACCCATCGTGCCCCACGGCAACAAAGCCCCGCTCCCCCCGCCGCGCGCCGTAGCTCCGCGCCGCTCGGCGTGCTGGGAGATGCAGTCCTCTCGCCTCAGCGGCCGGCCGGCGGGACGGCAGCCAATAGGAGGGCTCGGGGGTGCGCGCCGCC
>VWZW01002379.1:0-69597 GCA_013397115.1 Edolisoma coerulescens
TTTCGTGTCTGAGAGAACGACAAGGGGATAAAACTCTTTATCAAAATACTGAGGACCAATGCAATTTACTATATTTCAATGGTAGATTTCTGTTCCATGAAGAATGGGTCTGTCTGGGTTTATAATTTATCATTTTAACACTTCCTGCTAATAGCATCTGATTTTCTTGAGTTCTCCAGATGCAATGAGAATGCAATATGCCATCTTTTTTCAAATGGAGCACAAAGGTATTAACAGCATCAGTCACAGGATATTACTAATAAGGTTTTGTGGTGATACAATAAAATGACACAAGTTCTTATGGAGGTTTCCAGTGGACACCCTACAAAATCAGGGTTGAAGTTTTCAACACACTGTGTACCATCATATACAAGTAATGTAGTCAAGTATCCAGTTATCTTTACCTAATCATGAAAAATAACCAGTCAGAAGAAAGATTACCCAGATAGGCATATTAATTTCCACCATGCAGAGCACAATCCAGCACATTTTCTATTTATGCAAGTACAAGTATTGTATTGCCTCGACACTTCCATTATTGTTTGCCTAACCTAGACCAAATAGATTATGTAGCTCTTTCCCTGAATTACAATCATCTAAACCCAAATCTGGATAGACCTGCTTAACCAATAGTCTTCCTGCACATCCAATAAATCCAAAGTCTCAATGGCTGCCCCAGTTCTCCTCAACTCCTTGTTTTCTGCTCATAATGCTCATTTTCTTTACTGTAGGAGCAGTTTATTTGGTTGTTCCTTAGCACAAGAATGATCACACCAAGTCAGAGCAAATAACCAACTCCCACCACTTCCAGCAGTGACCAACAGAGAAATCTTGCTGGAGGATATGAGTATGAGACCAGCACATAACAAGCTCCCTACCGCATTCTCCCAGCCTCAGGAATTTTGGCTTACGGAGGACCCAGATCTTTCCTCCTTCCCACAGTTTACTCAAGTGGTAGTGATTAATGAAGCCAGCTGTGTAATCTTCTCCCCTGCATTGCAACTGAACATGACAGATGAACTTGAGCAGACTTTCAATGCCACCCAGCATAGCTGATAGCAGCATAGCCACATTGGTCATGCCCCATGACAACTCTCTCCTCGCTCCTCATGCTACCTCTCAGCCACATCAAGGAGTGTCTCTTGGATAGACTGAGGCTAGGGAATCTTGCGTTCAGACCTCTCTTCTGTAGCTGGTTTCCTGTGCAAACATCAGCAAGGCAATTTGGGATCCTTTTTTGGCAACATAAAGATAAAGGCTCCTACACAGGTTGAATGAGAGTAGTTTGGTTCCCGCTGGAATCTCTCTAGAAGAGCGGGTTTCTCTCCACTGAATTACGGCTGAAATCCCCTTTGAATCCTCAGCCTTCAAAACAGCATAAGGCACTGTGCTGACTCCCCAAAGCTGCTGAGGAGGAAAGATATTAAAGCCTTCTAAAGTTCAATTACGGTAGTGCAGGGGTGTGTAACTAGGTAGCCTTTGTTGCCCTTACAAAGGCAGATGTGCAGAAAGCAAAGTGAGGTAGTGGGTGGCATCTTTGTCCTGTGAAAAAGCCGGTTCTTTTTCATGCTGCCTCTTTGCCACATAGTGAGCAAACCGGCTCTCCCATTATACTCTTAGGCCTATAAACATGCAATTGAACTACATCTGTACCTGACCATGGGTGGGCTGACTCATGCTGACTCCACACAACACAAAGCCCTGATTTTGTCACACTTCCATCTGTGTGTTTGCTCTTTCCTAGCTATGTACAAAGTCACAGCAGATAAGCCGTTTGCCATGTGGGGTGGGAGTAGAACTGGAGGGTCCCAAGGGAACAGGGGAGAAGGACTTGCTTTAAGCTCATTTCTCCTCATCCCTAGCCCTGATGGAATTGTATTCTGCACACACACTGAAACATTAGCATCGGCTGATTTGGAAGGAATATTGGAAATGAAGTGATAGCAGAGTAAATGTCAATGCATTCAGTGTGACACAGTGAGCACCAGATCTTAAACAGCTTCATCATTGTGGCATTTACTGTATCCTGAAATAATATTAATCCCACTGTTGTCCTTCTTGATGGAATCATCCATGAATATGGTTTATGGGACTGGCCAAAGTGCTAATAGTTTAAAAGAACAACCTATCCAGTGTTCCACTAAATTAAGGTCGCTTCATGGGATTTAATGAAACAAGTACGATGTGGGATTTCAAAGGACGTTCCTGTAATTCATGTCTATTTAGGGCTCCTGCTAACCAGAAACCTAATTTCTTTGAGTAAAATAGGTTTTGTGAAGCCTGGCCATGTGAAAAAAGGCTTAAAGGGCAATAATCAGAAGACCTCATCTGTAACACTTTGTTATTTCAGATGAGTGTTTTGAAAGTTTGGGGGATGAAGTTATTAAAAAAAAAAAAAAGAGAAAACAAAAAACAAAAAAGCCATTCTGCAAATTAATGAGAGCAAATGTGTTACTACTATTTGTCTCTCAAAGATGCATGAATAGTTAAAGTGAGACCAAGACACCATTAAAGTACAAATGGTGTAGACACTTAATAAGCCAGATATCCTGTCTCACAAAATAAATAAGTAAATTGGTTCCCATATTCCCAATGAGGAATTGATGCTCGAAAATCATGGGCAAATGGCATCACCTAAGGCCACTGCCTCAGAAATAGACCTGTATTTGCTTCCCCAGTTCTGTATGTAAATGATGAATGAAATGATGAATGATCGATGAAATGAAGAATAGATACGCCACTAGAGACAGCAAAGGGAATGAGACAGGTGAGCTTTGTTTACTGGAACTAGAATTTGGTCAAAACACCTGAGGTGTTACCTGCTCCTGTAAAGTTGGACCTTTAATGACCACCACAGACCAAAATTTTGATCAAAGACAAAAATTCACAATTGTCTCAAGGAAATATGAAGCGTTTCCATACTTTGGAATGCTACAGTCAGCTCAGTATTCTCCAGAAGTCCAAAACAAACAAGCTGAGAATCAATAGCCACACTAAATCTCTGACTCTTAGATTCAGATCTTGTGTCATGTTTTCAAGATTCTGGAAATAGACTGCCAGTATCTGTACTCAAGCCAAGGACTAATCCTAACAGGTACTTGACATTAACATGTGCTGTCAGAAAAAGAGAAGGAGGCACACTGCTTGCATTTTGTACCTTGGTGACTCATCCCAAAGACTTGAAAACATCTGCTGCTAGTGCAGGCTCTTTGCAGAAGCAAAATCAGCAACTGCAACTACCTCAGATTTCTGCAAGCTACAAAATAGCCATAGCTCTGCAGCCCATGAACTCAGGGTCCCAGCTGGACCCTACTACAGAAGATGCTGCAGGGATAGCAGTTACTTATCAAAGAATCATAGAATGTTTTGGACTGCAAGGGACCTTAAAGGTCTTCTTGTTTCAACCCTCCCACCATGGGCAGGGACACCTTTCACTACAGCAAGTTGCTATGGGGTCCATCCAATGTGGCCTTGAACACTCTCAGGGATGGGAAATGCTACTCCTCTGCTTTCCAACCTCTCACGTGCAGCAGGGAGGAGATGGCTTCTCTTTGACTTTCCAAATATTTTATTTCCCTTTTCACCCCATCCCAACACTGGTCCTTCAGTCTTGACAAAACAAAATTCTCACACTACCAAGAAATTCTGTCTCCGACTTGCCCATAGAATGGAAGAGAACACCTTCTGCAACTTCCTGAAACCTAACATACATAACTTTGAAATCCAGCAGTTCAGTGTTACCAAAAGCAAAAGGCACCTTTAATACCTCAATAGCAGAAATCAGTGACCATATCTGGAAAAAGTCTCTAGACTAGCTACAGATACAGCATGCTCTGCCTGCCAGCCACCACTGCCTGTCCACACTCCTGCCTTGGAGATAAGCTCAGTCCTGACTTGTCGGGTTTACCCAGCATGGCACATGGAGATTTAAAGCAGCTGATTGTTTCTTGCCAAAAGGAAGTTTTTCCATGTGTGCCGAAGGGACAGCCTGCATGCATATGTGTCCTAGGTTACAATGTAAAATGTGCCCAAAAGTATGTATTCTATCACCATCTTCATAAGCTGTTAAAAACCAGTGGGGCAGTGTTCCCCGTCTCCTTTGTGACTCACCCTTGATAAACTTCGGGGATATCTTCTGTTAATAGGCCAGCTGTTGAAACCAGGTGGGGCAGTGTTCTTTATCTCTCCCATGACCCATCCTCCCTCTAGGGGGATATCTTCTGTTAATGGGCCATCTAGTCTCATCGCATGACTGACAAAATTACATCATCCCATTGTGAGATGCTCCGCCCAGAGAGAGGAACCAAGCATTCCATCCTGGATATAATCTGAGATTTCGAACACCACAAAGAGCCTTTTTCCACTGGATTCCCAGAGGAAGACCAGACCCTTCCACACCACCACTGGACCTTCAGAGGAAGACCAGACCCTTCTACAGGATCACTGCTTCAACAGAACCATCACTCCAGAAGGACTGCAGCCACCATTTAATCGGACTGCTACCAACACCCTGACTGACAGGGTGTCAGGTTGTATCCTGACTCTGTCCGTGTTTCTGTACTATTGCATTTATTTTATTTTTCCTATTAAATTGTATTTCTGACTTGGAGTCTCTCACTGGTTTGCTTTCAAACCAGCACAATATGCATTATTTGGATTTCTCACCTTTGGAAGGAATATGGTTCCCTAGTCTGCTGCCTTCACATGGACTCAACTGTAACAACAGTCAGGCTTAAGGGTTAAGGCTTACAGAAATTAAGTTCAGAGACAGGACAGATGGCAGTGAAGGTTGTTATTTGAAAGAAGGTTACCAAAAAAAAACTCATTCCAAATTTTACTTTGCCATAGGTTGTCTTCTTAGTAGCTCTAGTATCCACTAGGCAGAATCCTCAAGATACACTTTATCCTTTAGAGACATGACCTAGATCTTGGGTTCATGTCCTATGAGGCAGAGACTGACTGGAAATGAGATCACCATATATCATGTCTGCCTGACAGAATGAAACACACAGCCATCACAAGAAGAATAAAACCCTCTCTTGAATGTGTCAGCATTGTAAAAGAGAGAGGGAAAAGATTGATTTATTTAAACAGTACTTAACCAACAATAAACACTATGACACGAAAACAAACTAACGTTCAGCCATTAAAGCGTCCATTCAATGGCCCATCTGTCATATTGTTAAGACCTTTAGAAGTTGTTAAACAAAATGTTAAATAAGATGACATTCAGCAGCACAAAATGCTTGACTGGCTAATGCAACAAAAAGGGGTTGGCCTGCTGGTGTTTGATATACTGCTCTGTGCTACAGGCTGAAAGCACAGGAGCACACGAGGGTGCTCCCAGGCTGTCACTTTTTATCTCAGTGAGCAGTTCCAGAGAAGCCCAGAATCACCACAAGCCAGTCTCAGCAACATCATGCTGGATGGAAGGAAGAGGAAGAAAATCCCAACCCAGATACGAAAAAGAAAAAAAAATGTACTGTATAAGAAGTAAAATAGGAAGCAGAAGCAACAAATTGGCTAATGACAGGGAAAAGGAAGAAAGCCCCAAATGATCATATTCTTGGTGACCCATGCCTGTTCCAAATCTAGTTGTTTGTGGGTTTTTTCTGAACCACCTCATAACTTCTACATTCACCAGTAAGGTTTGGTGGATGTGGTATGAAAATACTCCAGATTGGCCATGATAGACTGTTTAGTAAATATCTAACAACTTCAAAGGTGGGTGCAGTCAATTCAAAGACACATGTAAGTTTGTTTGTTTCTTATATGGGAACAGATTTTTCTCTTTTGAAAATAGTGACTCTCATACAATATGGCTTTTTAGGAACTGACTGCATTGGTGCCAGAGGCTTGTACAGCTCCAAATCTATCATCAGGCTTAAGGCAATACAACTAGGCAAGTGAGGCTGTTAGTTGGCTTCATGCAGTAGTTGAAGAATAGATGTTATTTTTCCCTGATAAAAAAAGCATGTTTCCTAAGGAAAAAAAAACCCTTTCTTTCAGATCGGCAGAAGGAAGAAAAGGGATAAAGTATTCAAGTTTAGACATGTAACAGTTTTCACAAGGCACTGCTGGACATCTGTACTGTCACAGATGATGCTCCCCAGCCCCAAATGTCACTAACAAAAACAGTAATCTGTGAAAAGAAATAGCAAGATGTGAATGACTGATAAAAATAAGAGTGCAATTTTCTTCTATAATTTAAATCCTTCCCCTAGGATTACAAGTATGAAGCTTTTACGCTGGTATCCACACAAGGACACCCCTGCTAGTCACATCAGTACAGGAGCACTGTGTCAAACTCTAGGGCAGAATGTCATAGCCTAGAGAGCTTACAGATGTTTTCACTGACATTCAGTGGTAGCCCAATACACGTCAGGATGAACTATGATTAAAAGTAACCAACATTCCCAGGTAGCTTATTGATTTAGAAAGTACTCCCTCTGAAAATATACTTTTAATCAACTGGTTTTTAATACATCAGAACTGAGATGCAATAGAAAACAGGAATTCAGTACATGTTAGCAAGTCTACATAAACACTGACTGACAAATGCAAAGAGTGTACCCTGGCTGATAACAGGTATTAAAATTGCAAGCCCTGTTCCTGCTGTGATTGATAAACAGATTTCTTACTTGCTACGAATATTTAACTAAGAATAAATTTGTAAAAATCCAAAAACACTGTTTTCCCAGCCCTAAGTACATTCTTAGAGGGGAGAAAAAAGGAAGAAAGAACCCAACGTGCTGTGCAACACTGGCTCTCGAACTAAATCATGTGCCGTAAAGGCACATTAAGTACAAAGCAGATGCAAACACAGCTTCAGCTTAACAGCAAGAGTGACAAGGAAACCACACAACCCTTTTTCCTCTCAAATGTCCTCCCACAGCCTGTTGCTTCAGCAAGACCTATTCCAGATGAATAAGGGAAAAACAAGCAAGACTACAACAGTGTTCTGTTGATGACATGAGTAAAATAACAGGGTGTATGTGTATGTGTGTGTGTATATATATATATATATATATATATATTTACTCCTTTCTCACTGAAATTATCTTTGCTGTCAGTAAAGAATACTTACAGTAACATCCCAGAATGATCATTTTCCAAACTAAGAGCTCTAAAGGTCAGCCTTCAGTTATACCAAATTCAACTCAACTGTGACTGTGTCACCACTTGGGAAAGGGGGAGGGGCTCTTCAGCAAAACATATGGCAATAGCAGTTTATTTTATCACGTTGCTGTATTGTTTTGAAGTGAAAGAAGGCTTGTAGAGAGAGACAGTATCTTTTATTAGACAATCTATTATCGTTTCTGCCCTGCCCTTTTAAAAGGAGTTTATTTTAAGGGTTAAGGGTGACTAGAGCAGAGAAAAGAGCTCTGCTGTCGTACTCACAGACAGGAGCAGAGAAACAGAGATAAAAAGGGAAAATAAAAAAGAAATAAAGACAGGCTGATCTATTCAAAAGCTGGCATATGAGGGTTTTATTAGAAACATACTGGCAGAGTGAGAGGAAAGAATACAAGGGGGAAAAAGACTCATCCTTTACAATTAGTATCTGACTGTACAGGCTGAGTCTAAGAGCTAATCCAAAACTCCAGCCAGGTCAGCAGACAAATTCTCACAAATGCCAGTCCACCCTCTCCTGTATGCAGTTTTCAGTTACGTGAACATGTCTGTGAATGTTCAAGTGAGAAAGAGGATATATGCCCTGTTTTAGACTTCATAACCCTTCCAGTGCAAATTATGTAGAGGAAAGCCAGCTAGTTGCCTGGCAAATATGCCAGCTTTTGACACAAAGGAGAAAAGAGCATCGTATTCACCTTTTTGGTTTTTCCTCCATTTGGGGAAATATCTTTGGACTGCTCTGACCCAAGATATATACAGCACTTAAAGCTTTCTAACTCCAAGCTCACTTGAATAGCACCACGTAAGGTAACAGGAGAGTGCCAGGACATGGAAGATGTGCTGCTACAGCACCAAGGAGATCCTGGAACCCACTGCAGATTCCCTGCTTGTATGATCATTAGTTAACTTCAAAGAAGCAGCTGACAACCTTCCACAGTGAGTGAAGAAAGCTGAAAAGATCAATTACAAAAATGATTAGTATGCAAACTATACCCAGGTTCTGCAGCCAGCTATTCCTTGATAAGGGTATCAGAGACCAAACAAAAGGATAAATAAATAATCCTAGCCTCTGTTTTCAGTAGAAACAGCAGGCAAAAATAAACCTTCAGGGATACTAATTCTGTTGGAAACATGCTCCTCTTTGTCTATCAAATATATTGCACTGAAACTTAAATGAAGCTCTAAAACTTGAAAATAAGAAAACCCATCCCATAAATGGACAGATTTGCTTCCTTGGCAAATTATCATCTGGCTAACCTATCTATTTTTTTCCTTTAAAGCACTCTTGCTCTCATCCGAAGTCATCAGTAACTGTACCTGTGGTTTCTGTTCTAGGGACAAAGTGACATGTTGTGACAATGTGTATGCCTGCACAGCACTAATATGATGGTTTTGCAGATGTGGAACTAGGTGGTATCAGCATCTTTACTGTAAATACTGTTTTCAGAACCCTAGAACATGGATGTTAAAAAACAACACGCCAACTGCTTTATAATGGCCAGTTTCCTGAGCCCCTCTCAACATGCTTAGTAGTTTATCAACAGGATTGTGCCCTTTGTAGCAATTGGTGGGTTTTCACATGTAGAGATTGTCTTAGGGTACAATGTAAGATGTAACCAAAAGTATGTATTCTACTACCATCTACACAAGCTGTTAAGATAAGTGGGGCAGTGTTCTTTATCTTCTCCATGACTCAACAGTGATAACTCCCTCCAGGGAAGCAGCAGCCACCCTGAGGGGGTCAACTCCACTAATGGGCCATCAAGGTCTCCCAGCATGACTCATAGAATTACATCATCCCATTGTGAGATGCTCCGCCATGGGGGGAGGAACCAAACATTCCTACCTGTATGTAATCTGAGGCTTGGAAGACCATGGCCAGCACTACCACTGGATTCCCAGAGGACATGAGCTCTCAACCACCACCACTGGACCTTCAAAAAATGACCAGATCTTTCTACAGGATCACTGCTTCGACAAAACCACATCCATCACTCCAGCAGGACTGCAGCCACCATTTAATTGGACTGCTACCATCACCCTGACCAACAGGGTGTCAGGTCGTATTCTGACGTTGTCAGTTTAAGCCAGTGTTTCTGTACTATTGCCTTTATTGTAATTTTCCTATTAAATTGTAGTTCTGACTTGGAGTCTCTCACTGGTTTGCGTTCAAACTAGTACAGAGATAGAGTAAATGTTTCTCAGGCTTAGCTCTTCTCTAAATACAGGAGGAAATCTGGTTTATAAATGCGTCGGGCAACTATTTTCCTTACTAATTTGAGCTAGTGCAGCTGCACTAATAACCGTGGAGCTGCACCTTTTAATAACAGCAGAGGGTCTGGGCTATAATACCATGCTACTAGGGGCCAGTAGGTTTCATCAATCCTCCCCTAAATAAAAAAAAAAGAGAGAGATTGAAATGTAAAAAAACCTAAAACCCAACTACTATGACTATATCATCAGGTTCATCTTTCAGACAATTTATGTGTGATTTTTAACCTAAAATGGGCTTGGGTTAGCATGACAGACATCTGCAAACCACACAGCAGGGCATTGGTCTATGAGACTATTTGATTCACAACATTTCAGATTTAGCAGGATACATGCTGACTTGGTACACACCCCCACCCTAAAGACTTTAAACCAGATGTACAACAACTGATCAAGAGTGCCTTTTCCCAAGCATGTTTTTTCTTCCTGTTGAACAACTTGTTAGAGAGATAGGTCCGCTGAAATGCTACTGAACTACACAGTTAAGGAAAATGCACAGAGAGGAGCTGCATCTTTGACTGAAGCAGGATCCCTTGGATCCATGTCAGCCACAGAGAGGCTGTGCTGCTGTTAAACAGCTGATTAGTTTATTCTGCCAAACATCTGAGAGCATCATTAGTCACACAAATGGCTTGAATTATGATCAAATGAGCTGAGTAACCTGCTGCCATGAAACTCCATGAGTCCTGTTTTCTCAGGTCTCAACATGTGTTACCCAGTGCGACGCCATGTCTCCTGGCTCTATCTGATGGCTCATGCAGGCCAGGGTTTAAAAGTGCCCTTCTCATCCTGAGGACAGCCCTCCCTACTGAATTCTTTCGCCGAAGATTGCCTCAGTATATATTTCCACTGGACAAGAAGAATTAATGCAACATTTTCAGACATCTTTTGTCACTGCACTATCACACACTCTTTTTGATGGCAAGCAGAGAGATGTGTTGCTGTCTATTTTTTGAAAACAAAATTAAAACCAGAAACCAAACCACATTTCCCTGATGATTTGAAACTCAGTGGTGATTAAAAAGAATTAATGAAACCAGTTTGTCATTTTGCTAAGACTGGACCAGGCTATCTCTACCACAGAAAGAGTACAGCACACCAGCCATGAGATTTACCTCCCTCCTTTATACTTTGCTGCAACCCAACCATTTAGAGCAAAGAGGCTCTGACATAGATCAAAACACATCAGCTCAACCTAATTCCAACAGAAAAAATATTAAATGCCACTGTTTCAAAGCATCAGTCCTCTCTCACTTTTGAAGGCTGACACCTGCTGTGATAATTCCCAAGGGTGAGTAAATCCCTGTAGTCCAGCAGATGAGAGATTCTTGTATAAGCAAAAACATCCGTTTCCAATTATGTTTCCTCTACTCACTCTCTGAACTCTTTGCTCAGAAACAAAAGTACCCCGATAGATTCATGTAGAAATGTGGGAATCTCCCTTTTGTCCTGTGAAATACTTTATTAAATAGGATTTATTCTGTACAGAAGCAACATGGTGGAAAAAATTCCTGCTGTTCTCAATTTAGTGACACTGAAATATTTTAGCCTGAAATACAGAAGAGTGTTTCTGTGCACAGTCTTCCCCAAAATTATTGCATCGAAAGGTATCAAGAAATATACAGGCATACTGATGAAAGATTTGTAAGGATAGCCACAAATCAGTGTGGTTCTTCTTAATTTTGCAAGTTCTGAAATTAGGAGTTTTTTCTTACCTCTGGGAATAAATAGGTTTCTAAAATCTGAAGGAGAGAAGTTACACAAATGCACTGCTGTGACCAGGAACAGTTACACTCATTTAGCCATGACTCATCCATCAAGAAGCTCCACAGACAACTGCCATGTCGGAACTGCCAGACAAGAAAAGCATCCAGGTTTATTCCAGTTAGCGACCTGTGATTTTTTTTCATTCCTGTTTCCAAGCACTTTTTTCATTCCTGTTTTCAAGCACTTCCTGCAGAGAGCACTAGAGTATAGCAGAGCTAGAACTACAGCAAGCAGCTGGTGAAATGCTACAGATGTTATTTTGTATCATCTGATAAAATCAAAATTAATCAAAATTAATAACAAAATTAATTTGTTATTAAAGCAAACACAACTGGCTTTAATAACAGTGAGGCCAAGATTTAATCATAATTGCACTCATGGGCTGGAATTTTCTAAGTGAGAAAGGTCTTCAAGTGAAACAAGTAGTTTCAGGAAAAACATTTCCATTCAAAAAATTCTCATTTCTTTCTTTTAGGAGAATAAAAACAAAACTATCCAGTTTCAAGGGAAATATACTCTGTGAGTTCATCTGAACTACTGCAGTGCCTCATGACATTCCAGTTTTCAACTATGATCACGTGTGTAACATGTACTGGCTTGGAAAATATATTAATTAGTATACTGATAATAATTAACATGATCCAAAAATACCACTTTTCTTCTGCCGGGAATTCTTTTTTTCAAAAATATGTTTACAGATCATGTTTAATTATTACAGCCTGACATAATGTATGAGGGGAGGAAGTATATCACAAATAAATAGTGTATTTATAACTTCCAACAACTCTTACTGTATGAAGACAAGACAGAACCTCAGTGGGACTGACACCGGGAGGCTCCCAGCCCACAGCAGCAAACCTGCACCAGTCAGCGAAATCAGTTGACTCATTCTCTGCCATAATACCTTTTCCTATTGTTGATGAGGAGACACTTAACAAAAAATAAAACACTGATCTTCATATTCCAGATTACCATAGAAAAATAAGGGTTTTCCCCACTGAGAGACAGGTAGAGTTAGTCAGTAACTCTCTTTTGCACAAACTCACCCTCTTGGATTTCTAACACTTTCATTACCCAGCTCATACAGTTCACTGCAATTGAGATACGATTGTTTTCGTTAATTAGAAGAGATTGGCTATGCTAATGTCCTCTCCTGACAGAAATAAAGGCATGGGCAACAAAATTATGCCCACTTAAGTGTGGAGTTAAAGAGCAACAAATGCCTTGCAAATTTGCCACTAATACATTTTCTGCTCTTGCTGAGTGTTATCATATTTATGGATTTACTATGGCTTCCTAGATGATAACTGCAACTCTTGTTTTTAGGAAAGGACATCTGGATCAGGCACATATCCATAATTAGTATTCTTCTTGCAGCAGAACTCTAGCATCTGTTCCATATGCTATTGTATCTTGTATATTGACTAACTTCCAATAGAACTGGATTTTGCACAGTGCTCTTAGAGTGCTCATCAATATGTTTCTCCGCTTAGAATTCAAAACCCTACTCAGCATTAAGAAATACAGGCTTACAGCTTTTTTTCTCCCAAGAAACCTCGCGCTATGCAGTTCTGTTCACTGTCACAGTCTTAGCATCACTGTGGTTACAGACAGCAGACATCAGTTTTGTCTGCAATGGTCTTAAAGAAGGCTTTGTTCCAAAGTTTCTTAATGGAGTCCTAAAATATGGGGGCATTTTACCATCAATAATCTGTAACTCCTTAAGGGTTTATTTTCCCTGCATAACATTCTTCCCTGTTTTCTTTTTGATGAGTCTGAATGACCTGAAGCAAATGGCCAGTTCTAAGCAGACTGATAAATTAGCAGTGTCTAGATACAGAATACAATGCTGGGGAGAGTTTGCCAACAGAACCTCAAAGTAAATCATTTTTATAACTTCCCTTAAGTTTTTTCTGACCTTAGAGGAAAGTCTCATTACATTTCCCAAACTTCATATGTTCCTTTCCAAGTATCTCTTTTTAATCTGGCAAATAACCAGAGTATTCCTTGCGTTTTCTTCAGCCTTTCTGGTTTGCCAGCATAATTTCTTTCCCTCAAAAAGTTTCAAGGAATAGAGTTGAAAGTTTTCTATCAAGAATACCTTTCAACATGCAGTAGTTCTACAAAATAAGATTCGCTGCGGACAGGTAAATGTACCCATGCTCTCCTTTGTACCATTTTCTCTTTCACATTTTTCCTGTCTAGTAAAGTTACTCCTCAGTTTTGTTTCCTGCTTTGCATGTAAAAAAAAATTATTTTGGCTTTTGGGGACTTAGGGATGTTATCATGTTCGAAGACTTAATGTTGTTTTCCACACAACATCCATTATTCCACCACATACCTATGTTCATCCAACACTCACCAGTCTGTCCTAAGTGTGGTCTGAAACACTTTGCTCTATGTTCATCAACAGTTCGTCAAACTTTTTATCTTGATCTCACACTCTGTTACACAAAACTTACAAGTAAGTACTTGTGGGTGTATTGAGGAATTCAATTGATGACTGTCACAGCTACATCTTTTCTCTCCTGCTTGAAGGCAAATGTAAGAAAAATGTTACATTTGCTCTCCTTTTCTTTTTTTTTTTCTCCTAGAAAGGCTCAACACTGAAGGAAATTTTTAAAGGTATTTTCAGCTCCACCAGGGATTTTGCTGAGCAGTGAATCATAAGACATTTACCTTCTCACCCACATAGTGCAGTCGAAGTGCAGCTTCTCTTTTGTTCACCAATTTCAAGCTGCTCCCAAAAGATTTCTGAAATGGCTTGTCCACTGCTGCATCACTGTCAACCAGAGCTCCCCCCACCCTTACAACCATGCTATGTTGTGACTGTACACGAGGAAAACCTTGTACTTCATTTGGGCTTTCCATCAGTTTCTCCCACATGCCACTTTTACGTATTTTTCTTCTTACCAGATCTTTGTCAAATTTATTTCCATTTGCCTCCCCCAAGTTTTTTACGCAGCCTGCTGACGGCATGCTTGATGACTTCCTCCCCTTTTCACCGTACACTTCTCTGCCCTCTTGACAGAGTCTGTGAGTGGAGCTTGTATCAAAATACAACCACTAATTTTTTGCCACTTTCTTTTGTCCACAATAAAAGATATGCACTACGCATCCCATACATTGATTCCTCTTACATCAAAACCTCCTAGTAAGTGTGGGAGTATCATTAAAACTCCACTTTGGGCTCTACACATAAAGAGTCTATCAGCAGCCAAAAACCCAAAATCTGTTGAAAATGTGCATTCGTACACAGACACTATCATAGCATCTATAGAGACCAGCCAAAATTGCCAAACTAGCAATTAACTTCCGATGTCTCCAGTAAGATTGCCAACAACATGTTACCCTCCAGATGCTGAAGGAAGGATGCCACCCATCTTCAAGTTTTCTCAGCTCCATCACCTCACCCAGTGAAGGGTGGGAGTACAACAGCAATTCCTACCAGCAGTGGTTGTGTTTCACTCTTACATTGTCAGGGAAAGCTGAGGGTGCATGATGTGTCTCATCAGCTTGCAGGACCACACCCAGTGACCTTCTGCATGCTGGTTTTGCTAAGGTTTGTGGCTGCATTTTTTTTAATGTCTTTTTCAAACAATTTGGTCTTTCACTTGCTATTCTGTTTTATTATTACTACAGGAGGAGTAACCTGGTTAATTGAAACCTAGAGTTCTTTCTTTCACTGCCTTCCAATGCATATATAAAAAGCCAATGTTTAAATATTGCTTATCAAGGCATGGGATGGTTTTGTGGAGTTGTGGAGTTCACCACAACTTTCTGACTTTTTTTTTTTTTTTTTTTTTTTTCTCTGCACCTGCTGAGGTAAAAAGGCCTGCAATTGAAGTGTTTTCACCTCGATAGGGTGGGTAGAAGGATTATGTAAACAACTGTCTGGAAAGAGGGTCCTTGACAGGTCCCCTGCTGTCAAACGACAATTGTGACTTCTTGCATTTCAAAAGTCATGCTCAGATGGTTTCATCTGAAACCCTCTGGGTAATAGTAGCCTTTTGAGGTTATGATATCTCTGGATGGAATTCAATAAAAGAAATTCACTTTCAATTGAAGCCCTGGAACAGTGCCAGACAGCCCCAACAATGTGATACCTCTCCAAAGAAAATTGGACTGATTCCCCCCCCTCCTTTTTTCTCCTCCCCTTTCCATTTCTCTCGTCATCTTTATTTGTGCTTTTAACCTTGTTTGTGGGTTCCTTTTTTTGATATATTTCCTCTCCCAATAAGTTTGGGATCCTGAAGCCTTAAAAAAGAATAAACACTTGGGACTGAAACAGTAGTAGCCAGTAATAGAGAGACACAGATTTTGACAGTAGCAAAGACGAGTCGCTCTCAACAGCTGACCTTTGCCACATAAGTGAAAGGAAAAAGAATAGAACCTCTGCTCTGGGTGAAGGTGGGATATTATTACAACCACCAGCTTCCTAGACCTTGTTAAGAAGGCTCATTAATGTATTTATTTATTTGTTTAGTTTAAGGAAAGGGAAAATCTCACAAAACCTGTCTCACTTCCAGAGACGTGGCTTTTTGCCTAGGTTGCCATTCATGATGACTTGGAATTTTTTTTTTTTTTTTTTTGCATTCCACCCCTTTTTTCCCTGGATTTAGCAGGAGTTGCAATAGTCTGTCTTCTCTTGGTTTTAATCATCTAAGCTGATTAAAGAGTGGCCATAGTTGGGAGGCAGAATGAGTATGGAGAAGATGCATAAATCTTGTGAAAGCAATAATTTTCTCCAGTATTTTCTTCATCAATGATCTACTTCTTGAGCTGTTACTACTACATGTGATTTTCATTTGATTTCCCATCAAGTCAAATGGGCATAGGAACTGCATTAAAAAAAATAAATCCCCCATGACTTGGAAACAGACTACAGATCTCTTTGTCAGATTTTGTGCTGCAGTTCTTTGTGGTTTGCATTTGATTCACATTGGGCTTTAAATCCCTTTTTTTTGCCTCAGTTCTACAATTATTTACTTTCTCTAAGTACATTAGGTTAAGCTTTCAAAACCAGTGAACTGACAGTAATATTAGAGTTAAAAAAATCTGACCTGCTTCCTCTCCCTACAGCATTATTTGTCCTTTTATCTCTCCAAAGCTCACAATCTACAGAGGTTCAGGTCTGCTCAAGTGTCAACTGAGAAAACAGGCATGGGGTTGATGGGGCAAGAGGGTCATTTGTTCTGTACATGGTGTTTTCTCCTGATCAGCCACATCAAAAGAATGGCAGGAGATGCTCAAACACCATCTTTTACAAGAGAGTCCAAACCAAATTCCTGACTCACAGGGATCCTTGGGATCCACTTGCACTTTCAAGAGAGCTGCCTGACTGTTGGCATCAAAGCTAAATCTAGAACACAAGCTTCTGAGCTAGCGAGTTTAAATCCCACTCTCATTTCAGATTACTACATTTTTAGCTGTTTTCCCTAAACTGTTCTATACATACTATTAAATAGATGTGATAGGACTCATTATTTCATAAAAGCAGTTCCAGCTAAAGTTCCTTGCAAAGACTTATACAAATTCAGAGTTGTCAGCATTAAACACACCCAAACCCAGTTTCCTGCAAAAAACTCTTTAGGTGCTGCACAAGCAAGCAGATGGCAGCTCTGGGTAAATTTGCATCCATAAATATTAAGTAGGGATTACACGTCTCCAACATACAAGATTTTCCATTAAGTTTCTCACAAGCACAAGGAAATTAAACTGCTCCAAGTTCACCAAACAGCTCAGTGGCTGAGGAACAGAAAGCAGGTCTACTCACTTTCCCTCTCACACCCAGTCCTGAAAATATGTTCACTCTTTAGAGTGAAGGCTTGGTGTTAGAGATATTCCCAGGGACTAAAATATCAAGCAGGTACTGAAATATTTAGGTGCATTTCATGATATTAGATTTTTAAAAAATCCTCCTAGCTAGCAGTCTATATGCTCTCCTTTTCTCACTATGTAAATAAAACCCATGAATGTTCATCTGAATGCAGTCGAAGTTCATGGAAGTATATGTTGCTGCCCATATATTTGTCCTCTGCCTTTATTCTCCTCAGTGCTAGACTTGGCAATAGAATCTACTTGGACTAGATTTTCTTCTTATCATTTTATTTAGGTTAGAGAAGAACATCAATTCTCTTCTCAAAAGATTTACAAAACCCACTCACTTGTTTATCTTTTATGGACCAACTGTTGCTCTCCAGAAGATTTCTTCCTCTTTTCCCTCTTTGCTGGAAATACTATTTATTCACATGCAAAAATATATTCTTACTACCTGTATAATACATAAGAGTTTTCAAGGATCAATATTAGAAAATGATTTAAAAAAAAAAACAAGTTCAAAATCACTGCAGATAAGAATTACTTTCTTAGCTTCTTCAGTATTTGAAAGATTTTCACTTTGTTATGAAGTAACAAAGTAAATTCAAAGCTCTCCAGGCAGAGCAGTTCACATCCCATCAGCATTCTTCCCATTATTTACCCACCTTCATCTGAAATTTTTTCCAAGAAAAAACAAAACCCAAACAGTTGTAACAGACTTAAACATATAAGGCAACAAACGGATATGTGCTTTTGAAGCAATTCAAACATCTGTAGTCTGATAATCTACTTTTCCTGTAGCAATAATAGAAAAATATTCCTTGAAGAGTATAACAGAAGGTCTAATCTGCAAAAATTACAGCTATTCTTCATTTTATTCTTGAAAAAGCATTTTTTGCTACAAAAACAACCATAAATTTCCATTGCTTCCATAGATAAACAGACCAGCTTCACAGCTAGTAAAATTTAGATAGTGCTGGTGCATGTACATACACTGATAATCTTTGGAAGTAGAGATAGGATAAATCCTGAAGTTTGGCATCACAAAATTAATAGCAGCAGTTCTACTTACCAAGATGAGCATACTCTCTTCTCTTGCCTGCATGGACTTTATTTGATTTGTTAATCATAGTTTGATATTAACAGCTCTAACATGGATACTGCTATGTGAGGATCAAGGTACATTCCTCCTATATAATTTTTTTTTTAATTTCAGCATATCTTATTCTAATTGACAATCCACGGTGCGCTATAAATCAAAATAAACACTTATTTACATGAAATAGCATCCACATTGCTAACAATAAAAATCACAATAGCTCGTGAAGTTGTAAACAAAGACCTGGAAGCCAGACCAAGAATCTAATTTTTACATCCTTCCTCCTTCCATAATCCAGGTTCTTAACAAACAAGTTCTTTTCATAGCTGGGAATAATATAAAGTCTTGCTTGTAATGTATAACCTTTACTTTACTCTCATGAACAAAGACAAATTCCTTAGGGAAGCAGAGAAAGTGAGTTCTAAGCTATTCAGAAGCAGAGGAGTCCAGAAGCAAATAACTTTCCTCTAGCAAAGAGAGTCCATACTGACCCAGAATCCTGGATAGCAGTGAAATTCAGTTGCACTGTACAATACTAGTCCTAAAATTTAAGAATCTGAAAATTTTGCAAAGAACAGAACTTAATGGGATACTAATCTAGGTGGTTTAGCTGTGGTCATGAGTCATTTCAGGAGAAGAATTCCAATCCATCCCCCAAATGTCATGATTTTTTTTAGGGGATTTTGTTCTAATAGACTGGATTATCACTTTGTGTTCCACTAAGTTCTCTCATATTTTTTAAGATGGTCACTACAGCATAGCACTAAGAAAGTAATTTATTATTTTAAGGGAGTGCAGAGTGCCCCAGGTGACCAATACCAGCACAAGAATAACAGGTCTGACTCTCATCAGCCTGAGGCGTGGGTGTTCTTGGGACTATTTCCAACCCAGGCCTCCTTCTCACAGTGTGAGCATTAGGGCTGACACTGTTCCAAACTCTAACCTGAAAAGGAGTTTTTAAAACCCCATAATTATGCTTGTTCAGCCTTGCAAAGTCATTGGGAAAATTAACCAGGATAGGCAGAGTCATATGACATTCATGATATAGGATAGTGTTAAGAAAAGGCTAAATGAGGAAAGAAAGATGTTTGCCCCTCCAAAAAAAACTCAAAACAACATCTAAAAGCCCAAACAAAATGCCCATGTACCATAAGTATGTAAGACTTCTGTGAGAGAATGTTTGTTTTTCCTTGAGATTTTGGCAAGAGTATGATATGCCTTCAATTTCTGCTTCTTGAGCCATGTTTAATTCAGCCTCCCTTTCTGCACATGAAAACATATTGCCCCAGAAATACTGAATTCGAGGATAAAGTGCATTTCGGTTGTCATTCCCACACTACAAAGCTTGTCACCTTCTGGGAAAATATCACAAGATAGCAAAGAAACATCCTGGAAAGAAACATCCAAGAAGTAAAACAAAGAACAATCAAAAAAACATGTTTTGCAGACAGAAAATACTCAAAACTCAGGAAATTTTCATTTTGTTCTAGAAAGACAATCTGAAAAGAAATGCTGCAAAAGAAAATCTATCCTATTTAATGAACTAATACTACACTGAAGAGTTTTCTGTCCTGTACTGGTGGATTTCCCCACTCTTTTTAAATCAATTGCTCCTTCCCTGTCAGGTCTCCAGTGCTGTAGGGCAGAAGAGATTTCAGCTACACCTGCCCACATTGGCCCACTGTGCTTTTCAGCCACAGACAAACATTTGTTTCTCATCCAGCTGTTCTACAGGAGTCTGTCTCTAGACCCTCATTTTCCCCCTGAGATTCCACTACCATCCACTGTTCAGGAGAACAAAGTTGTCACCAACCAGAAATTCCAGAAGGGCACATTACCATCTCCAAGGCGAAAACTACTCAGCTAGCAGCTCCCATGGATCACTCAAGGCCTGGTGAAGGTACTCATCGCTTCTACCACCATCTTCTGCTTCTGGAAACAGATCTTGTCACAGCCTGGAGCGCTCTGGGGCCAGAAGACTGAAATTACAAGTTAAAACTTCTCATCATAAGATAGAAGTAGAGCAAGTTCCATTGGAAATTGTGTTTGAAAATCCCATAGCACTTTTTAATCTCTCTCCCATATGATGATTCATCTAATACAAAACTCCACCTTCATTTTTTAAATTTATTAATCAATCCTCCCACTTAAAGATAGCAGAAAGTTTCCCATATAAAAAAGTCTTTTATATAATAATATTCTCTGCACAGAAGTGTTCACATTTTGTTGAAAAATACAAGCATACAGGTAAAAGCAAACAAGTACAACCCACCAGGATTAAATCCCAGCAAATCAGAAAACAAAACCAGCAAGCTAACAAGTAACAGTGGTTTCATATCCTATAGCTACTCCACTGTTCAACTCTCAGCCCTGATCCTCTAGGATGCTCAGCTAGAAGTGACCTTCAAAATGTCAGCCTGAAAACTAAAATTTCTGAACACAGTGGTTGCTAAAGACTTAAAAGATGTTCTTATGTCTCTAAATTTCCTATTGTGCCTCTTACAGCCAACCTGCCTAGCAAGCTATCATCCTTTCACCAAAAGTCTAATGACCTCAACCATTCTTCCTACTTCACATCTCTGTCTCTACGTCAACCATCTGTCTCTGATTCACTAAATCATTAAAAATAAGAGGTAAACAGAAACTGCCTGGATCCTGTATGGCACCGCCACCTTCTTTTTCAATCCTGACCCAGCAGTTCTCATTTCGCCAGAGACTGTGAATGGTGTGAAGGATGCCCTTTCTTCCAAGCTTTTCTGTTTGTGCTTGGCCAAACCATAAACAGACTTATTGAAAAAGATCAAATAGAAGCAATGCATCATCTGCAGCTCGCACAGGCTAACAGCCAAATTACTCTGTTTACTGCAACTTCTATGCCCAGAGAAGTTTCTTTTGTTCTTAAAATAGCATCAGTCACTGCAGAGTGGAGACAAGGAAACTGAAGACAATATACATATATACACATACATTTTGTCACAAGTCCTGGTGCTTGTATCTATTATTCACTTTAATTATACTTTTAATTGATTTGCATATTACAGTACTGCAGCTTCTGTAGATCAATAAATATATCAATATTGGATGTTAAATAAGAATATTAAAAGGCTCCTCTAATGGATAATTTGCTTCATGGCAAACAATCACTTCCTCTCAGATCATCAGTATAGCAAATTTGGAACCTTACCTGAAAGGCTTTTCCTTAATATGTTTCCTAGGAATTAAACAGCTAATAAAAATATGATTTACATTATGATGTTTTAATTCAAGTTGAGTAGCAGTGTGGGAATGTGCTATTTTCTTAATTGAATGATCTTGGAGGGGAACATAGCAGGCTCTGAGTTAGAATGCATTTATTTTGATTTTGTTACTTATATCTCAGTAACCACCTCAAATTCTCAGCCCAAGCCAAGGACTCACGGGCCAGAAACTCTGCAAAGCTATCATAAGGAAAATTTCCCTGGCATAAAACAGCTTGCAAAAAACAACATGATGGAAAACAGGAAGAAAAAACCCTGAGTATCATTATCTACACCTTGAAAAGCAGGGATGGAGATGCAGACTGCTGGAAGTCACAGTGACTTACGCCAAGGAGTCTGAACTATGGTAAGAAAATGGAACTGGACTCTATTAAATGTACCAGAAGATATGATCAATGCTCACAAGAGGAATATTTCTGGTACTAAAGGTCTCATTAATCTAGTGGAAAACGCATGACAAGATCTCATGGCCAGGAGCCAAAGCCAGGCAAGTTGAGAGACATGAAGGGTGACCATTTCTAAAAAGGGAAAGTAGGCCACTAGAGTTCCGACACTGGTACATAGAGACACAGTAACTTCTCCAGCTCCTGAAGGCACTGTAATAGAGCTAGATGTCTGCTTAAAAAGGCAGAGATTCTGTATACCGAAAGTCACAGGCCACTTGCAAGAATCATGACTCATATTTCACAGTCTGGTCACACTCAGTGTCAAACTCTTCTGGTTTTGACTGAGTCAAGAGCAAACTCTCAAATTCCAGCCTTTTATCTCAGCTACTTTATCTCAGAGATCACATTACTACTGAGAACACATCACAGGCTAGACAAGAGAAAGGTACCGTCAACAGCTGCTGCTGTGAAACCACACAGTGGAAGAGGAAGGAGGGAACAGTGGAGAATGCAGGAGTCTATTTGTCAAAAATACCATGCCAATAGAACTTGACGTTTCTAATATTGACAGCAGCTGACAAAAAAAACCCACATGTACCCCACACTCCCTTCCTATCAGCTGGAGAGAAAGGATTTCCCTATGTCATTCCCTGAATTTACACAGTGAAGAAGGAGACAGTGGGCAATACCATCACCTTTGAGAAGCAGCCCAGCACAGGTCTGGGAATCCATCACTGGGGTACAAATCAGGAACTAGCAGATGCAACCCACATATGCCTGCCTTACGGAAGGAATGGGAAAGCACTCAACAGGTCCCAAAACAAAGCTATCTTGCTCAGGCAGTTTAATCAGCAAAACAATCTCTGGGTCTAGAGGGAAAATACTGGCTTCAAGAAATTAAAGAAATTCAACAGGGGAGCTGCCATAGCAGCAGTTTCCCCTCCAAATTCTACTGCCAGCTGAACTACCAACCTGTTGTGTGACCTTGAACAGTCCTTCACTTCCCCAGGACTCTCCATTAGCCTTTGCACGCCTTGGGGAGCCTTGCATGACTCCTGCTTTACATATGTGCCATGCCTAGCATAGCAGGGCGAGAGGCCCTTGGCACTTCCACGGTACAAATGCTATTACTAGTACCATTCACAGACCAGTCCTACTCCAGCAGTCATCGTCTGGCTGGCTGTCATCGCACTGGGCTGCACAAGTCCTGCTTTTGGAAACAAAAGTCATAGCAGTGCCATACCAAGAAGGATTGCTCACATGCTGGGGACAGGTGTTGAACTCTTCTTTGCACCAAACATGGAACAACATTGCACCCCATTCACTGTTCCATAATGCCACTGAAATCACAGGCACTGCCTTGACAGAGCTTGGCCTCAAAACTCACCAGTCTCCTGTCCTATATGTGGCCCTCTTTTGAAGCAGCTGTATGGACATTAAGGGAAGGAAGAAAAAACATAATACCGTAATACGGAAGAAATCAATGCTGGAGATCAATTTGAGATCAAGGTGCACGTTCTATCATGGGACAAGACAGAGTTTATATATTGCCATTGCAATAATGTGACCAGCTCAAAGAAATTCAAAAAGAACAAGTTTTGGAGTCTGGTGGTGCTTTTTAGGTGGTTTGGTTTGGGGTTGTTTGTTTCTTTGGGGTTTTTTTTGTTCAATTGTTTTGGGTTTTTTCCAGATGCCTGTCTTACAACTGACCTTATGAGCAGAGGAAAATTTCCTGAAAATGGCTTCATGATCTGCTATTCATGCAGCCCACAAGAAAAAGAGTATGTGGTTTTTTTCAATACAAGGTTTTGGACAGAGCTAGTCTTAAAATATTGAGTTAACTTTCCGCTCCAGTGCCTTGCTGCTCAGTTCTAAATAATGGACACTGAATGAGAACAGGCAGAGAAGAAACAAGTTTTAATTAGCTGTACAGTGAGTGTCTTTGTCCCATAGATAGATTTGATTATATCACTGATAACCTTCACAACATTTGTTATCACATTACACTATGCCATTCTTTGGAGCTGAAGACATTTTCCACACACTGCAAACATGCTTAGCAGGAGTGGAAAAATAATGTCAAAAGTCCCTTCCAGATGTTTTGGTGGGATTCTTCTGTTTGACTGAGTTCCCTCAACTGGGATGGAGCCAGGAGAGCTCAGTGGTGGTGCTGCAAGTAGTGAGTGATACCAATACAGATCTCTGCCAACTGGGTGTTTACAGGGCTAGTTTGTAAACCTGTTTATGCAGTTGCATGTACATGAAGTGCTTTACATTAGTTCCTGAGAATACCATCTGGTAGCTATAGACCAATGTATTCTGTATAAACTCAGACAAGAAATACCAGCCCTGATACTACCTGACATGCTGTGACCTTCAGGCATCACTCACTATAATTTTACATACCCTAAGCTGTCACAGAATTGGGCAAGCCATGGAAAAAAAAAGCTTCAAAAACAGAGCAGGTTGTTTTGGCCTTCAGCCCTTCCACTGAATTGTTGTGCACTTGTGAGAAGAACACCTAGTACAGAGCTTCACTCCCCTTGCTAGTGGCCTGCATATGGCACCAGGTAAGGAGAAAATCAGAATCTGTTCTACAGTAATACTGGGAAGAAAAAGGGTTTGGATGCAGCAGAAGGCTTTTTATATGAAGGTAAACAGTCTTGCAAATAAGCATAGGCAACTTGGATCATTCATTTCCAGTTATTGCACCAGCCAAGAACAAAGCCTTCCTGCTGTACTTAGATAAGTAGCTCTAATTTAGTAGGGCTCAGACAGCAGTCATTAACCGCAGGATTCCTTCTCCTCTTCCAAATCAGGGAAACCAGAAACTGCTCCACAAACTGTAAGATACAACACATCAGATCCTCACAACCCCTACACAGCTTATACTGCAGGTATAACTTCACAAGGGGATTAACTCTAGTTCACAGCAAGACAGTTGAGGGCA
The DNA here is from genome assembly GCA_013397115.1 of Edolisoma coerulescens. Taxonomy (NCBI): domain Eukaryota; kingdom Metazoa; phylum Chordata; class Aves; order Passeriformes; family Campephagidae; genus Edolisoma; species Edolisoma coerulescens. The sequence goes on from VWZW01002379.1 coordinate 24,685, forward strand.
AAATCATGCATTGCCACCTCATCCATTCACTGCTGCTGGGATAGATAGCGCCTTCACTGTGCTTGCAAGGAGGCTGGATCCAGTCATGTGTTATCTGCTGTAAAACTGATAGGTGAAAGGCTGCAAAACTGGTATGTCTGGTGATGAGTAGAGAATGAGCTCAAACGTAATAATTAACAAAAAATAAATCGGTAATAATATAGACGTATCCTGAAGCAGAGCTGAGTCACATTTTGTTTATACTCATGTCTCCATCACTCCATTGGCATTGTGACATCCCTGGGGGAAGAAGAAAATAATGGCCAGTAAAATCCCTGGACAAAGCACAAATCTCCTGCACTGTCAGGTGCATATTCCTTTGCGGGACTCAGGGAAAAACTTTTTCTGTTCTGTTCTGTTCTCTGTGTGTCCAAACACAGACATACAAAGCAAGGAATAAAAAAATTACACCTTTGACTTTTTACTTCCAAGTCTGCCCTGAGTTTTGGTTGCTGTTTATTCTCATAGCAACACATCATTGTACTTCCTCACACGCCCTTCATCAGGCTGGATTATTGTTGATTTACACATATTGGCAGGAAGACTAGGCAGAAGTTTCCCCTCCTTGTCTTGCCTCCCTGCTGGGGCATCCATTTCTCCATGTTTCCCACCCGAGATTCTCCAAATGCCTTTTTTCTCAAATTCAGTGGGGTACTAGCTCTCATAAGGAGGGGCCAGGGCTTCTGAACCAGTGGAGGTAGCACATGCTTGTCTCTCGTAAGAGGCAGCCAGGACAGCTATTCTGAGGACAAGGACAACATCCTGCTCCTGTCAGCCAGACTTTTTCTCAGAGAATGCAAGGACACAGTGTCTCTAATGGATGCCTGGTAGGTACACACACACTCCTGACTGAACCCTGCTATGGTAGATAGTACAGGGTGATACAACCTCAACAGATACAGGGAGTGGATTTCATTTACAATTTCCCCTCCCACCTTCCTCACCATGGGTTGCATCCTGTCTCTCCCTCCGCAGCAGTAGCCAGCCATCTCCTCAACCCACTACAGCAGTGCCTCAAGACCTTCCATGCAACACCAGCAATGAGGCACTGCCACAGACACAGTGGATACTGGGTAGAATCCCTTGGACATCTGCCCCTCAGTAGCAACTAATTCTTCCCCAAAAACACACACCTCCTGTCAACAGCTGCAGCATTTTGGCTCTATGTTGGAGAACGAGTTCAGCTGCTGGAATGTACAGCTGTAGCTCGAAACAGCTGTTCCCCATCTCCTCCAGGGAAGAAGCTGGCAGGCTGGTTGGATCAGAGCAGAAGCCTGGAGCTGGCCTTCAGGCCACCGGTTGGACCACACGGAACACTTGCAGCTCACACGTCCAATGCTGCCAAGGCAGTGCAAGGCTACCTCTTCGACCTGGGGCTTGACATCTGTAACACACATACAGCATCTAGTCAGATTTTATAAATTAAGCTTTTATTACAAAGTTCTGTTTATGAAGCTATTCTGAATCATGATCCTTTTTTTCTAGGCAGAGGTTTTTAAGTTTTGCATTTTCACACAGTGAAGAAAGGAATTATTTTCCCCTCCCCCCTTCTTCCTGCCATTGCTTTTCCATTAACTCTTCTGCACAGCTGTGTCTGTCTGTTTGCATTAACAATTCTCTCAATCTTTCTCTCTTCCTGAAGAATCAAAAAAGTGTTCTGGAGAAAACCAGATTTGAACTGAAGTCAACAGAAAAGCACCAGTTCTGGGATCATTCAGCTCCTTAAGCATCAGTTTGAAGCTGTCTGCCTAAGACTTATTTTAACTCCTTGGAGCAGACCTACTGATCGCAAGACCAAATATCCATTTTCATCCCAGTGCTATGCATTTTTATTACTCTTTTTTTTTTTAACTAGAAGTCACTGTGATGAAAAAACAAAGCATACAGCTGAGATCACAATTACAGCAAATAATTAACCACTCGGGATTTAATACACCTCTCTGCAAATGTTTCTCTCATATAAGGCCCTTCGGCACACTGACAAGTGAGGTAAATCAAATAGTAAAATAGTTTGGTCATTGCAAGGTGGGGGAAGAGGACTCAGCTGAGATGTAAATTCCAACTTCAAAGCAAGGAACACTTTCTCTCAGCCTTGTAACATCACATAGCATATTTTAATAATATGATTGAAACACCCTAAAAAGCATGATTTTGCAACATCGTCAGTTGAGTGGACCTTCAGGTACTAACAAAAACAAGATATCTTCAGGAAGTCTGATTTTGCCAGTAAAAGTCATCACATGCTTTAGCCATTTTCACACGCAGCATTTATTCAAATCCTGAAAAAGCTTTTCATTCCAATACCAGAATTATTACTATTACAAGAAATATTTTGCTGAAAAAATAGGCAGAACCACCAATGGCTATATTACACCTTGAGCTGAAGTATGAGCCCTCACTTACAGGAAAAGTTACAAGGAATTTTCAGACTTCTAGCAAGGTAATACTCTGAAACTCTTCTCAGCATTAAGCCACTTCCATTATTGCAGAATATTTCCAGTATATTCTTTTGTTAGAGACTGGACACTTTAAAACTGCTCCTTAACTATATAAAGAGATTTTTAATATCTCTTCCTCTCCTTTTTGCCCCCATTCCAGTAGCTTTGCCATTGCTTGTATTGCTGATTGAGCCTTTATAAGCAGCACTTTGACCACACATTTGGCTCTTCACCTGATCTCTCCCACATCAGAACATACTGCTTTGGCCTTCAAAAACAATTTGCTAGAAACTAAAATGACTTAAAAATATATATGGCTGTAAAGCATTAGATTAATACTGGAGTATAGGAAATCAGAATGTTATATTCTAATGAGTTGGCAGATGGTTCATGATCATGATAAATTTCATACTCTAGTTGACACATTTTCAAATGTTAATGTCCTCTAGAGGAATAAACTATGTTGTAATGACTGGAATAATGGCTTCAAAGGTGAGCATTTGCCTTATTATGGTTTCAAACCCTGGCACTCAATGTACATAGGTTTTAGGCTACGCGCTCTACAAAAAGGAAATAATTATCATCGTATAATGAAAAAAGACGAGGTTTACAGAAAAGAGGTTGTGAAGATCTCGATCATGGACAGAACAACCTCCTTCATCAGTGTGAAACAATAGCTAATCAAGTACTTTACATAACATAGCAGACAAGCACTTGCAGGCATTCCAGCCACAAGAGCCACAGTGCTCTGGATAATTGCAGCAAGTGTCTTGGTGGTTGTATGGTTTCAGCAGAAGTAAAACTCCTGTATTCTGCTTCCTCTCTCCCACCCTTTCATCTCCAGACTCACTGTGAGCTGGTTTGCTCAGGGGAAGGAACACAGTCAGATTGCACAAAAGAAACAAAGGGAAAGTTGTGCTCTACGTTCAGTCTCATGGCAGCCAGTAACCAATGCAAGAAAGGCATGCCCTGAGAAACAAGGATGGTTTTAAGAATTTCCATTTTTGGACTGTAACAAAGGATTTGGATTTTTTGCCTTGTAAACCATGGGCTCCTTACAGTCCAGGGCTGTAAATCCACACTTTCCTTTTCCCCTAATGCTTCCACATTCTCTGCTCACAAACATGGACACACATAAATACTAAAGCCTAAGCCAGCCTAAACACTTGCACAACACTAACAACACCACTACTCCTGCAGAACCAGCATCATTCCCTAGACTTATTTTTGTGGATGTACAGTTTCCCTCCAGGTACTTTCTTAATACCCAAAAGTTCCAATACACAGCCACGCAGCAGTATTCTCCTCTAACAAGGAGATGATTCTACTTGTCAACCCAAGTGGAATTAACCTAGTTTGCATCTAGTGTTGATCCCATGGTCACGAATATATCCTTCTGTCCTCTTTAAAATGTCTTGTGTTTCAATGTCAAGGGTACCATAATAATTTATGCCTTCCCAAGTAGGGCAGAATCATCTGTTGAACAGCAGTCATGGCCTTATTTGCTCAGCTATTGCGTAATCCTACCTTTGCCCCTGTAACATTTCTTTAAAAGTGTCCTCTGTCAAGAGTCACTCTGCAATCAACATTGCTGACCATGTGTTATTAATTAAGTAATTTTACAAAATTAGAAATACAAATCACATTGTTTTCAACCAAAATAATGATCTACCAATTATTCTGCCAACAGAAATGACTTGTAGCTTTTGGCAGGTCTTTTCCCTTTGGCCATTGTTTTCATAGTTATTAACAAGGTTACAGTTGGTCCTTTTGATTAAAAAAGCTTTTTGGCCAGAATCACTGCTATGGGAAAACAAAGCCTGAAATTCAATATGCTTCTAGAATTCTTTTGAAATTTGATCTCAGTACCAGTGATGGAGGAAGGTGAGGGGCCACAGGGGATATATTTTGTAAAAAAAAAAAAAAAGAGTATTTTGTGTTCACTAGTCTTCCTGTAAGGTACACACCATATTACTTAGGAGCTGACTGTAGCAGCTTCAAACTTCTAAAAAATATAAATTAGGTTCATGGAGCTTACAAGCTGGGATAAGGCTATGTAAAGACTCATTCAAGTCATGTATCTCTATGACTCATTCAAGCCAGGTTATCCACATAGACCTAGAAGATTCTTTAAGTTCCTCTAGAGGTAAATAAAATTCAGGACAACAGAAACCATGGCCTTCTTGAACCAGGAAAGAATTTATAAACATATACAAAGAACTGTCATAAAAAATTTTTTTTAATATGACCAAAACAACAATATAATTTAAGAACTAAATTTCAATGCAACACCTGATTCTGCTAAACATACCCACAAAATCTATCCTTGTCCTTTAGCATTTAGCACTAAGGGTGCTATGCAAGTAGTTTCATCTTAGCAAGATTACTTAGAAGGTAAAGTGCATGCAACAGGGTGGTGCTGTGCTCACACGGGTTAAAGCTTAGTCTCTAGGCCTTCAGCAAAATTAAACTTCTCTGCATATGAGAGCCTACAGAAGTAAGGATGGGCTTCACCTTCTGTGTAACACTGCAATAAATAATACAAAAAAAAAAAAAAGAGGGGGGGTGCAGTAGACGACCTGTACTTTGCCTGCCCCTTTCAAAAGGGGTTATTAAAGCAATACTTACTTGTGAGGGTCAGCATCATAGAGAGGGACAGAAACGGGCAGTAGCAGAAATAAGCAAAAGCATAAAGAGCATTTCCAGGTTTCTCTATGAACTGGCTTGTTCCAGGTACCTCAGATTGTATGTTTAAGTGTGTTAGGCACTTCAAGCTTGGAAGATTTTAAGACTTGTGTATAATTGACTAAACAATTTAGAAAATGGTGCACAGGGGTATCAGCCCTGCATATCAGCAAAGAATCAAGCCTACCCTTCATTGTTCTGCTTTCTTGCTCAGAGAGAGCAAGTACAGATAAAATATCCAAACAGTGACCATGAGAAAACAAAATTTTCAATAAATAACAGACTAAATCTTTAACAAGATAAACTGAAGGGGGTTGGGTACTTTTTTTTCCCTTTTGAATTTCTCCAATGTTTACAGTCAGTGATTTACCCCAACTAAACATCTGGCACTGAAAAGGAAAGTAGCACTATCTGTTGTAATTAAAGCTCTAGCAAACAGCACATTCCTGTGTGCAAGTTACTTCAGCAGCTTTCGTATCTCAACATTTGCCACTAACAGTCCTGGTAAAGCTACTGTTAGCCAGCTGAAAATTTTTCCCATCCTCAGTCATGCGGTTAGAATAAATGCTATCTCTTCTGCTCTGACATGGTGCAAAGGCCTGGGAGTGAACCAAAAAATTCCTTACAAAACACTCTTCCAGAGCCAGTTCACTCATGTCATTCTTGGCTGGGAGGGGGGGAGAGGGAAACAAGCATAAAAAACCAAACCAAACCAAACCAAACCAAACCAAACCAAATTAAATTAAATTAAATTAAATTAAATTAAATAAATAATGAAGCCTTTCAAAATTAACCCTTCAGAGGAAGACACTGGAAAGCCAATGTTGAATGTTACCATTCTGACTGCAGAGACAGCAAGGCTGAAATTAAGTTGTGGAGTAGTCTTGCTTGACCTTAGAAGAGAAAGATCATGCATTTCAAGACTTCTCACTATTTGTAAGATTTATGCAATTCTGCACCAGTGACACTCGCAGAATGTGCATTATGCTTGGCAACAGGCCTGCAATTCAGCTATTACTCCATCACGTATTACAACATAGAAAAAGAGTCACACCTGAAAAGACTATGACAAATGACATTTCATTAACTTTGAAGACTGCTGGATCATTTTCCCAAGTTACACGTCAGCCAGGCCATAATAGCCCTTTCAACAGTCTATCATGAAAAGAAATTCACTAAAATGTCCCAAATATTGCAGGGAGTAAATACTTCTCAACTTGTTAATGATAAAGTTCTATGTCATTTAGATGTAATGGGATAAAAGCCTATCATTAGAGATCCTAGGCCACACAAATTTAGAATGGTATTTCCCACTGCTTGTTTTGTCATTTCCCCACCACTCTTTCTCTCTCATATTTATTTAAATTTTTACTGTTTCAAGTGACTAGCAGAGTAGTCCAGTACATTTCACACTATCTGCTTTCATGGCAAACAGTCTTTCAAGGTATTTCAGTCCCTTGATGATTTTGTGGGATCAACAAATCAAACTGTGAGGTTTTACAAACATGAAAATGTCAACAGAAGAACATAGGATATAACACCTCAGCTGCTTTCTTTCCAAATAAGATTTTTTTTCTCCCCAATCTGCCTTAGCTTAGTTACAACAACCAGACCCCATCTGAATCATATATATTACAGGTGTATGAGGACACCAGTCTATGCTGCCGATAGAGTAGGAATTATAAAACAGCTCTTTGTAGAACACATGTCCGTGTTTTGCTCACTATGACTTCTGTTGTCCTGAGTAATTGCACTTCTCGCTGCTCTTGTGGAAGGAGAGGTGGGGATTACTCATACATATAAAGCTGCTAGGCACATCTTTAATAGCTCTGCTACACCAAGGCTCGAGACTTTGACCCAGACTTCCCTGTGAAACTTAATACAGCTTAGACCAAGGCCTGCAATTGGATCCCACAAGTGTGCAAGGTTCTGCAGGCAGCAGATCCATGGTGAAATTCAGCTCCTGAGAGCATTAACTGCACCCCACGGGCCTCACAAAAACCTAGGGAGGAAAACAGCATTCACCCCAATCCTACAATTACTTCTCCAGCACCTGAGGATCACAGAGTGAAAGTCTTGGGGCCCTCCTGGTGTGGGGAAACACTTGTAATAAACAGGCAGGTCCCCCTTTTGCTTAGCCAGAAGCAGAGCCTGCGTGGAGAAAGACAAAAGAGTCTGGCTCTTAATGTGGACACGCTAGTCCATCAATCTCCACTCAAGCTTATCCTAAAGAAGTTATCAGGAGCACCACAACCCTTCACAGTTTAACTGTCCCTTCTGAATGATATCTGGATGCACATCAGATCACAGCTCATACAGAACACTGTCAGAAAGCACCTGTAGATCCTCCCTGAGAATGCGGGCTGGCTCTCTATGCCATCTCATTATACATTTAGATATAAGAGCCTTCCCCTTGCTCTGGGCCTTGCTCAGCCACAGAGGAATTCATTCAGGATTAAGCTGCATGAGCTGCAATGTCAGAGAGCTGCCAGATCTCTGTCGGTGTCTGTTGGCTTCTCAAGGAATCATGCTGGCAACATTTTTAAGTGTAATGAAAAGCTATTTGCATCTTCAAAGCAAGAAGCAAACAAAATTTTAATGTTCCCTAACTACAACCTCTGGGGCCAACTGGGGATATATTTCTCTTACAAGCACTCTAATTTTGAAGACACAAATGAATTTGACAAAATGTAAACAACCCATTTCTAGGGTACAGAAACAAAGAAATGCAGGTGATAATGTGTCAACATCATGTTGTTCTTCCCTGAGGAAAGCAAACTCCATGGGTAAAAGCACAGCTTTGCAATTGTAAAGACCTACACCTAAGACTCATACTGCCTACACTGCTCTGTGAGCTGCAAGTTACATCTCATAGCATTTGGAAAAAATATCTGAAAGCAGCCTGTTATGTACAGATGGCCCATAAAAATTAGTCTTATGTATTGTACTGATTTACTTAAAACAGGCTGTACTATTTTGGACTGGCTCAGAAGGTTCTGCATCAAACACCATCACAATGATCTAAACTAGGTATTGATTGATTTATGTCCTTTTACCTTAAAACATACTCTGTCGGGCTTCATCCATTAATTTTGTTCTGTTTAGGAGTTTAGGTTTGTGTGTGTCTGCATTACTATTGTATTTCAGCAACATACCCTACAGTAAATAATCTTAATGATCAAATGACAGGCTTCATATCTCTCTGAGCAGGGTTCATCTGATTTATTAAAGTGACACCAGACATTTACTCAAGGAGTAAACAGAGCTGACATTATAAGATGATCTCTGAGGGGAACACTCCAAGGTAAATAGTGAGGAAAAAGAGGGTTATGCATTCCATTTCTTTGTATTTCTTGCCTAATTTTTTACTTTCTTATTTTTAATGTTCTTATTAGTACCTTTTGTGATCTTCAAGCAATAATCTGCAAAAGTGAGCCCTTTTAAACAATTTTAACTGTCAGTTTTAAACAGAAAAAGAGCAACTGGTTGAATCTGGAGAAGAATCTGGACAAACATCTGGAGAAGCCAAATGACTCTGAAATCATAGTGTCAGTGAAACTGTGATTACTTGCTCTGCTCTGCAGTGGGAGCCATTGAGGAGCTCTGGATGAACCTCTTCATCTCATCTCTAGTGACTACTTAAGAACAGGATTGTTGCCTTTCTTCCCCCCAAAACATCAGCCAGATTTTCTTGTCAGGATCTTGTGTTTGTATTTGTTAATGAGAACAAAGGGAAACAAAAGGAAAGAGGGGAACCATATATATGAAAAGTGATAAATCTTCTAGTCTAACCACAAGTGAAGAATTTTCTCTTCTGACATACAGACAAAATGACATGTGGATTGGAATGACCTGACCCAGCAATCCTGCCCCTTCTGCGAATGACAGTAAGAAGCTCTGTAGCTCACTTTGAGCAGCCAATTAAATTAAAAGTTGAGATAACTACTGTTATTTGCATACAAAATAAGCCTTACCCTCTTCAAATCTGGGACAGCATATTCTGTCTCAAGACCCTACTCTGGTGACCATGTATCCCTGCCCTCAAGAGCCTGAAAATTACACTCATAGAAGCAAAATGATATTTTCCACACTCACTGACCAAAGCCAACAGAAAAGGAAATGGATTACTGTTGATTTTTAAATCACAACCAAGAGCACAACAGAGTAAGATGCCTTTGAAGAGGGGAAACAAAATGTCAGGGCCAGGAGAGCCACAAAGAACTTCTTTATAGCTTTCAGTTGATTCAAAGATGATGGTCTGGTGACAGTAGGGAGAAGATATACCCTCAGACAATGAAACAATACCCACAGGCAGTACAAAAGGCCAGGTCTGGCATGAGGCACAGAGCAGAAGAGGCAAGAGCACCCAGAAGGCGATTCTAGGTGGTCTAGCAGCATGCAAGCATTACCTTCTCTCACCTTTTTTCTGACACGTTTTGACAGACCTTGAATAAAGATGAAGCAATGCCAAACAGCTCTCACTCTGTCAAAGAGAAAACGCTTCACACTTATACACAGGGAAGGGGAGAAGCCCTTGAAAGTTCTTTATCTTTTCAGCTAAAATTCGGCTAAAATGCTGCTGAAAACCATAACTTTACCATTCAAGATTGTTCCATCTGCAACATGGCCCCACACATGAAGGTCCACATCTGCAGCGGACATAATTCAAAATAATGATCCTTCAGCCAGTAGTGATGTGAAGAGCACTTACGGCTTCAAACTTAAAGGCCTCACTGCCATAAACACTAAAGACAACTAGAAAACTATATTTCACTACAATCAGCAAGTTAACCTGATTCTGTCATGAAAAATGTCTGTTTCCTTGACTCATCCATCATCAAGGCATAATAAACTTATAATCAAAATTATATCAATTCAAATGATTCTGCCAATCTTTCTTTAATGGATTTAATTTAATAAAACTTTAAAAATTTTCCATGCCTGTCCATAGTAGACAACAATAGCAACAATGGACTCATAGGGACTGTGGGAAAAAAACCCAACCTCTTCCCCCATGGCAAAGTGCTCTGTGTACCAGCTGCTACTGGGCAACCATGGACGGACTTATCCTCACAAGGCAGAACTGAGCTTACCTGCCCTTTCAGGGAAACGGAGTGAAAAGAGTTGACATAGTCTTTTCCCAGTTCTATTTTCTCTGCCACTGGCTGGAATACAAGCCCAGGAGGTTTATTTGCTTGCTGTTTGAGAAGGGTTTGAGAGGTTAAAAAAGGGTTAGGTCTCTGTACCTGTAGATAATATTGTAAAGTCATGAGATGGCAAACTGCTGTTCCCTTTTGGCAACTTGCCTCATTAAAAAAAAAAGAAAAATTTACTCTTTACTACCCCCTTTCTTCCAATCACTCATGACGATGGGCACAATCCAATGTTGACTGAAGTTTTGGGCCTCTCTCCTGAGCTTGAAGAGACTAATTACTTCTTTCACTAGAAAATAGCACCCACTATTAGAAGCACTCACTAGTAGAAAGGTAAATTAAGTTCTGCATTCAGGGCAGAGATTCATGTCCAGATCCAGAAGACAGAGGGGCTTTGAAACTTATGATGGCAAAACCTAAGCCAAAGTCACTGGGAATTTTGCTTGGAACTTGAGATCAGAGTGTTAGTATGGTATTTTCAGCACCTAAAGACAGGTTTCTACCAGTTCTAGTCCTACTCCCTCCATCACAAAACAAACCTAGGAATAACAAAGATTGTAATGGATCAAAACCAGAAAAAAATTACTTCAGTTGGAGCAAAACCAGGTTTTCTGTTTAAGCTAAAGCAGTACTTAGACACAGGAACAAATAGCTTGTAAGTTGCACATGGGCACATTTTGGTTTGAAATAAGAAAGCTATCACTAAACCAACAGCTTAAATACAGGAATATAGTTATGGAACAACTTTTTGAGGGCCAATAAACCGAATTAGTTAGGGATGTTGACAGGATTTTTTAACAGAACTAGGCAACTCTAATGAACTGCAGAAACCATGGTTGCCTAATGGAGGACTTCATGTCCCTGTCCTAAAATCCATCTTGTCACACTGATGCCCTTTATGGTGTTACTCAGGAGTGTTATAAGAAGCAGAACAGGTCTAGACACATTGTTTAAGAAGAAAAGGGAAGAGGAGAAAGGGTAAAAGTTCTTTCTTTCTCAATGGATATGCTTAAGAGTGTTTTCCCTCTAAAAAGAATTAGAAAAATTAAAAAAAGGGCTAAAGGGTTTGGCAACCAGATTCATTCTTTACAGAGTTTCTTCTGGAAATTGAGTATTTTGCATTCACACTCCAAGATACAAACAGGGAATTCATCTTGGGATTCAGACAGAGTAATCTTATACCAATGGGTTGATTCAGGAGCAAAATCTTCAAAGAGACTCCAACTGCTGAAATTCTGGACAGAAAAAAGAGTAACCAATATGCAAGTTGTCAGTGGGCTGTGACTGAAGCCAAAGGACTTGATTTGGCATTCCTCCTAAATTCAGTGGGCAAACTGAGGCAGGAGAGGTGAATCACCAGAAGGTTTGATCATGGAATGTAAAACAGAACTTGAGCTCTGTTACGCCATCAGGATTTCACAGCCACATAACACCCATGATTTCATTACAGTCATACCTGAATTATTAAAAAACTGGATCAAATTTTAGGTCTAAAGAAACCCTTAAAAACGTCTTTACTAATATCCTAATATTTTTTATGGTGGAAATCCACAGGAATCAGTTAGGCTACCCAGGATTTACAGTGGTATAAGGTAAAGCAAGATTCAAGGCTTAGCATACAAGCTTCTTGAACCTGTGATGTGCTTATTTGCTAGTTTAGGCACAGACATGAAAATAATTAGTGACTAGATGCTAAGCAAAGCAAAAGCTAGACTTTGTCTCAAAAAAACTTTCCCAGACAAAGCCATTAAAAAAAAAAAAGGTATTCGGAGCTATCATCCTGTGCTGGTGAGACTCAACATCATTCCATTAACAGAAGAGCATCTATTTTTGCTGGCCAAGGATGCAGCCCTTGATCATCTTTTCCCACACAGTGGGAAGGACACAACTCTGGACAGGGCACTACACAGATGTGCTCACCTCAGACAACACGCCCAGTGTGACACTTCACGCCAGCAGTAACCATGGAACACAAGGCAACACCTGCTTAGCCCTTCTGGTAAAATCATTCATTCCCAAAGAAATGCAAAGCCTTTGGAGCCCACAGAGCACCAGCCGGGGTCCTGTTCTCCAGTCTGCAGTGGAGAAGTGCTGCCTCTTCCACTCAGTATTTGCCACCTACCAGGATCCTGAGGGGGAGAATAAAGGACCTAATCTGCTTCTTGCTTACACCACTGTAAATCAGGAGCAAAGCTATCCACATTAGCAGCCTCCCATGAGTATAAAACAGGTGTAAGTGAGAAACAGGTCTATAAAGTCAGCTGAATTTGGAAGTCACTGTATTACTTTCCAATTTTGCAGAGATTACATTATGTGTATACATAAACACACACATATACACACACCATTTTTAAAACCTCTCCGGGAAATCAGACAGAAACTAAGCAGAACATATGGAAATTTAACTAGTTGCTCATAAAAAGCTTCTAAAATCTGCCAAAGTCAAAAGACATGGTGCAGTCTGCTACACAGGCTTGTTAAAAAGAAGGTTTAAAAAGCAGCATTTTTAACTAGACTACCTGATGGGTGGAGCAGAAGTTTCACCTGTCTCAAAAATGCAGTATTTTTGCATTTTTAAAGACTTTGAGAGCTTGGGTTCTTTTTTTTTTTTTTTTCCTGCACGGATTTTTTTTCCCCACAGAACCTCGGGAGCAGATTTCTGAGACTAAAGCTCTTCTCGCCGCTGCCTCTTTGATGCTCCTCTGCTGCCACCATGTGGAAAAGAAACAGGGCGGCAAAAATGTGCCGAAAGTGCCGGGAGCTGACGCCAAAGGCCTCGTCTCAGTCTGCTTTCCCGCTTTCCCAGTTATCCCCTCAGCCACTGCCTCCTCCGGGGTTGCCTGCAGGGATGGGGAAGTGACCGTGTTAACCACGGGGTCACCCCCAGCAATGCCACCCTGAGTAGCCTCCACAGCACTCCTTTCATAGGAGAAATTGGGGAAATATAAAAAGAGACTGTTGAGATAATAAATACACAGTACCACTACGCAGCACATCTGATAGACACTGTAAAGAAGGGGCTCCTCAGGCATTAAATGCATTTCCTCAGTAACATGTCCCCACTTTGCTTCCCTGCCAAGCTGCTGCTCCTCCACTAAGTGACACAGGTGTGCTTAAAATAGATATAAATGAAAGAAAAAGTAGATCTTTTACTTGCACTTTTTCTTTAGAGGAAGCGAAGTACAGGTCAACATATGCTGGGAAGCAAACACAGCATCTGACAGGCCTGCTCAGGTGAGGTGAGGTGAGGTGCCGCCTTAAGGCAGCACCACTAACCACTTTTGCGGATGAGATGTAAGAAGTGGCTAAAGAAAACTGTTTCATTGTATTGTGAACGGATGGTTTTGGGGCAGGAATGCAGCCTACACTGGAGGGGTGCACAGGACGCTGTGGAGAGCACTGAGGGAGACACATGGGTGAAGATGCTCTCAAGGAGCCCAACAGTTCATATCGGTTTCCAGGGATGTATACACTGTTCACTTTTGCTTTTAATTTAAACGAATTTAACATACTGTAAGATGTTCTCCCCATTTTAATACATCTTGTTTTTGTAGCAATTACTGTCTTTTAGGTAATGTCACACAGATGTGCTCAAGGAGCACAGAGTTGTGAGGAGCCCTGAAGAATTTCTGGCAGTATTTCTTTCATTCAATCTAATTTCAGAGGCAGATGTAGAGCCACACAGTTGAATTGTGTCAAAGGTGAACATGGGAAAGGCAGCTGAAAGACTGAAAAAGAGATGAAATGGCCTTTAAGCATTAACATAATTAAGCATGAGAATTTACTCACCTTCTCTGTTGCGCTGTAAACAAATTGAAAAAAAAGCTTAAGACTTACACAAGTAAGCTAAACTACTAAAATAAAGAAGTACAAGATACAGTAAATAGAGAAAAATGACAAACTTCTAAGCTCGTGGTTCATTTTCCAGATGCTTTTCAAAAACTAAGCTCTGCAGTTACGTCAAAGATATTTTAGCAACATGGGGACCACAAATGTGTTAACACACACACACTGCCAGCAAAGTCACTGCAGTTAACACCAGCTGAGAATCAGCTTTCAGATTTTTTTAATGTTTTTTTTCCCTGTTGTTGGTGGGATGCTTGAGTAGAGCAAATCATTATTAATCTTTGCCAGCTGAGGTACTGACTACTGTTCCTGAGGCCAGCCGGCTACCCAGTGCAGGCTTTGTCTTAAATTACTTAGAACCTCAAATTCTCTTTGGACCAGATGAACTTACCATTATGCATTAACTGAAGGCTTGGCTCAATTATATCTTGCCTTTTTGCCATGGGAATCTAAGCGCCATGGCATCAGATAGTTCTGCAAGTCAGAAGTCACTGTAACTAATATCAGAATCTGGCCTTTTTGCATTCTGAAAACCTGTGCAAGAAAATCCATGGGCAAAATCTGGCCCTTAATTTTTCTGATAGTACAACCTCACCCAGGTGGCAAAAGACAAAACAAAACAAGAAGTTTTTTTCAAGCTTATTTTGTTGCTGTTAAATTTAATAAGTGGGCCAAGTCTCAGTCTGGGCAGTTTGCCCTGGTTTCTGCAAAGAGTACAGGTACTTCTAGAATACTAACCTATGCCCAGAAATTACTCATTTACCTACCAAAAATCTTCTGTGTAATTCTATATACAAGGAATGAGGTCGAATTCTTAGTCTTTAATGATCTGAGTATCTTCAAAAAAAAAAATAGGATACTTCATTCTACACATCACAAGAACACTTACTAAAAAGAATATGCAAAATGGACCAGACTTCATTTTACCAGCTCAAGCAAGGAGCAGCTCCACAGCTTAAAAAAATAAATGCACCTCCTTTTACAAAATAAACAAACAAACTCAGTATGACAACTGTAACCCTTCTTTATGTTTTGAGTTGAGACAAAATCAAAATTTCAGATTTTTAATACATTCAACATAGTTAAACAATGAAAAGAGGTACCCTTATACTGGAGTTACCACTTAGGGAGTTGCCACATGTGAGTTAATTCCATTTTAGTTAAATTGGTACAAAACTAAATCCCAGTGTGATCATAATGTAAATGAATCAGATACATATAAGACCATCCTTTGTCTACATTAAGTATTTAAAAATCTGAAATGAATATAAAGCTACATTAAAACAACACTCTTAAAAATGGCAAAGTTGTACTAGATCTGCAATTCTGCAAATATAGTATGTTACAGAGCCCTCTCATCATCTGAGATAAATTGGACCTCAATTTTCAAGCCCATATTCCTCCCTAAGCAATTTGTGGCCTCAGAACTGTGCTGTGAGCTTCCCATGCATGAGGAAACCAGAACATGAGCAGAGTAAGGGCCAGTACCTACCAAGCAGTTTATGAGGTTTCCCCAGAGCCCTTATCTGGATAAATTTTCACTGGGATAACTTTTCTTTTTAATCTCTTAACAATGCATTTCAAACTTTTACCTCAATGAAGGAGAGTTACAACCTTTTGAAAAACATGGTTGGAAGTTTTCAGTTGACATTCCAATGTGGCGTATACTTTACACACCATGTTCTTCGACAACTGTAAGAACTACTCAACCTGTCTGGTTTTTGGGGAATTCACTCATGGCAGAGAGCAAACATGGAAAAGTCCAATACAAGTAGTTAAAAGCTGGCAAAATTACAAACCCCTGGGAACACATTACTATAAGAAGTTGAGGCACTGTGTGGAAGTATGAATAGTAAACCCTGTATATAATAAAAGGTAAACAAAGCTTAACAAATACTGTCAAAGCAGGGAGGAAGTAGTCTTTGACAGACAAATAAATTTCACTGTAAGTAAATTTTTTAGTGCTGGTTTTGTTACATGAAGACATTCACACAGACATAAAGCCAAATCCTCAGTTCTTTTGTACTGGATTTTTGCTACTGTAACTCTTAATGAAATCAAGAGTTAAACTGACTTAAAGCAAAGAGAATTAAGCTTGTAATCTTATACCAAGTCTTCAACAATAGCATTTCGGTAATATGTACTTTGTATTCTGTGACACATCGAGAGAACTTCCTGACAACCAAGAGATCTGTAACATGCAGGTGGATGTGCGTGTAAGTGTGCTGTCCACAGACAGCACCCCATGTGATTAACTGCCTTGAGGAATCGCTCTCTCCATGGAAACTTCACAGGAGAAAACATGTTTTGTCTTGTGTGTGAGTTGGGGAGTAGGTCTGTCAGCGCAGGGCAACAAATTAAAAAGATTGTTTATGCTATCCAACTTGTCGGTGTTTGTTACTAGGCATTTCTCCTTCTCACCTTTCAATAATGGGGACAGGAACTTCGTTACTTTAAACAATGACTCATTTGTTCCCATGGAGGCAAAATACACTCAGGTGACAATGAAAGAAAAGCATTTTAGAAAAAGAATGCTACACTATATTCATGGAAATTAATATCCATATCAAATGAGAGACTATCAAAGACTACATTTTCACTTGTAGAACTCAGCAGCTGCTCATTTACTTTAACAGACTCTGCTGGTAAACAGTAGCTAAGAATTTACCCCTAGGATTAGTACTTTCAAAAATACTACATTAGAGTTTTACTTCTTTTCTGTCTATTCTGGATCATTGTTATGCAAGATATACCACTATAAATTGGAGGTGATCCTTCACCTGAAAATTAGTTTATTGTTCATGTACTCTTTGGATATGCTCTCTAGTTGCCTTTGATACCAAGACTGTCTTGATGTAAAGCTGGAACAATATAGAGCTGAATTAAATCCATTTTCTATCACTTAGACTTTAAATTTGTCCATGGAATGTGTCCACACTAGACGCAGAAGAAGCCTCTGGGCAATACTGAATTATCATACTGAATTGCTTCCATCAATTTGCTGGGGCTGCCAAATTGAAATGATGCATGTCAAGGCAACCCTACACTGAAAAGTAAAAGATATCCTCTTAAATGTTCCATTTATAAAGCTTTTTATTCACGGTCAAATTTAGTATCCCCTCTGAAATATATCACTTTACAAATTGATACCTTGCCATTATAAGATTTCCATGCCATACTCACTCAGCTTAGTAGTAAAAACAAGCTTTTGCTCCTTCCCCTTTGGTACAGCTGATGAAAACTGAGCAGTTCAAGGTCTGCTTCTTAGATCACCAGCACTAAATATTCCATAGATCTGTAATCTTCTCCTACAGGGAAGGTTAAAAGTCAGCGAAAAGATAAACTGTTGGTTTTATCAATAAAATATCACAAGTGTATCCCACTAGAAAGCAGAAATTGAAGGGAAAAAAAACCAAACTACCACTAATGCTAAGATTCTAACAGTGCTCTGCAAACAAAAGCATTCATGTAGACTTTCTGAAACTTTGTGCAAGAAATACTACTCAAAGCAGATTAAGAAAAAGAAAATTGCACTGTCCCACTGCAGAACTTAAATGCATTTTTTAATTAATGTGTATCATGTGTGATTCTAAAATGATAAATTGTATTTACTTTCTGTAACTGATGTACACTTTTTTTTTAATCACTGGCAAATAAATGTCTAAGAAATATAAATAATAGCATAAACTAATAGGGCCCTGTTTTGACATCATCACATCTCAGTTTATGAGAAACTAATAAGCTGTACACATTTGGGATGCAACCACTTTCAATTATTTTGGCACTTGTAAGCTGGAAACCCTATGCCACAGATGCCACTTCCACCAATGTAACTCCACCCGTGTTTCCAGTCAGACATTGGAGTTTGCTGTTCATGGCTCCCAAAAGCCTTCCATGGCTGAGAGCTGATACAAGTCTTGATCTAGGTTAGCAAGGTCTCTCCTTCTAGAGCTGCAGAAACAGGTCACCATCACTTCCTGGATAATGTAGGTCATTTACTATGAAAACTAGGGTTTCCCTTTACATTTGTAATGGTCCCAGCCCTGCATGTTAAAAACTGAGTATCAGTCTACCCTCTTAATCCCAAGAAAATACTTAATCCTGAGAGAATTTTGTTTAGCTTTCATTATTCCAGATAAATATGTTTGAGGAGATTTTCAATAAAACCACAACACTCACAGTTTTTGACAAAGCTCTATACCAGCACTGATTTTCAAGGCCAGGAAAAATAGGATGACTTAATAAAAAACAAACTCTTAGGAATGCAGTTCTCCAGTAATAAAAATACTGAAGGAGTAGAAATCCATCATTGATATGTTGACTTCCCAAGTCATATGGCTAGCATTTTTAAGGCTGGAAATTTAAGCCCTACTAAAATTCCCCCTTTGTTTACAGCCACAGTAAACTCTCAGTCAGAGAAATGTTTTTTAGGAGTAGATCTGTGGAAACTTCACACAGCTCGGAGAATACCTAGTTTCTCATGTCAAAGACAGTAATTTTATTACAGTAAAAATCTCCTTATATGGCTAGGACAGTTAATGCCAAATTGCTATTTTTATGTAGTTATTTGCCACTGACACGAGTGGGATTTAACACCCTGAGCTGCGTTTTCATTTCTCTTCTGAAATATATTTTTTTGAACTTGGAAAATTCCCCATGCAACCTGATACCAAACTCTAGTCCCAGGTGCTAACTTAACAGGCTCTCACCAACCTCACAACTTCCTTGGTGCAGAGTGGAAAGCAAGAAAAGTTCCAAGAACTCATTAAATGCCTGAATCAAAACAAAATATTTAACAAAATAATCACTTCAATGATATAAAAACCACTTAGCATTCATAATCATGATTTCAAGCTTCTTTCTAATAGGGCTTTTAGTGAATAACAAGCACATGGTGAGGATTCTTAGTTTGTGGGGTATTTGTCTGGGTTGTGTTGTGTCAGAAAAGCAAAGCCACAATACACATTATTAACGGCCATACTGAATGATGCAAGCCTTTAAAAAGTTCACAAAACTGCATATGCTCTATTTAAACTGCTCTATTACAAATACCTGCATATAATTAATTATGCCAGATGGACTTCTACCTCAGTAAGTCTTAGCTAATAGCCTTGCATTACTCTTGTTTAAACATTTACCAATGAAACCTGCGTACTTTACTGGACAATGAATTATGATCCTTTTCAGAAATTATCCTTTTAAAACAAAACCTGTAATTGAAGCTTAAGAGGAAAATCATGTAATAGAAATGTCCTCTAATCCCCTTTTAATTAGCAGCACTGTGCATAAGCACAAGCTGAGCTACTCATTTCCTCAAGACAATGCCTCTCAAAGCAGAAGATGTTATCTCCCAGAAAATTTCTGTATTAAAGTGCTCTGGTCTGTTCTGCTTCAGACCACTTCTATCCAACTGTCTTCCCCACTAGTCTAAAGAACACCTGACCTTTTTTCTTTTTTTTAGATCAATGGGTTTGAGATTAACATTTTGAACCTCATGCTTTGTGCATGCAGACCTCAACATTCACACCAAGTCCACAAGTCTAATAGTTTATAGTAGTCTAATACTGCCATCTGCAGTATCAGGTTGAAAGGGGTACAAGACAGGGTACACAGACTTCCAAACACCATCCAAACTTATTTAGAAGAACTGCTTTACACAAATGTGTTACTTTTGGTGAGGAACACACTTTGGGTCTTTTGAATTTTTAACCTTAAATAAAAAAACCCCTCCCAAGTCCAACAGCTCCTTAATTTGACACAACCATGACATTAACCTGAAGAAATAAAGCATTGTCATTTTAGCTTTTTATGGGCCTTTGACATGTATACTTACACAAGCAGTCCTGTGGATTTGAGGCAGCAGGGTTAGGTATCCACATCTAAATAGTTCTCTTGTTAGTTGGATTGAAGGCATTGCTGTTTACTTGAAGACTTTATTGTAAACAAAAGCATGTAAATTCACACTTGTCACTAAAAATGTTTCTAGACATGTAATGAGTTTAATAAACTTGTCAATGCATTGAATTTTTGCTTTCAAATACATATTTTTAGATAATAATGAGAGAAAAACCTTCATTTTAGAATGCAATTCAATTTAGTCACACTCTGCATTGCCTGCTGCAGTACAATGCCAAGGACAGTAACCATCCACTGAACATCATTCAGCTTGCAGTACTAGAGCTATACTGGATTCCTTTGTTCTTATCATTTAGTCTTTCACACTAACATTTCCCAAACACCTGTATGGACTGCTACCCAAACTGCATTTTTGTGAGCTAAATAATCTATTTTTCCTTCATAATTGTTAATTCCTTGCTAATTGCTAAATAGCTTTTGGGCAGATAATTGAGCTTTGCATTGCAGCATATTGAAAACTGAACTCACCTAACACACCTCCTTTCCTAAACAACTAAGCTTCACATTTTGAGGAAAAAACCAGTATTTGCAAGAAGAATCTGTAGTTTTTATTGCACCAGAGGATGCTTTCCCTAATGAAGATCTGAGAAACACCAATAGATGGCCACACTCCTACGACCTCAGAGCACATTTCTCCAAGCGTCAGCACTAAGGGATGAGCACTGCAGCCAAAATTCCATCAAGTTCCTGCATGTGCTGTTTCCTAATAGCCATCCCCAGCCTGCTCCTTTTTTTTGGACCCTACAAACTGCCCGTAGGGGATATCTAACTTTTCCATTGACTAGACACAGGGGCTTAGAGTGGAATCCCCAGTGTTTGTGGCCCTTGAAGGTCTGCTTTCTCAGAAGCAACAGAAGTAAGGGAATATTACACACATTCAAGTTGAAAGGCTGAAAAGAGTTTAACACAGTAAATAAACAATACAAAACTCTACAAATATGGCATTTCACACAATGCTCTTTCATAAACACCACAGACTGGATAGCACTGTTTGAAACTTTTATTTAATATTGAGGAGATTGAGGACATATTAAAAAGTGTCAATAATTCATTAAAAAAAATTGAATTCATAGGCATTATAAACAAAACATCACTAGTATTTATTACCAGCAAGCATATGTCAGGTCATTATCATTTGAGTAATGAAATGTCAAATGTGCATCAAATGGCACTTTTAGAGACACGTTAAATGTGATCACCTCAATGACAAGCATTCTGGACAGAATACAATGCTGTAAAATCCATAAGTATAAATTAATCTGTTATACAGCATTTCTGTGAGATGCATGCAGTACACAAAACATTTCCAAGTAAGTTCTAGGTGTCTGCAACTTATATGAGGGGAAACAAAGATTTAGTCCTTCTGTCTCTTTTTTCCTTTAGCAGGAGTTTTGGAAGTATGTTGATTTTCTGCGTTTGGTTCCCAGAGTGCATTTTTTACAAATCTAGAAGCAGCTCCTTTATCAAGTTTGGATGCCTTTTTCTTGTCTGTTATTTCTTTGACCTTGTTCATGTATGTTCTTATTCTCTCCTAGGGAGAAAAAAAAAGGAAAAGTATTTCAAACCATTCTCCCAAGATTACTGCTAAAATGAATCAATGAGTAGAAGTTCTCTACACTGTACACTTCTAGAACTATAATACCTGGAAGAATAGCATTACTTAAATAAATATACCAGGCCCTTTGCAAACTTGAGACTTCCCTTTAGCATATTTTCCATCACAGGTACCTACCATACCATCTGCATGACACCCACTATAACAAGAACACAGAGTCCTACAGAGATGCAGACTCTGCAGCTAATTTACAAGTGAGATTGGAACTGTTCTTGCAAGCGAAGTTAGAAAATAAAATACTGAACTCAGTTTGGAGTTTGACCTACATAAAGATGCCAAAATAATATTTAGGTATTTGACACATCTATGGATGAATTATACAGCCTGACTACTGTCAAAAAAAAAAAAAAATCAGCAAGTCCAAGCAAAGCTAAAAAAGCATCTTACACAAAATCAAAGATGGTACAAGTATTACACATGCAACTACCCAGAAGTCGAGGGGTTAAGTTCCTGAAATGGTCAAGGGGGCTTATCAAAGAATTTATTTAGGGCAGCCTGATGAATTTCCAGCCATAGCAGAAGTTCCTTTTATGGCAATAAATAACAACATAGGCCTGTTTCCAGGGAGAAGGGGATGCTTTCTTGGCGTACCTCAGCCTACTGAAGTTATTTGGTGTTTATGGGGGTTTTTTTGACCAAACCATGACCTGGACTCAGCCACACAGAAGTATACCCTCCCAGCTTAACAATCTCATCTATGTGCCTACTCATCCTCATCTGGTCCTGCAACGAAAAAAGTAAATTACTCTGAGAGGGTACAAAGCAGCTTTAAGATGGGAATCCCCCTCTGGTAAGTGCCTGCTTCTCTTCGGTGACTAAAGAGTACACTTACACTAACTCTGCAAAATATTTAACAATTTAGTTTACAGATTTCATGTCTACATATTTGGCCTACTATGGCCTTTAACTGTAGGGCCTTTGGGTGTTACTGTAATACAAACAACAGTAACATATATATACACATATATGTAGCACTCTACCTGATACTGGAATTATAAATGTGGATTAAAAGAACACATGTGGATACTGCTAAAATAAATTTTGATATGTAACCCACACATTTCTCACACAGCCATTGCCACCTCTTCAACTATGGAACAAAAGTCACAAGACCTACACTACAGAACTGGTTTTCAATTCTTCAGTGATCATTATAAGCAACTGTCAAAAACTTGGCCACTCTTTCTGTATCAAAAACACAGCTTTAATGAGGAGGGCTTTACAGGGTCTGAAATCATGATCAGCCATAATATTTCTTTGGTGACTGAGATGGCTAATGAGAACAGATGGCAAACCTACATGTATTAACAAGGGAAAAAGGAGCTGGAAAATGTCAATGTGACAAAAGAAATGAATTCTGATAGCTTGAGTGTGTTTTATTAATATAGTTTGAATACCTGTATGTACACAAGAAGAGCAATTCTAAAAACAAAACAATCGTGACAAAACAGTCTTTTTTAATTCCCTTTCCACATGAATGAGAACATCACAATGCCTTTGGAAGGAAGGAATGTGCATTCATTCAACCTTGATACTCGCAAAAGGAAAAGAGATCTGAGTAACAATCTAGGCTATGAAAATATTCATTCTTTCTTCAGAGTTAAAACGGCAGCTGTGAAGTAAAATACCAACATAAAATATCCACAGCATAAGAGATAAAATTTTTTAGTATCACTAAATTAATACAATATTCAAACACTAAATAACATAGGAGGAACAAAAAACTGACAGAAAACTCATGAAGTATTAACTGATGCATTTTTTAATATGATGCAGTCTAGACAACTGAAAACCTCACAAAATTAAAAACAGAAGTATTCTTGTTATTCAGGCTAGCTTTCCACTTTTTTTAGTCCTATCTTCCATTCCACTGGTTATGTAAGGATTACATTTAAGCTAACTACTTTACAATTGCCGAGATTTAATATTTTCATTTATTCAGGAATTAAAATGGGTAGTGAGAAGTTTTGATTTCTGTTTTTTCTTCAGGCTAAATGATTCAGTTTTTTAAGTCAGCAGAATTTTCAAGATAGCTGGCCTTCTACACTGTAGTCATGCATCTAAATGGAATATAAAGACAAAACTAAAGATTTATTATAGGTCATAAATATGTCACTAATGCAGAATTAGTGGACAATACACATACAACTGGTGCCAAAAAAGCTTTTAGCTTTGTTGCTGAACTGGATTCTTTACTACTGAGAAAATGAATTAATGGAGGGCTTGGAAGGGGGAGGGGGGCTCTTTCCCGTCTTCGCTAGTAAATCAACCACACTGTACTTTTAGAGTCATATAAAAGTAAGAAAAGGCAGCCTCAGAGATTAACATGATTCCAAGTATTTAAAAGAAAAAAGTGCCCTACTGGAAGTTATAAATTATTATCAGGCATGTAACATTTTTCCATTTAACAGATACAAGTGAGAAGCTGCTCTGTACAGAATCCAATTCTCAACCAAAGGTGGAAAAAAAGAAAAGATATCATTCATCATCCTTTTCTCATTTCAGCAGACTCTACAACTTTACCTTAAACAGTACTGTTTAAAAGTAAAAAAAATTACTTTCTCAATTCAGAGAGCCCATCAGGGCATATAAATAGTTAAATAACACCATGTAGCACATGCATGCTATTACGGCAACATATCAATTTTAAATGTAGATATAAACATTTTTTAACTTCTGTTTGGGCTAACCATCCTGAGCAAGTAGGATGCATGCAGCGTACACAACTCACCAGTTCTTGTTTCACTGGATGTTCCTTTGGATTGATTCCCTGGGTAGCCAAGTATACTACAAGAAAAAATCATGATTTTTTTGAAACTGAAGGCTGTCTATGACTGAGGACCCTATCAAGCAGTCACATAGGAAAACCGCAGTTTCCACACAAAATCATTCATAAGAATTGTTAAGTGTGTCATTAAGTATCTGACAAACTACTATTATCAAATATTGCAGTTAAAACACCCCCAAACAATTAAAATGGTTAAACTTTCTGTCCTTTAAAGGACAGAAAAGGTTGCCACAAAGAAACCAGAAACATCCTCGTGCATGTACAAAATTAGCTTTTTTAAATACAGATTTTTGATTTGGAGTTTCAATGTCATTTACCTTATGGATGGTAATAATGTGGGTCCTCAGGGTAATTACAAGTTTTTAATTATTTGGCTTTGAAATATGATTAATTAATGTTAGCAGCTGTCTAGATGTTCAAATGGTAATCATAAATACCACGTTTTCCTTCTACCACATACTTACCCCAGAACATTGAATTTAATGTGTACACCGAAACCAAATCCAGCTTTGCTTGCTCAAGAGGATCTAACTAGAATGAAAAAAAACCCCACCACATTTGAAGATTTTTAAGCAAGATATGCACAGACTGTAGTAATGTGCACATTTTATAATTGTGAATGTATCAATAAAAAAAAACACACTGAAGGAGCACATATTTGCATCACAAGTTCACTGAGACGATGTTTATGCCTTATTTCCATGCCATCACAGAACCATTCATTCTCTCCTCTCTGACTACTCATGTAATTCTCCCAGTTTGAAGTTAAATGCCACAGTCCCATACAATCTCTTAGCATGTAGATCTTGGACTACTGTTCCTGTAGTCAGGAATAAGTCCCTGTTTTTCCACAGAAACTTAATTCAAAATGGTTGTTGCTATCAATGGAAGGAAAAAAAAGTTTAAAGTTGCTGAAACTCAAATGTCAATACACAATCAATGAATGTTAACACTACACATGACAGACTGTGTTTTCAATGCATGCTGGAATACTTAGGGATGTAAAGCAAGGGAAGAATAAAGGTAATGAAGGGGTTTTTTTTTTCCCTTGACTGTCAAAGTCAATTTATTATTTAGTCCTACATAACTTCCAGAAACTCTGATAACATCATTGTACAGCTCACTAGTTCTAACATGGATATTGTCAAAAGATCTGTGTTGTCAAGACTGTTTTCTTCATAATTTATTTGAGTAAGAAATCCTCACAGGATAAAGAAACTCCCTCATGTACTGGCTTTTTCTTGCCCTACAGAAAGAAATTACACGATAGGCTTTAAATGTAACAAGACAAGAGATGCTTATATGAAATTCTCAGGCACTACCTTGCTCTGATAAAAAGCCACATTTTGCAGACGTATGCTTATAACACTGCTAGAGAAAACAGCTCAGGTTCTGCAAGTCTAGACTTCTCGAATCACATCAATTCTCACTTCTGCCAGTTCACCTTCACATCCTGCTCGGTACAGCAATTCTATTCAGTTTCTTGTGAAGAATTCTCAGTCAAAAACATGAATGACCTCTCCATTATGGAAGAGCATGTTAAGGAAGGTCAGGAATAAGCTAGAACGTCCTCGACCTAAATGACTCACTGGTAAGTTTATCACTTATCAGCTTGGAAGAGCATGTGTTTCATCATTTAGCTTGTAAGACCATCTGGATATCTTAGAAATGTAAGAATTTAACAGTAGGTGTCAAGCATAGGAAGTGTCATATTTGTTATTTCTCAGTGCAGTGCCTGGCCCAAAAGACCTTTTATTTCAGTTCAGGCTCTCAAGTATTTGTGTATTAATAATGGAAAGATTTTTAAAAGGAAGATAACTTACCTTTTGCAAAAGCTCACTCCTAGAAACTGACATCATTGTCTTCAGCATCTCATCTACAGAACCAAGAGACTTTTCAAATGCTGCGAGATAATCATGAATTTCAGTGGGGTATTCTTCCATGTTATCATCTTCTGACATTTCCATCTGGAAAGTGGAAACAAAACTAATAATCCTTTTCATTAAGTACCTACAGAGTCAAAAGACTGTACTTTACAACACAAAGCATTAGCATTCATTCATTAAACATTGCAAGAAATGCCTACGTGTGAAGAGTTCTTGCAGGTAATGTCAGCAGCAACACAGTTAAAGGTCCTGTAATTTCAGAGATACCTCCTAACTCATGTGCAAAATGGCATGAAGGAGCATCACAATTTACATGACTGTAGTACCTATTCCTGCAACGGTCCTAAAACAATATTTAGCTTTTATGATCTGTGATAGAAAGAAATTATTTGCACATTTAAAAGAAGTGCTCTATAAATGACACTATATAAAGAGCTACACCAAGCAGCAGGCAGGACACTAGGAGGAAAAAAAAAACGCAAAACAAACTAACTAACTAACCAAAAAAAACCACCAAACCACAAACCAGACCAATGGGGATACGGCTTCAGCCTGTCTTAGGAAGACATTACTTCAGCACCTGTTATGTCATAGCCAGTTCATTTAGGAGTAAGTCCAAAAAATTCTTGTGAACCCTGTATCCAGTTTTCTGAAGTCCCTCTGGGGTATTACAATCCCCAACAGAACTCTACCT
The DNA here is from genome assembly GCA_013397115.1 of Edolisoma coerulescens. Taxonomy (NCBI): domain Eukaryota; kingdom Metazoa; phylum Chordata; class Aves; order Passeriformes; family Campephagidae; genus Edolisoma; species Edolisoma coerulescens. Next base: position 51,745 of record VWZW01002379.1, read on the forward strand.
GTAACAAAGCTGAGCTGATTTTGGGATTTCAGAATACTCTGGCAATCTCGTCAACACATCAATGCACAGCAACTGGGAAATAAGATGTGAAAAATCCCAAAGCACCCTTTTTTTGTTCCCAGAATTTATAGTACCATGGTATGGCTACTGCTAAGCCATCTGGCGGCTGGTTTATAATCGGTATCTTTAATTCCTCTCAAATCATAAATCATGTATTATCTTGGGGAGTTAATATTACTTAGAGCTATGTTATTTACAACTTCTACTGAGCAACAACTTTTTGAATGTTTTAAGAAAAAAGGAGAAGAAATATGTAATTTTCCTGCCTATTTGTTGAGCTGCATCAAGAACAGTGGGAGCACCTGGATACTGCAGACTTTTCTTCTTAGAATCAGTGTGATAATCCCACTCTCCAGATGCTGAGTACAGAGGGAGGGAACAGAAACTGGATAGACTGCATTTTATCTATGAACACCAAGCCACACAGTCAGTGCAAACAGCAAACAGCTGTCACATCACTGGAGTTTGTTTTAGATAACGATTTGATCTTTCCCTGGCAAGAGCATGGCATGTGTGAGAGAGGTTTCTTTTTATTTATATTGTCTCTTGGAGGTCAAAAAAGACAAAGATTGGGAGGAAAAACAGTGTGGAGCTACTCAAGCTTGTCTGCAACCCCAGTTTTAACTGCACCAGTGTGATTCCAGAAATATGATCACCCAGTTAACAAGCCCAGTTTCACTGCTATTGTTTGCATAGTTAAGAATTATAATCCTACTCAGCTGCATGACTGCTCATCCTGGTCAGAGCTGGTTTTCACACTGAGTACACAATCACAATGCCAACCATGCTAAAGGTCCCCTCCCTACCCCAGCATGTAACCCACACACCATACACGTATTACTTCTGTCAGCTACAGCAGGCCCAAGCAAGAAAGCTGAGCGGGATCCACAAGATGCTGCCCACAGAAAGGCAAAATACCAATACAACTATTTCTGATATTCACAGTAACACTGTTTGTGTTTCATTCTATCCTCCTGGCCACCTGCTTTATAATCTGCCATGTTAGGTTGATTAAAAGGGTTCAGAAACAATGTTTGTTGTTAACTTTTAGTCATATAATACAGCATTAAAAACCCCTCAAAGCTACAAAAGAAACTAGATTTTCCCAGTCGTTAATACAGTTAAGTTTGGTTAGAAGGTGTCTGTCAATACACGTTCCCTACACTTACACGTACAGGGAGAGAGGTAATCCAATCCAACAATCACCTACAGATCTTACCATCACTGCGGTACTTAACCTACCACGGTCTTGATTTGACAGGCAGGCATGAACACAGTGATAAATTCCAACTTTTCTCTCTCCCTTAATCAGTGTATCTAGCATCAGCAAGAATAAAAAAAAGAACTAACAAAAGCCTATAGCAAGTATGTGTTACCAAAATTAACTGGAGCTGTTTTACAACTGTGGCAAGGATAAAAAATCACATATTTGATATTCTTTTCAGTATACCAAGCTAGATTCAAGGAATAAGACAGAAGAAGAATAGGAATATAGATGGAAAAGATAACAAATACAGTCTGAAATACATTTTGCTACGATTGCTGTCTCATGAACCAGAAAGAATTATGTCTGACCTCATATCACAGAGTATTTACTCGACACTATTAGCAAGGGAAAGGAAAAATTTGCATCGGTGTCTTGGTTTGAAATACAAGTGTCTGCCAAGGAAGGCAGGAACCTTCCTTGGAATGGAAAAATATGACCCCCTTCCTTCCAAATTATTACAACTTTGAAATTAAGGGGCTTTCAGGCAAAGATATGGCAAAAGGAATAACAGATCTTTACTAGTATGTGTACGTATAACAAGGCAAACAAACAACACCACCGGCAGCAACAACAACCAGAGCCAGAAACCCAGTGACAGCCTCTCTCGGCTGCTGGCCCTTTCCCCTTCGGTGCAGTTACAGTCACAGCCGGCAGGGGACGCTGGCGGCTCCCAGCCGGGCAGGGCGGGTGTGATGATTCCCCCGCGGCTGCAGGGGGCGCTGTGGCAGGAGCTCAGCCGCCTCTCTGCACGTGGGTAATGGCGGACAGGCTGAATGGTGAAATGGGCTGTGGCAGGAACCTCGGAGCAGCGGCTAGCACGGCAGAGGCAAGCAGCCCCCGGGGTGGCAAACAAAATGTAACAGAAAATTCTGCAGCCTTAGCAAGAGCTGAGGGGGTCGGGCGGACACCGGGTGTTGGGTTAGAGTGTAGCGAAAAAGCCCGAGGCAGCGGCAGAAAACAGCGAGGCTGGGCAGCGGCAGCCCGGCTTCTCCCTAGCAGCTGCTGCATGGAGCCGGGAAGATGCGCCCTCTGGGAAGGGTGAGGGGGTCGGTGTCCCCGGTTTTCCCCTGAGGCACCCGAGTAGATGGTGAGGGTCCTTTCCAGGATAATCAGGTGTTAATAAGGTCCCAGCTCACCGGCTGCTCTTACGAGCAAAGGCTCACCCACGGTAGGAGAAGGAGTGGGAGGACAAAAGTCCTGTAGTGGCAGCGAATCCACCAGGCAGTGACTGCAGACCTGCTGTTCCTCCTTCAATCCCGAGAGCGAGAGAGAGCTAGGGGCTAAACCCAGCCCCTCATCCCCCAGCCAAAATCTCGAGATATCTCTGCCCTTCCCAAGAGAAAGCCTCTCAAGCAAGAGAGTAGCCAGCCGCCCCCTTCCCCCACCTTGGCCATTTCTTGTGTCTCTCATAAGTACCAGTTGTTACCGTCTCTTAGCAACAAATGGGACAAAATTCCATGAGAGAAAGAAAAAAAAAGGAAAGGAAATAGCTTAAACTCCAACAATCGGAGTTCTATGGAACAAGGCTGCCCTTTAGCCCGTGTACAGAACCTTCACTGATAAGTCTGCTGCTTCTGCCTGGGGAGCAGGAAGAAATTATTAAACTTGTGTTTTCTGTTCACTTCAACAGGAACTAGCAAGTTCCTACTCCTGCTGTGTAGGGACCTCTCTCTTTTCATTACACTGTTGTTTCAGCATAACTAATCTCCAAGCAGGATATGTCACCGTGTTGGCACATGCCAACAATGAAGCAGCAGTCAACAGCCTAAAATAATTTTGTTAACATTAAAAACAAGAGCAAACTACATTAGAAAACATGTACTACAGAAACTCCACAGAATTGTTTCTGCCAAAATCAACTCATGGGTGTACTCACACCTGCAGAATGACAAAGCCTAGGATAAGAGGAACTCCATGACCCTCTAAACATACCCAAAAGCTATATGGCCCTCAGTAGTTATGCTTCAGTTATTAAACAACCATCAAAATTTTCCTCAAAGTTCTTAGAGTGTTTCTTTTCGTATTTTGAACAAGCACAAATTTAAGTCAGTCCCTGAAGACAGTGTTTATTAGACAGGTTTTCTGATTTTAATTTACTGACTTTCAACCAGATTTTATTGGGCACTGAGTTCTCACTTTAAAAGTTAATGATAGCAGAAATATTCAGATAACAGAAGTAATGAAAAATTCTTGCTAGGTGTGAAAAGTACATTTTATAGTGTTGGCTTTCGCAGATGTGTTGTGCATTGTAATGTTGGCTTTGTGGGAGTGGTTTTGTTGTTACGAGGGGAGGGGACTGGGTGTTGACTTTCACTGGGGCTTAGAGCTATTTTTAACATATAAGTGGTACTGTGATAGGAGGATTGTTGTAATTGGGTAACATCTGACCAATGAGGGAATCGAAACCTCTTGAATGTATCGAAAAGTAACAACTGCCCTTGCCAAAGACAACTGCACACGCTCTAAAAAGGCGGGATGGGGAGGAGCCATGTTAATCAGCTCAAAAAAGTTTTAATATGAAAAATGGTTTATAACCATGTAATTAGATTATGCAATACCCAGGGGCATGTAAAGGGAGGTTGCTACTGTTAACTGTGTGCCTCTGGCTGTGGCTATGCACCCAGCACTGTTACATTTTTGCTTTGTTGGCTTTCTCCCTTATTAAATCTTTCAAATTTCAATTAAAAGTGAGTTCTATTTCTCACACTAGGTAAGTATGTGAACAATGAGGAATTCTAAAGGAAATAAGACAGAATTTTCATTATCAAGCAATAACACCTATGATGCACAACACATAACCTGTGGTTGTGTTACGATGGTAACACTTTAAAAGATCTTTAATTTTGAAAATGCAAAGAGAAGTTCATAACCCATAAACATAAAATACAAAAGAAATGGACTACTTTGATTAAGGACAGTGAGGCAAAAAAAGGTGATGAAAAATGTTGTATGACTTCATAACACCAACTTGCCAGAAACAAACGTTCCTTTTAACCCTGAGCTGCCATGCAGTTTTTGGGAAAAAACCATAATAATATGGATTTGAGGAAGAAAAGGACTTTGAATCGCAAAAGTAAACCATTTTCATGAGAAATTTTATGCATTGCATTTAGGTCTGTTTAAAAAATGTTTATGAGTTTCCATAGGTGGAAAATTTCTGAATATTCTGAAATTTCTGAAAAATTCTGAATAAATTCTCATTTATTCAGAAAGATGACTACATTTATGTAAACTTCTGTTTGGAAAACAAGGAACACTTTGTTTTCTTCGGAGTCAACATATCAACATACTATAAACCAGAGTACATAATACAAACTGCAAAAAGGGAGGGAAATATCAGACATTATAATGAACCACAGAAAAGACATAAATACGAAAAGGAGAAAGAGAAAATACATCATCTTCTGCAGACTCTATAAAAACAACTACACAGGTGACAATCAAAACAGTTTGCTGTAGTGTTAACATGGCTATTGATCTAGGATACAACAAAGTTAAATGCCATATTAAGGTATTTTAAATAAAAACAAACAAAATACAGATGGTTGTGCACAATACTACTGGCAAAATTATCTATATTTATCTTCCAGGAGAACAAAGAGGAGAACTACAGACCCCTTTTTAAGAAAAGCACACTCAGGAAAAAGAGAAACTGCAGTCAATTTGCAGGTGGCTTTTATGAATAATCTTTTAATATATCTAGAGGTGCTTTAACACAAGCCTTAGAAAGCAATTGCCACCTGGCTTAAAAAACAAAACCAAACTGCCCTTCCTGCTCAACCCCCAACCACCCCCCCGCCAGGAAAACCCTGTCATACTGAAAGATATAAACTCTAATTAGGCCATAAGTACCTCTATGAGATATTTTGCTGAAGATACATTGTGAAAGTAGTGGAAGCTACATGCATCTGTCAATATGGCAATAGGAAACCACTAAAGACAGAAAGGAAAAATGCTCAGTGTTAGCATCATGCACATGGTTTTCAACTGGAATTAAAACTGCAAGTTCAGGATAAAAATGGTGAATCTGAAATATTTTGTAATGTGCAAACAGAAAACAAAAAGTAATTCAGTATTCTGCAAAATACTGCAATTCACGCTTCATGTTAATTCTTACATATTCTTTAAGCCCTAAAAGGCCTTTTCTTCATACTTAGCTCAAATCTTTTTTTTTTCATATTAGTCACCTGACAAAAATCAGATTAGGTAATTAAATTATTTCTTCTTTTCATGGATGTTTACAGATTGCATAGAGAAAAAAACAAACTAGAGAAGACCAAAACAAACCCAAACCCTTTTGGTCAGGACACATAAAACTGCTCTCAGATTCAAAATAAACACATGAACAACATCAATATGACAAACCATCTCTGTCAGCTCCTGAAAACTGGCACTGTCCTCCCTCTTGTGAGTTCTGACTCACAACCTGCAGTGAACATAGTTGATGTGCAAGTGCAGCAAAGTGTCCTTTCTGCTCTAACACTGTAGTTCACTGCTGTGGCTGTAGGGCAACAGAACAACCAGCATCCTAAATTTAAAGCTACCAGAGACCACAATTAAGTTCTTTGGCCACAAACCTCTTTAGGGCAAAGAAATCCATGTTTGCAAAGTTTTGAGTACAAAAGGCTCTAATCTGTGACAGATATGCATTATTGCTGATAATAAATAATTACTTGCCCACTAGTCATCGCTGTGTCCACAGGCCTGCTTTGCTCCTAATGCCTTTCAAGCCTGCTTGGGGCAGCTGGAGAGCAAATCTAGTACAATTAGAGCACTCCTGCAATGCCAACTCACAATCCTGTTTGCAAGAAAGATTTCCATTGCAAAAGTAAAAAAGCCTACAATGAAATACCAAGTATACACCAGTAGGCTTATCTTGATCCCCTTAAAAATATCCCAACTCAACCCATGGTAGTTAAGCACAGCATAATTTGCACTGTATTACAAATGGGAAACAGCCAAGAAATCCCTGCCTTCAAAGCCAGGCTCCAGCCACCATAAAAGCCTGCACAGAGCCATCCTACAGAACAGCTCACAGCCATCAGTCTCTTGCTGATGCTACTGAGTCACTTAAGCTTCAAAGGATTTGCAAAGTTTATTCTCACCTGTCTTAAAAGGAGATTAAAATTTAAAAGGAGAGAATACTATTATAGGCTCATTTACACTTCAGCCAGTGGTGGATATCACATGGGAAAACAGTTATCTCAGCTTGGATTAAACAACCCTCATTCACCACAGCCCCCATCTATATCCACGGATGTAAACCTTCAACTCCATCTGCACGATTCATAAAACACTTTTACTCTCTGTAATCAACTGTCCCAAATTCCACATCTTTGATGACACAGTGGTTTCCTCTTCTGAACAAATCCAATATAACCTAGCTCTTGTTCAGCTCCAACCAGTCAGTACACCCAGCCTAAGTACAGTAACAAAACCAGCTTTCTTCGGGTATGTGCAGAACACTTCTTCGTGAAAGGTTTTCATAAAAGCTCCCATACTCGGATATGCTGCCACACTTCAGTTCAAGTTCACTGTAAAGTGATACTAAATGTGTGTCTCTAAACTGGTCTTTAAAACATATACTTTTGTTTGCACTGAACCTACCAGGAACTTCGTGTGCAGCAAAAGACTGTCTCCTTGGACAAACCAGCTTACACACAGTGGGGACAACAATCAATACTGAATACTTCTGTCCTACCAAATTTGCAGCAAACAGGAAATGACCTGCCTGCAGTCTGCACCTCCTGTATACTGTAAACTATGGAGTTTAGTACTTCTAAAACCTGCTGCCACTCTCCACCGGTATCAGCATCATGAATATCCAGAATTAAAGCCCAGAGGTTTTTTCAATCCTTCTAAACTGCTGACCGCGTTTCCTTTAGCCACTAGTTTCACAATACATGAAAAAGCACTTCCTTTTACCAGAATGCAATTTTCTGTATTTGCAATTCATGCAGTGCCTCTCTGTACCATTTTGAACCACAACGTAGATGTATTTTAGCTGCTTTTTATTTGGCTGTGCTAACTATAATTTTTATTTGGCTGTTCACTATTACAAGCATGTTTACCCGCTTTTTGGTTGAATATAATGCAGTAACTATGGGATGTTTGTGTTCTTAGCATCAATTTCACTGATGGTGGCCAGTCCATTCCAGTGTACTGTCTATTTATTTAGAGGAAAAGCAGATCACAGATGAAAAAACAATGCTAAAAATCTTAAGCCGCTTCAAAGAGAAAGGCACTTATCAGAAGTTTGTGTGACTTGTGCACTGCTTTTCTGATATGAAGCCTAAAAATTCTACCAATTGCTTTCAAGTTTCTCACACTGTGGAGAAGAGCCTTGGGTTGAGCGTTTTCTCATTTCTTTAGCAAGGGTCATACTGCCACAGGATTAACAATATCCAGGTATTTTAGATCTGAAGTGCTCTTTTATACTTCTAAAACCAAAAAATATGCCAGACACCTTTCAATGTTGATTTTAAAATCAAGGTCTTCCATTTTTGTCTCAAAAATGAGGCCTTTTAATTGGCATCATCTAAAGTTTAATTTGTAAGTCAAAGTCCATTCCACATTGCTGGCAGCAACTAAGCTTGTGGTCAGAAAGCTGTAACAAAACCTAAGGAAGGGGGCATTTTTACCTTTGCAGCAACATGAGACATACATAAATTTCATTACAAGGTACTCATAACTTTAAGTACCACCTGCCTTTCTGTTAGGTGCTGCTGAACTATTTTATCCACGGCCTGTATATGCACACTGTACCCTCTCTCTGAAAAACTTTGCCAAGTTCTCAATGCTCCTCAAGCTGCAACACTATTTTGCTAATTTTTAGCAGGAATGTAACCGTTTACTGCCTACAGAACATCCAAACTCAAAAAAATACCAAAAAAGCCTAAAGCCCATGTTCTCTTTTTCACGGATACGTAAGCAAGCCGTAAACATGTCATACATTGAACATTCACGGCCAGGCTGGATGGAGCTCTTAGCAACCTCGCCTAGTGAAAGGCGTCCCTGTCCATAGCAGGGGGGCTGGAACAACATGATCTTTAAAATCCCTTCCAACCCAAACCACGCTGTGGTTCCATAAACCGAGTTTATTATGCTCACTAAGAACACCAGCAGCGCGCACAACTCGTGCACAGGGGCCCTGCCTCCCGACAACGCACTTCCCCGTTTCCCAAGGCCTCGGGAAAGCCCTAAAACCACAGGAAGGCCCCGGGGGGACACACGGGGGGTCGCCGCTCTTACCTGCGGGCAGGTGGCCGAGCCCCGCGTGGGGCTCCCGGGCACGGCGACAACGGGGCGGGACCTGCGCCTGCGACCGGCGGTGACGTCACGGGCCGAGCGGGATGCGGAAGCGGGGCCTGGCGAACCAGCCTTAAGGGGAAACGATTCTCCGAATTTCGCAAATGTGCTTGGTCGGAAGGGAGCCAGTCATAGGATCCGCAAACAACCTGAAGATTGGATTAGGAAATCATACGCCTGGCATAGAAGTTGCTGTAAATTAGTCCCTGACATGCACTGTAAGCACACGGCAGTGGGTTTTGCATAAAGGGAGAGGGGGAAAGGGCGAAGAGAATGTGAGATGAATTAAAGGGGGGGAGAGAGAGAAAGAGAGAGACAAAGAGAAAGAAAGAGAGAAAGAGAAAAAAAGAAGAAAGAAAGGAAGAAAGAAGAAAAGAAGAGAGAAAAGAAAAGAGAAAAAAAATCCAGCTGATGTGATGCCCAGGGCAGGGATACCTTTTTATGGAGAAGGTATCCCTGCCCTGAAGACTTGTTTCTCTCTTTCTATGCAAATTAGTTCTCATGAACAGTCTGTTCTTTCAAGGGTCTTGAGCGGTCTTGATCCCCCCTACAGCCCATGCCCACTTACTGGCCTCATTCCTGCACTTGCACTGTGGTGTGTTGTGCCTATCTCCAAGAGCTTCAGCAAGGATGTTTGTCTGAGAAAAGTGGTCCCCTACCTCCTCATGGCCCCCTTCTCCAGTCGCAACTTGATGTTTCTCACAGCATGTTAATACCAACAGTCCTTTGTTATTATCTAGAATTCTTGTCTGATGGGATTCTTATCTGATTCATTGGCTCCACAGCCATCCAGTTATCAGAGTTTGAGACACACATTGGACCCTTATCTTCTGGGATTCTGCAGTGGGGAGGGGGATGCTCTTTTGAGGCAGGAACACACTTTCCGGCTGCTGGCTCCTCTGAGTGGAGAAGGTAAACAGCCAGCATGACACATCTCCAGCTGTTCCCACGCTCTTGCAGTTGCTTCCTGGAAAAAGGGAGGCACAAACTGTGTGTAGAGATGGTCTCCTAAAGCCAGAGACTAAAAGTCTCCTAAAGCCGGACTCCTCTACATGGAGTCGTCCCAGGAGATTGGCACTGGTTCCTGCCTGACGCTGCACGTCTTAGCCTCACGCTCAAGTGAGAGTTGGTTTCTAATTGTGTTATTGGCTGTGTTTTCCACTGTGTTTCTCCACAAGTCCAGAGGAGACTGATTGATTAGAGAGACAGCGTACCACAATGATTAGAGAGACAGCGCACCTCTTCTACGAGGGAATTGGGATTGCTCAGCCTGGAAAAGAAGTGGCTTAGGGGTGATCGATTTGTGGCCTCCAGTACCTGAAGGGAACCCACAGGGAAGACAGAGAGGGACTTTTTACAAGGGCATGTGATGACAGGACAAGGGGGAATGGATCCACACTGAGAGTAGTTTTAGATTAGGTATTAGGAAAAAATTCTTGACTGTGAGGGTGGTGAGGCACTGCAGCAGGTTGTCCAGAGAAGTGAATGCCCCATCCCTGGAAGTGTTCAAGGCCAGGCTGGATGAGGCTCTTAGCAACCTGGTCTAGTGGAAGGTGTGCCTGCCCATGGCAGGAGGTTAGAACTAGGGGACCTTTAAGGTCCCTTCCAACCCAAGTCATTCCAGATGTTATAAATAAATCAGGAAATTCGCGCCCAAATATGTAATATCAAAATATGTGTATAAAAGGTTAAGTTGTAACCAGTTTTAAAAAACGGCCAGAGCTGGCTCCGAGAGGAATGCGGCTCCTACCGGGAAGGTGCTCACATCCAAACAACAGGTCTACAGAGAGCAGATGGCCCATCAAGAAGGCATCCAGCGAGCTCCTGGAAATCTACATTTCCAAAAGAGGAGTTCCCGGTATAGATGATGGACCATCTCCGAAGATCTCCTCCCAGCTCAGGCGTTAACGATCTGATCAGGAACTCAGATATGGAACATCAAGAACCATCAGATAACTTCCCCCGGTGACGAGAGACTAATCAAAAACAGGATGCGCTTTGTCCATCTCAGTCCCATGAATGGCAAGCTTCATGAATATACTGAATGGCAAAAATAATACCTAGGATCCGGACTTTTGCAGGAAAACTGTATATAAACCAGCTCCCGAAAGCAGCTGGTGTGAACAGAGGGAGGTCTGATGCGATAGAGATCAGACCTGTGTTCACAGAGTGCCAATCCCGGGCTTGGCACTGCCTCCTTTCCGATCGTGGCTTTGCATGTGCGATTATTCTCGGACACGAAATAAATTTATATTTGTTTTATTCCTGAATTGGGTCCGTTTCATTTATAACACAGGATTCTATAAGATTTCAGCAAATAAATCTGGGTTCAAAATGCAGTGGATTAATATTTCTCCCCTGCAAGAGCTCGCTGACTGGAAGATTGTACCAACACATCTGTGGCTCCCAAAGATAAGATCTGCATTTTACAGGTTTACATTCTCATAAATAGTAAAGCAGAAGTCAGTGTCTGCATCAAAAGTATTGACATTACTTGCCAAAGACCTTTTTTTGCATCCTGTTGACAATCTCATCTGAAGCTTCTTGTATCTCAGGTTCTGCAGCCTACCACTCCCAAGGCAGATCAAGGTAAGATCACTGGAGTCCATCACAGTTGAAGAGGGCCTGCTCTCAGCTGTAGGTTACCAGGAGCCTTTATGTGGCTGACTAAGTTGTGGCTGATTGCCTGAAGGGAATGTGCTGAGTTGGCTTGCTCAGCAGCAGAGTTTCTGGGGGAAGAGAAAAACAGGTCCTGTCTGGAGAAGGACAAAGCTCAAGGCTGGGGAAAGTGGAGTTATATTTCTAGGGGAAACAGGAGTAGAAGTTTGGGATCTTACCTAACTTCAGTGCACCTCCCCGCACCTTCAATGCTATTTAAAATACCACAAAAGTGAGCTTCCTTTTAATAAGTTGGTTTACATCTAAGTGCTATACTGTGTCAATGCTAATTAAATCAGTATGTATTGCAAATGGGAGTTTTTCTCCCTAGTCCCAGTTGGAAGCATATCTAAAGATCTTCAGATGTCATTGTTACTTGTTTACATCTTGTCTCCTTTTCCTACACGAGATTTGGAGGTTTAACTTTTCAGTTTCAACCAAAAATGGCTGCAAAAGAATAAAAACTGGGATTTTAGAGGAGTATTATAAAAACAGCAAACACAGGGATTATTTAAGAGCCTTTCAGCTATATGTGGGACACACACAGGTGGTAGAATCACTGGGGTAGGGAATGGTATCCCTACTGTGTGCTAATATTTTAGTGTAATAGTACAATTTTTCACTGCACTTTCTTAGCCATTTCTTATTTTCAGAAAACACAGTATTAATTATTTTCTCATGTTCATTTTTACTAGTACAACTACAGAATTATGCACTGTAAATAAAAGGGAATTTAGGAGAGTTTTCAAAATATTCAGAAATGGAACAGTCTGAAGGGTAGCAGAGAATTAGCAAGACCTGCATTCCTAAATAGAATACTTTGCAGTTCTAGTATGCCAAATGTCTATAAGGAGGTCAGAACACTTAACATATGTTTAGTTCATTTTTACCTCAGTATTCATGTGTCACAGACTGGGAAATACAGAGAGGGGATTTGATTGATAGACTAATTGATTTACCAAATGTTAGGTAGAAATTGTTGCCAGTCTTATTTCCTAAACCCAATATTTTGTTACAATTACAAGATCAAAGGAAAATATAACATGTGTTGATCAATGTTGAGATTCAGCCAACTCTGTTTGTAGAAGATTGTAACCATGTAGAGCATTAATGCAGTACAGATTGTGCTCTGTACTCCCTGGTCATACAGTGGGGCTCTGTCTCCTTCTACTGGTTTACATTTGTTATAAATTTCCTCCTGCTGGCTCTGGGCTACTACAGATTTATACTTTTGTTCAGTTAACAGGACTTCCTACACTGAGTGCCACAAACCTTGGAATTTCTTGAGCCAATTCACTCAGGAAATTATTAGGTATAAAAGCATTCATTTTCTACTTAAAATGGCTGCACTGCCTGTTTGGTTTCCAAGAGCAGTGAGTGAGGAGTTAAGAATTCATATTTACCCCAGCCAAAATCTGATTAAGATACAGCTCATATAGTTCAAATGGCTTATGCTGGTGCTACTCTGAAAATAAATTGTTTATACATGGATATCTATAGAAAAGTCTATCTACGAAAAGCTATACTGGCATCTGGTACTTAACGGAAACCATTTCATTTGAGAGGCCTGTGAATGATTATTGATTTTTCTCTATCATTCCTGAAACGAGAGAAAACGATCCTGAGTATTTTTGCCAAAGTAGTCAAAGTGACAGGCATCTTTAACGTAATTACTGCATTATTATGATGTATCTCATCCACTGTACATACTACATAATGATTCCTGCAAAGTCAATGTTCTTTGTGGAGCAAACGTGGAGGCCAAATCTTGTAGTCTTGGCCTCACTGGAATCATTATACAGTCTGGGTCATGTAAAGCACCACAGCCTGACGTACAGACCAGCTGTGGAAACTCCATCTCCCTGAACCAACGCCACTGAAAAAGCTTTGGGAGATGTCATGCAGAAGACAAGGTAAATGAAAAAATACAGAGTAGATTCTTCTGCTGTGAATCTGGTGTGAATATAACAAAGATTACTAGAAACTACTTGTAACAAAAGGGTTAATAAATCATTGGCAGGATAAAAATACAGGCTCTAAAATCAGACCAAAAATCTGGCAAGCAGACCAGTTTGGGAGATGTTCATATGTGTAGTACACGTGTGTCTGAAGGGCACCTTGGGCCTTTTGGAATAGGCATTTTGTTTTTGTGAGGCCCATTTCTTGGCAGTGTAATCTAATGAATTTGCAATCTAATTTCTTTGCAGTGTAATGTAATGAATCTGCAATCCCATGTGTGGGCAGACCAGCAAGTTACCAGAAGAGGGTGTAGCAGGAATAAACTGAAGCACAAACATCCATCTGCTTGCCCGTGTTGCCCGACCTGCACTTGCTCCTTGGTGGTAGAAGGGCGGGTACCGAATATTTCCTCTGGTAAATCAGAAGACAGACATTCCTGAAAGGACAGTGACAGGCAGCTGCCTGGCTTGATGCCCTGTTTATGGGAATTTATGCCTCTGCCTGAATTCTGCTGAGACCAGATGTATGTAGGGAGGGAGGGCAGGGACAGAGATTTTACAGTGATTTACTATGATGCAGATGGTAAATCCAGAAAGAGAGATCAAGGTATCTATCTGGCTGCCAGGTTTGTTTTTCTTACTTGCTAGATGGGGTAAGAAGGGGAAGAGAGTCTTTAGGCTAACCCACATTTTCAGCAACTAAAAATCCTATAGTAGTGACATTAGCACAGTGGAAAAGAAATGTAACCTCCAAAATTTTCCATGTTCTGTTACACTTTGCTGAACTTAGGGGCAGTGCATGTGGCAGCCTAAGCCCAAGTGAACCTAGACTCACCTTTCAGTTAAAATGCTCTGGAAATGCCTTTTTTTTCTGCATTCAGATTAAATTAGAATGGCTTTAAACCTACTAAACACAGACTCTTTTCCCTTTTGAAAACGTAAGATTTCTAATCAAAATGCAGATGCAAAAGTACAAGGAAAGAGGGAAACCGAGATTGATGTATCTGGTTTAGGGAGGAAAAACAATATAATTCAATAAGACTAGCTTAAACCCTCTAATTAAAGCTTTTTTAACATAACAGATAGGGAGGATGAGATCTACACTGAGATACTGATAGTTGGTACAGATCAAAAGAGCTTGTGTTCATGACAGCTAGATTAAATGACAGGATGTGGTGAAGTACTGGGTTGCTTTACATACAAAGACTTATTTACTGAATGTATATATATATCTATTAGGTTAAATGCATTTATATATGGAAACTGTAGAAATAAATTGAAAGCAATCTATCATGTGTAGAGCATTTGTTCTGATACTATTCTAAGATTGCATTTCTTCCAATTAGTATGTAAAGCTGTAATTTTTTTACAGTGCTCTCTCTCTTTTACTAAGATTGTGGAAGTAAATTGCATTAGAAATTGAGGTTTATTTTTAAATGCATTAGCATTCCACCTGTCTCACTTGTTAGCTTCTGTGCCTAAATTCAATAGAATCATATATTTTGTACTCCGTTTCAGCAAAAAGCCTAGGACAACTTTAGGAGTAAATTAAACTTAGGGGCCCAAATTGTAGTTGTCATTTTAAAGTGTTTTTTAATATTAATTTATCTTCACATGCCCCCTGAAGAAGCAGGATAGAAGTCTTTGGCTGCTGTTATGTTTCTTATTCACTCTGCAACAGCAGGATGTGGGAGGAAGGGAACGTGAATGTCAGGAAGGGAAAACACTGCTGAATATGAAGATGCCAAAGGCCTGTGCCACCACACACTTCTGCAAGGCAGGAGTGTCTGTCTCTTACATCTGCTGAACGGGCCACAAAGTCCTGCCAGGTCGAGCTGTGCCAGAAAGAAACAAGGAGGGTTTCTGTCCTCTCTGCAGGAAGACTGATGACCTACAAATGAAAGGTTTAGCATGAGAGGCAACTGAACTGATTTCATTAGCTTCATCTACCTGAATTTTGCCAGGAGTGGGTTTTACAGTAAGTAGACTCTCCTGAAGTAGCTGGGACTAAGGGACTTAACTTCAGGAATTTACCTGAAGGAAAGAGTAATTTCAGCTGCAAAGCTGTAACAGTCAGTCTAATAGTGGGCAACTGATACAATGCAATCTGGTAAACAGGCTGAGCTACTATTTCTGATCCACTGTCATACAAAAAGGTCCCATCAGGTCTCAGTTGCTGTGCAGTTCTGTGGGCTTTACTGCTCTTCTACAACCCACATGTCCTCTGGCTTCAGAGAATGTTTTCAATGTTTCATAATCTTAAAATCCCAAGCAACCTAGGAGAGCTTGCCTGTGCTTGTTTTATTTATGCTGCTGATGGACTTTTCATAGTGGAAAAAAAGAATTCATTTTCACTGCCATGCATAAGAACCATATAATCATACCACTGTTTAGAACAGAATCCTTAGGAAAGATCATTAAGTTAACCCAGCACTGCCAAGCCCACCACTAAACCATGTCTCTAAGTGCCACATATCTACATGTCCTTTTAAATACCACCAGGGATGGTGACTTCACCACTTCCTTGGGCAGCCTGTTCCAAAGCTTGACCACCATGTCTTCACCACAGTGAAGAAATTTTTCCAAATATCCAATCTGAACCTTCCCTGGCACAAGTTGAGGCCATTTCCTCTTGTCCTGTTGCTTGTTACCTAGAAGAGGCCAACCCTCACCTGGCTACAACCTCCTTTCAGTGCAATAAGGTCTCCCTTGGGCCTTCTTTTCTCCAGGCTAAACAACCCCAGCTCCCTCAGCTGCTCCTTGTAAGACTTGTGGTCTTCTACTAAAGACTGAGGCAGAGAAGGCAATAAGCACCTCAGCCTTTACCTTCATCCTTTGTCACTGTGTTTCCTCTGGCATCCAATAAAGGCTGGAGATTCTCCTTAGCCCTCCATTTGTTGTTAATGTATTTAAGAAGGATTTTTTAATTGTCTGGCAGTAGCCAAGTTAAGTTCTCGCTGGGCTTCAGCCCTTCTAGTTTTCTCCCTCCATAACTTCATGACATTTTTGTCCTCCTGAGTTGCCTGCCCCTTCCTCCAAGAGGTCATAAACTCTCTTTTTTCCCCCCCGAGTTCCAGCCAACACTCTCTGTTCAGCTGCACACTTCAGGAACCTTCTCAGCTGTTTCCTCTCTGCTGAATTTCCAGCAGACATCTGGTAAGTTGAAGTCCCCCATGAGAACAAGGACTAGCAATTGTGAAATTCCCAGCTGCTTATAGAGTCTTTCATCTGCCACTTCACCCTGGATGGATGATCTTTTAAGAGATTCCCACCAGGATATCTGACTTGTTGGCCTGCCCCCCTGATTTTTACCCATAAAGACTCAACCCTTCTGTCACCGTCATTAAGCTCTAGACAATCAAAACACTCCTTAACATGCATGGCTACCCCAGAAGGAGGTCAGGGTGTTAAGCAGAACTGTCAGCCTTGGGTGGCCTCTTGCACATTGACAAGAGTGGAAAGAGCCATTGGTCTGGGAAGGGAACCCCAGTCTGTACATTCTGCACAGGCTATCTTTACTGCCAGGCATAATAGAAGAGGGAACTTACAGGTGCCTTCACATGGTTCTGCACCTCAGCTCCCTCTGCACATCCCCAGACATGGAGATGGTGACAGAAGATTTAAGTAAAGATTGCAAAGGTGGGGGGTTACAGGCAGGAGAGGGGGAGATCTCTTGGAAAGAGAGAAGAGTACTCTTTGAAGAAGATAAATCTGTCCCAGGGGCTGTAGTTGTACTAAGCTAAACAGCAATGGGCTCATTCTTTGGCTCAGAGACCGACTGATAAAATGTGTGACCATACTGTTAAATTGAGCTAGTCTTCCAAGCAGGGCTGCCACACACATATTGCCTATTAGAAGCAGCTCATGCTACAGTCCTGAATCACACCAGCAAAGTATTGGGCCAGCTGGCCCTAGATCAACTATTTAAGAATGTAACACTGAAGAATGCTTTTGAGAAGAGATGCCCTGCTCTGATCCCCTTTCCTGCAGGATCCTGCAAAACTTCCGTGACAATTGCCTTATTGGTGGCTGAGGAGCAGACAGACCAGAGTGTGGGGCAGCTACTCACCGCCCTTGAGACCCTGGATACCATTGCAGCCATCAGGCAACACTAATCCACTTCCAGTGTCCTCTGTGGGACAATGTTGTGCAATTCCAAAGGCAGGCTGTGCTGTGGGAAGCAGGTCCTCTCAAAAAGGCCAGCAAGCAATGGAAACATTTCACAGACAAGGCTAGAACTGGTCACATCACCAAATAGCTCTGGCCCAGATCCACAGAAATCCCGTCTGGTCGTTCCTCTGGGCTGAACCTGCACTGCCAGAGGCAGTCCCACAGCTATGCTTCACATCACACTCCAAGGGATACAGCTCTTGGCTCCTGAGCTGTATCCTGAGCTGAGTCAACAGCTGCCCTTGCCCAAAGTACTGGGACTTGGGTTTGCTACTGCAAAATATTCTGCATGTATAAGGGCTTTAAATGCATGCTGGACACACAGACTGTGGTCTGAACATTTTTTGAGGAGTGGCCAGTTCTGTTTAGAGTGCATGCTACTGAAAACTTGACAGTAACAGCACCACGAGCAAGAAAATGCAGGATTAATAA
>VWZW01002379.1:69613-124734 GCA_013397115.1 Edolisoma coerulescens
GGGGGGGAAGCAGTAAATCAATGTATTTTCCTGGCACTTTTTCAATACCAACTTTAGACAACTTCATTACAGAGATGAATATGCAGGCTACAAGCCTCTTACTTACAAATCAGTCAGCTTAACCAAACAATCCCTCTTGGCTATCAAATCTATTTGATAGAAATAATTTGGGGAGGATGAGCTGAACTGTATTGACAAGCTGTGTCTGCTGTCTCTGAAGGAATCACTGGAGAACAGATGTCTTTTTCTGTGCAATTCCCCATCTTCCGTGTACCAATTCCATTATGTCCCTAACAGAACCAGTGGTTGTGAAGAGGTGAGAGCACAGCATTGTAGCTTCCCATGCAGTTACAGCTTGCCTTACATTGCTTAAAATTCAGTCCAAGTCATGCCTAAACTGTAAATTACCTTTTTTTTTGTGATGAAAACTATATATTGTATGCAAATACTGACTACATGCACAGAAATCTTGGAGGGCTGTAATCTCCAAGGACCTGTACAAATGGTGAAATTCAAAATAACTATACTGGTGTGAAACAGAGAACCCAAACCCGATAGTTGGGGATTTGGGCAGCACCTGGTTAAAAAAAAAAAAAAAGCACAAACCCAAAAAACATGTAACATGTTCCTGTATTCTGGCTGCAGTCATGCCTGTAAACAGATTTTTTTCTTCCATGAGCACACAGGGATGGTTTGCACAGGAAACAAGCAATAGCTGCCAGGCAGATATACTTGTTACATGTAGTCACTCCAAATTCGGTAGCACATTCCATTTCCTGGCCCTGGGTGAAGCAGGGGTTTTCCAGAGCACTCCTCAGTGCTGCGTCAGAGAGCATTTGCTCTGTGCATTACACCTCAGATGCATTATGATTTTATTTAGAACACACTTTAGCTCTTCAGGCTGCAGAGGCAAGGTGCCAGTCTTCAGCAAGAGGGGGAAGGACTATAAATAGAGCAGGCTGGGCTGCTACAGGCAGCTTTTGGTCTGCTTAAGTTTCTGGTTTAGCCTCGAAGCAGCAGAAATCCAGTCTGCTGAGGAGATAATGCACAGTATAGGCACAAGCAACAGCTCCTCTCTCCAGCCAGTAACTGTCTTTCATTTTGTAGATACACAGGTACAGCCACTTACCTTTAATGAACAAGGACACACCACCTTCCATCTGTGCTTTCCCCCGGCTCTCAGTTTTTTGCAAGCTCCTGATATGCAAACTGTCTCGTTTTCATGAAACCAGCTACTCACGAGGGGAACGCATACCTTCATTTTCAAAACAAGAAATAAAATGAATCCCAAATTAAGTGCACAGAGCTAACACACATTTCATATTTTTGAGGCCCATGGAGCTTTAAGAACTGTTGTTTAATAGTTCTTGCTCCAAGTTGTATCCCACTAGGAGATCTCCCTGGAGTTGTTTGAATAAAGAAGGGACATTTTTGCTGCAGGACAAGTACATAAAAATAACACCAAGACCCCAGTCCTGTGCTCAGGAGATTTTTGTTTTCCCTTACAGGTACCTACACTGAGAGCTTTTTCTTCCCTTACTCTGTGCTTGACTCAGTTACTGTTAAAGAGAGAAACTGTATTTCCACCAATTTCCACTGCCTTTCACACCTTTCAGTGAGTCTGTTTTATTTACAGCACAAAGCTAATGGAAGCCATCTTTGAACAGTGCATTTTAGACAAAGCACTTGAATTCTTTGAACTCCACACCCCCAAAGCAAGCTGCAGCCAAGAGTGAAGAGTAATGGTTCCCCCTATTCCCTCCTGCTGGAATGTGTCCTAAGAGGGACAACATTTAAAATAATTTCAGAATATGCTCTCAACATTACACCATGCACAAAAGCAGATGGGAGTACTTGGGTCAAAAAAATCATATACTAAATATTACACTTGAAAGCAAATCATCAAGTCTTAGGGAAGACAGCTGAATCTCATAAATCTTTGTCATCCACAAAATATTTAGCCTACATTGCCTGTCTTTTCATCCCTGCTGGTCCTTGCTAAATCTGAGATACAAGAACCTAAGTTTGTAGACAAGCTAGAGGAGAGTATCAGTGACCTTCTAAAACCAAGGATTTCCACAGACACACTGTGTTTATGGTCTACTGTAATGTTCCTCCTGCCCACCCTCTGCTACACAGGCATGAAGGATTTCTCCATTCCACAAAGTTTAGGGTTCAACAGCCTGTGAGGCTTTTCTATACATTACTTTTCTAAATCTCCGGATATTTGAATAGTATACTTTGTTCATATTAAGAAAACACTACAGATAATTTTATTTGTAGAATATCAAGTTGAAAACAGATATAAAAACAACAGAACATATAAACTTGATAAGAAACCCAACTAAAAGAATAAAACTGTGCATTTTTCTCAATAGTTGAATTTCAGTATGATCTTCAATAAAAACCTTACTCCATTAAACCTGAATATTTCAGCCTTTGTTATCGTTTCTCTACTGTATTAAGTCAGTTTAACAACCATTCTAATTATTACATCCAATAACACGAGTTGCTGCAGTAGTTCCCATTGCATGAATGCTCATGGACAATACCATATATAATAAAGCCAAACCATTTAACGAGTATGAAGAGATTTACACTATGAATAAATTGAACACAAACCCAAGTGAACTCTGAAATTACAGAGCTGCGCTAACACAAAGGCACATTTTATTTTAAGTGTAAATTCACATTTCTAGAAGGTTAAATTTTGTGCCCAGGCAACTTCAAGTCATCACAGCACAATCAGCCAAACAACTCTAACTGCACGTATCTGAACTTTCAATAGAAAGATCTGGCTTCTATTTCTTTAATCCAGTTTTATTAATGAAGAAATTAAATTAGAAACAGAAGGGCTCCCCCTCCCATATTTACAGACTGCAAACTATAATGCTTTCTCATCAGAAATTCTAGTTTTCTTGTCAAATTTTGTTAAGCTTTGTAACTATCAGCACCCTCACAGTTTGGTCAAAGGCCCCACAGACACACAGTCCCTTTTTGTCAGGGCTCCAGTCCAGGCTAGAGATGGGCTGCGTTGACAGAGTCACGTTCTGCAAGAGACTAACGGACCCTGCCACCCCCATCTCAGATCCTTCCGAATCCTTCTTCGAGCGCTGGGCTGGGTACTCACTGCCAATGAGAAGAGTAAAACAAAAACAAGTAATTAGAAATTTATTGATACAAACACATCATCATCCTCTTTATTTCCTGCTCTATAGATAAGGCAAATAAGTGTAAAAGTAATGAATAATCATAGCCAGCTATATCTAGACCACATCCTTCAGTAGACACTTCATGAAAGAAAAAAGGAGGTAGGAAATTTTGAATCCTGACACCTCTCTCCTATAGCCCTTCATTTTTTAACTGGTTGGCTTTTGCCACAAGCAGAAAAATTTCATCGCAACTATACTTCTGAAACTTAATGCACCAACTTCATTGCATTTACGACAATTAAAGTATTTTTCCATGTAATGTAAGAAGATGTAAACATAAGAATCATTAAAAGTCAAGGCTTTCAATATTCTTCTCAGATGTAATTGCTACCATATGAGAATTTTAAGAAACCCATTTTTTTTCCATTTATCACCTTGTTAACCAAGGATATAATTAGATCTTCATTACATTAAGACAACAAGGACAAGATTCACCTGTTCTGTCACATTCTCTTAGGGATTAATTCAAGATTCCAGATCAAGTACTGATACTGAAATCACCCTTTCTACTGCATTTTTAAGCAATAATTTTAACCAGATATTCTGAGGTTGGAAGCAGGACCCCACTCATCATTTTCAGAAAGATTCTTTCTTAAAACATTAAATGGTTGATTTCTTACTCCTGGCTGGAGAAGTGATCACTTACTATTTCCAGAGATGAAGGCTCCCAGATCCTCCACTTGTCATAAATATATCTCTGTTCTGTGGCAGGTGCCGAACCTGCCAAATGGTAGATTTTTGCGCCTAACAAAAAGAAATCAGCATTATACAGAAGTCATTTGGGGATGAACTTCATAGGAAAGGACACAGATCACTTGTATGAAAAGAGCCCAGCCTTCCCATGGTGGATGGTTAATTTCACTGTATGGTATCTCTTAAAATCATTACTGGAAGGGAATATACTACAAACACAGTGCAAACACAACAAACAGTCAACAACTCAAACCTCAGCCAAGGCACAGCAAGATCATATAGCAACAGAAATCACTTAGGGAAAAACCCCAACACATGTCCTCTGACTTAATGTATATCTGTCTGCAAACAGAAAAAGCTTAAATGCACTAAATGACCAACAAATTCTATTTTCACATTTTATTACAAAATTATTTATAAATAAATAAATAAAATTTATTATTTTGTTCAGTAAAAAAAATCTTTGATTCAGAATAAAGTACCTCCAATTCCTTATCTGCTTTGAATGATAGTATGGAAAATACTAAGAGATACTAAGTTGAAACTCAGCCTTTTCTAAAAAAAGGCAGTCCTAAAGAACTTCAGCAAAGTGCCTTTTCTTGAATTATCACCAGATTTTGTTCACTAAACAAAAAACAAAACAAAACAAAAACAACAAAAAAAGTTTTATAAAGTAACCTGGGCATTTCTTACCTATTTGTACTACACCTGTAGTAATTTGACAGCATGAATTTAGAAAGATTGTCTCTTGTTAAGAAATTCTCAGTCTCCCCATACCTTCTCTGAAACAGAAGCAAAACCTTTGGTTGGATGCTGAGTTCTCATATCAAAAACATGGAATTTTCCCTCAAGCGATGTGGCCACTAGCTTATTCATATTTATATCCTTTCTGTCAAACTCCACACTGCAAACCTGGAAATAGAAAAAGATAAATTCAGTCTTGTAATTTAGCCACTGTTAAAAAAATGGGTGTTCTGTGATTTGTAAATATGTATTAATCATTGCTTATTGCCACAATGACATCATCACCAATTTGGAAATAAATAAGTTCATCTGAAAACATGAATTCACTGAAAAATACCCCATCCTGTCCTGATCAAGAATGTGAGGTGTACTACTTGCTGAACTCAAAGAAGATTATTCCTTGGTACAACCTCAGCAGAAATGTCTTCTGGGTAAGTTTCACACAGACAGAGTCCTTTTAATTTTTCCATGCTACAAAGGAGCTGGGATGAAAAATACTTTTATGGTTTTCTTACGCCATTCTTAATGTTGGTCTCCCATCGTAGAGACATGGTTTTTAAGTCAAACAATTTAATGTCCCCATTGTCATATCCAGCACATACGATACGTTCCTCTTGATTGTAAGCATTGCCTGGACACAGAGAGAGAATTAATCAGAAAACACAAAACCTCTTTAGCCTGTAAATTTCAGAAGTCCCAGGCCTGCAGTTTCAACTTACATTTAAACAACAAGAACAAAAAGTTACTGTTGGAATATTAAGATTTGGTGAACTAGATGGTTTTCAAACCTGAAAGGTCTAGAAAAATCTTGTGTAGGACACAAGCAGCTTGTTCTCTCCAAAGAAAAATGCAGAGCTCACATCAAGCATTGCTGTTTTCTTTAATTAGCTCTTAAGCTTCAAGGGTCTTCTCTTAAATTAACACCTTAATGCTTGGTAGTTGGAACTACACTACAACAGTGATGGGCTCCCTGTACATGGCAACATTTACACTCCTACAGGACCACACAGCTGGATGTACTGTTTTTACATCCCTAGGCACAAAAATAAAGCTTGCACAGCTTATCTGTGAAACCACAGAATCATCAAATCATTTACGTTGGAAAAGACCTTCAAGATGATCGAGTCCAACTACAAATGGTGACCAAAAGTGATTAGAGATTGATTCCAAAACCTAACAGGCTTATTTTGAAGAAAAAAACCCAACACATAAATTTAACAGTATAGAAAAGAAAAACCTGCTACTTATGCATCCATACAAAATAAAGTATTCCATAGCATCCTGAAATTGATAATCATCAAAGCACAATCATATTAGAGGGAGGAATGGTCATAATCTGATCAATTACCAAATGCCACAGTCCAGCAGTCTCTTTTGCTCTCCCCCTGTACAGGTTCCATATTAGCCACAGGAGTGTCATTCTGCCTCGGGTCCCACACCTTCACAGTTCCTGAGAAAGAAAGACAATAGATTTTGTATTAGGAATATACTGTCATATTGTGTTCATCTTCCCAGGAAAACCCTTTGCTTTTCATCCTAACCATTCAAAGACAGGAGCAACTCTTCCAATGCTAGAAAGCCTCACTGTGTTTAGTGGATACAAGAGAGAACCACAAAAGCAAACAGAAATAGAGTGAAAGCATTTTTCAAGGACGTTTTTTCTCTAGCTGATATTTTGCATTTATTCTGCTTCGTATTCGTTCTGTCTCATGCCCAGTGACAACAGTACCTTTTGCTTATCTGTGGCTTCTAGAAGAATTAGAGAAAGTCAGTCCCAAGCAAGGTTCAAAAGACAGTGTACAAAGAACTAGTTGCAACAGCTTGTAACTAGTTCGGAGGGCAGACTGTGCCCTGCCATCAAGAGCTCGCAGGCTCAGAGGAATTGGAAAGACTTGCAGAATTCACTAACTCACCATCTCGACTGCCAGTCACAATTTCTGGTGCACCTTCCCCAATTCCTAAGCCACCTACACCATCTATACTGTTTATGATTTCCTTATGACCTTTCACAGAATACACTGGTATTTCAGGAGCTTCTAAATTCCTAGGCAAGAAAGAAAAAGAACAGAAAACATGGCATTTTTCCTTGACATTCAGGATTTGTATAAAAATGAAAGGAAACTTGAGCACAAATCATGAAAGCTCAGATTAACAGTGAGAACAAATATGGATATCACCACTAAGAACTATGAGTCTTTGTTGGATTCCTTCTTTGGCTACTGCTTTGGACTGTTCTGAAAGGTTTTGCTCTGTTCTGGACCTCCCTGTTTGTAAAGGCAGTTGTGGGATTCACCACAGCAACTGCTCAGACCCAGTTTTTATGCTGGGCTCAGAAATGAATCACACTACAGATCAAAATACTCCAATTAGCTTTACTTTCAGTAAGTCTATAAAATAACTTGATTCATTGATCCCCGCCTAGCTCTGACTACTGCTCTTTAACTTCAGGTGAATATTGTATCCAGACATGAGTTTCATGGTTCTTTCCCAGTAACTCTCATTCTTTGAGAATCCTTCAGAATTTTATTTTACATTTCAACTAGTAACTGTTCCATGTCATTCTTACTATTCCAACAAGAACCAGTAGTTCCTTGACACGGGGCAATATAATAATAATGATAATAAACAATCCCCTTTTGACACTACTACTTTATTTGATAATCAATTTACCTAGAAATTAATTACACAAATAATTCAGGGACCAAAAGGAAATATTTGAAACTTCAAGATTAAAAATATATATTTAATCTAGACATGAAATTTAGGTTGAAGACAACCTCTTGTTTGTACTCATACATCCATTCAAAAGCCTCTTTTCAGAGGACAACCTCAGAGAACTTTAACAGGTTTTTGTAGCTGCACACAGAAGATGGGAGTGAAGCAGCACTGAATTAAACACTGTGCAGAAATTCTGTGTTGTTTCTACAAAACAGCCATGGTCCAAATACAGCAGCCAGCAAAGCTTGCACTGGGTCCCAACCACGGGCAGCATGGAGAGCATCTTATGCAAAAGCCACATACAGAAACCTCTGTTCAGACACAGACAACATTAAGTGAAAAAGCTCCCAGAGAATATCTGTGCTTACCATATGTTAAGGTTTCCATCGAAATCTCCTGTAGCTAAGTATCTTTGCTGCAGAGATGTAGCACCAAAAGTTCCACATTTTATAGGTTTGGGCTTTTCGATCTTTTAAAGGAAGGAAATGGCTGTGTCAGCACATGGAAAAGGCAAAAACACCCACAGACCACGCAGTTCTCAGGAGTGCACAGGGGCAGGTGTCAGCAAAACACACGTGGGATATTTGGTGCAAAATATTATCAAAATGCTATTGAAGGCAAGCTATGCTTTGAGTTTAGTTCTTGTGTACAGAAAAGCAGAGGGTCCAGTTTACTGGTCTTAAAGAAAAACATTCTATTTGCTTGTGGCCTAGTGGGGCCTTATGCACCCGAGGAACTGCTACGCCTCAGAACAAGCAAACACTCAAAGGTCAGCCTGAGAGAAAAAAACAACCAAAAAAGCAAATAACCAACCAACCAAAAAAAAATCCCAAAACCCAATCAAAAACCAACCAAACAAACAAACAAAAACCCAACCAACAAAAAAACCCCAAACAAACAAACAAACCAAAAACACCCAAAAAAGCCAAACACATGCAGAAACCAGAAACCCGTAACGCAACCCATGAAACAACCCATGAAACACGGCAGTAAACAATCACAGAACCACAGACTCAATTAGGTTGAAAAAGCCATCTGAGATTGTCGAGTCCAACCTATGACCAAACACCACCATGCCAACCAGACCATGGCACTGAGTGCCACATCCAGTCTTTCCTTAAGCATCTGCAGGGACGGTGACTCCACTACCTGCCTGGGCAGCCCATTCCAATGTCTAATCATCCTTTCTGTGAGGAAATTCTCCCTGATGTCGAAATCTAAGCCCCCCCTGGTGCAGCTTAAGTCTATGTTTCCTTGTCTTGTCACTAGCTGCCTAGGAGAAGAGACAGACTCACACCTGCCTACAACCTTTCAGGGAGTTGTGGAAAGCGATAAGGTCACCCCTTATCAAGAACCGACAGGGTATCACTGAATCAGCACATTTAACATGCAAATCAGCCGCTGTTTTTTATCCCCGGGCTCTGGACATCCCCTGGCAGCCGTTCCCGAGGGGACTGCGTTCACCTCCCGCAGCAGCTCCAGACGGGCTCCGTGCAGCTCGTACAGCTGGACGAGGCCGGTGCCGCGGGCGGCGCTGCCCAGGCACAGCAGGCGGGCGCTCCGGGGCACCCACTTGCAATCGAACACGGTGTAGCTCAGCGCCTGCTGGACGTGCGACACCACCTGCGGCCGCTCCGGACCAGCCGCCACCGACATCCCGCCCCGCTCCGGCCCCGGCGGATGCGGAGAAAGCGCCCGCCAGCCCCTTCCGGCGGCAGCGGCACCACGTGTGTTCCGCGGCGGACATGGAGACTGAGGCGGTAGCAGACGGCGGCTTCACCAGCGTCGTGTCCCGGCGGAGCCGGAGGAAGCGGCGGGCGGGCGGCGAGGAGCCGGCGGCGGGAGCTGCCATGGACACGGCGGAGCCGCGGCCCAGCAAGCGGCCGGCGTTCCCGCCCGTGGCCGCCGAGGCGCTCGGGGTACGCGGGGCGCCGGGGAAATGCCGCCCCCCCCGGTTCTCCGCCGTCCCCCGCCTCACGGCCTGCCTGTCTCTCGCCCCCGGCAGGTTGGGAAAGGCGAGCTGAGGAAGATCCCCGTGCCGGCCAACAGGTACACGCCACTTAAGGAGAATTGGATGAAGATATTCACGCCCATCGTGGAGCATCTGCAGCTTCAAATCCGGTTCAACTTGAAAACGAGAAATGTTGAGATCAAGGTAAGGGAAGCAACTTCTACTGCCTTCCCCGTTAACTGGAAGAGAAGGTTGTGTGCAGACCTCATAGCACCTTCCAGTATCTGAAGGGGCCTCCAAGGAAGCCGGAGAGGGGGTCTTTGTCAGTAACTGTAGAGGCAGGACAAAGAGGAGAAGTTTAGTTTGGATGTTAGGAAGAATTTTTTACTGTTACCAGTGGTGAGACGCTGGTTGCCCAGGGATGCCCCAACCCTGGCAGTGTTCAAAGCCAGGTTGGATAAGGCCTTGAACAGCCTGGTTTAGTGAGAGGTGTCCCTTCCCTTAGCCAGGGGGCTTGGGACTAGATGGTCTTATGGTCCACTCCAACCCTTTACCATTCTATGATTCTACCTCCTGAAAAGCAGGGCCTCTCTTCATGGGTGTTCTTGGTCCACAGATTAAAAACTAGAGAAGTCATAAATCCTACATAATGCTTGGAAAAATGGAAACTGTGTGGTGTCACCTCCCCGGGGATCAAATCTGGCAATTATTGCTTAGAACAAGTAGTTGCTGCTAGTAAAATCTGAAAATACAAATCTGTTCCAGAAGGAGCCAGCAGAAGCTGGGGCAGTGTTTAATTTTTGTAGGAAAAAATTATGTACTGTAGCATTAAGGAAGAATTTTCATCCATGTCTTAGATATGATTTTATAATTCAATGTTTTCCAGCTATTTAAGGCTACCAAATACTTACCTGACAGCGAACAGTATCTTTTAAGGGGGCACTGAATCTTCTAATGGCTTTCTTTGTGGTAGATAAGGGCCCATAGTTTAATAGCATGTTATTTTTCTTCAATGGATTGCACTGGAATACCTTAGGGCACAGACACCAATATAAACCTGTAATCTTGCAGATGCTCATTCTTTGTCCTTATTCCTCCTGAGGAATGTTCACACTAGGAGTTTTTAAGGGCATATCCAAAATTTTGACATACGACTTACTGGATTAGCAACATTGACATATGAGATCTTCCAATGTAACAGTGAAAATACAGACAACAACAGGAATTTTGCTTCCTAAGCATGAAATGTTATCACAAGTTTGATGGCAGGAGCTGGAGGAAAGGAGACAGAATTATCCCTTATTTACACTTCCTAGAAATAACGTCAGGGGAAGGGTAGGGAGGAGCAGAAACTCCTGCAGTTTCACTCAATAACTGCGCAGGAGAAAACCCTGGGATTTTAAAACCACTTTTTGATATGAAATAATGTCTAGTGAAAAGCAAGGTAGTTTTGTTCTTAATCAAGCTGATTTCATTTTACCCATATCCATCATGAATCTAAGACTTTGAAATGAGTTTCAATCACCTGCTAAGGCATCTGTCATTAGAATAACTTTCCTGCCATCATCATCCTTCTCTTTTTTCTGCTGTTTGCTGTTGCAGTTTAGTTTGTGTTGGTTTGGGGTTTTCTCCACCAAAAGGGTTTTTCCTCAGTCAGTGGTGGTGTGGATTTGCAGCAGCTTCTCTCTTCTCTCCCCTCCAAGCAAAGGCTGATCTTTTAAGTCCTGCTCCTAACTTGCCTGGTCTTAATTTGCAAACATAACTTCTTGTCTTGCAGACTTGTCAAGAGACAAAGGATCTCAGTGCTCTGACGAAAGCAGCTGATTTTGTGAAAGCCTTTATACTTGGGTTTCAAGTAGAGGTGAGTCTCCCAACAGCCAGATTGTGAGATTGCTCAGTTTGCTGACCTGTTCCTGGCCTCTCTGCAAATTACAATAAGAAATAAATAAAGAAAAATCCTTAGGTGGTTTTCTAGAAATTAATGTTTGAAATTGTGACTGGAGTAGGCATCCAGTTTCTTAAGATAATGCCGGATAAAAAAGTAGCCTTCAAACAGCACATAATTAAAATTATGGAACAGAGGACATAGGTTGCGTGAGACAAGCGTGAAGCAATAATATGTCTCTGAGGTACTCTGCACAGGTAGAGACTGTTCATTTTGCTTAAGCTCAAGCCAATAACCTCCAGTCTGTGCAAAACTCATGGAATCACAGAATTAACTAGGTTGGAAAAGACCTTTGAGATCAAGTCCAACCTATGACTTTATCAACTAAACCATGGTACTGAGTGCCACATCCAGTCCTTTTTTAAACACCTCCAGGGACGGTGACTCCACCACCTCCCTGGGCAGACCATTCCAGTGCCCAATCACTCTTTCTGTGAAGAACTTCTTCCTAATATCCAGCCTAAAGTTTCCCTGGTGCAGCTTAAGACTGTGTCCTCTTACCCTGTTACTGGTTGCCTGGGAGAAAAGACCAACCCCCTCCTGGCTACACCCTCCTTTCAGGCATTTGTCGTGAGTGATAAGGTCTCCCCTGAGCCTCCTTTTCTCCAGGCTGAGCCCCTCCACTCCTCAATCACTCCTCATAGGACTTTTGTTCCAGACCCTTCCGTAGCCTTGTTGCCCTTCTCTGGATGCATTCAAGCATCTGAAAGTCCTCCTTAAATTGGGGCTCCCAAAACAGTACTAGACACAGTATTCTAGGTGCGGCCTAACCAGTGTCAAGTACAGAAGAATGACTTCCCTAGTCCTGCTCGCCACACTGTTCCTGATACAGGCCAGGTGCCATTGGCTTTCTTGGCCACGTGGGCACACTGCTGGTTCGTGTTCAGTTGGCTGTCGACCAGCACCCCCACATCCTTTCTGCCTGACTGCTGTCCAGCCATTCTGTCCCCAACCTGTAGTGCTGCAGGGGGTTGTTGCAGCCAAAGTGTAGGACCTGGCCTTTGGACTTACTAAACCTCGTTATCATTGGATTTGCCTCATCTATCAATCCTGTCCCGGTCCCTCTGCAGAGCCCCCCTACCCTCCAGTAGATTACACACTTACACCCAGCTTGGTGGCATCTGCAAATTTCCTAAAGGTGGACTCAATCCCCTCATCCAGATCATCAGTAGATACTAAATAGGACTGGGCCTGTTGGAGAAAACAAACTCACTTTTTGCAGTGGCGTAGGGGCTGCTCCTTGCTCTAGACCTGTACTAGATTCACTAGCACTGGAGAGGCAGGGCTGAACGCAGGGGCATCCAAGACTGTGTAGGGTTCTCTAGATGGAAATATTTATACTGCTGTTGAAAAAAGTGGATTTAATTTCAGCTATTATTTGATGGGTTATATGCATAGGGAACAGCAGCTTTCAGCTGTGTGGTACTGGAACAAAATAACTTTGCTGATAACAGATCTCCTGCTCTTTTAGGATGCCCTTGCTCTCATCAGATTAGACGATCTTTTTCTAGAGTCATTTGAAGTTACAGATGGTGAGTATTTTCTGCTGCAGCATTCAAGAAGTCATGTGTGCATCCTGCAAGTATGGGTTTGTTTTTTCTTTCCCCCTGCTCCTCTTGTGTCACTTGCCCTCAAGGATCAGGAAAGCCAGAAACATCTAATTTTATGTAGTACTGGGACTCCTTGGAGTCCCCTGTAGAGCAGGATCTAAACCTGATCTACTTCATTTTTACCAGTGTTAACTTGGTACACTTTGACTCAATTTCCTCAACATGAAGCGCATTGCCTTCCTCTGCAGTTCTGAAGGAGACTTTCGTGTGCCAGAAAGCCTATGTCAGCACTGGATGCCGTGTGCACTAGTAGTCAAAAAAAGCTGAAATCCAGATGGATCTGTGTTGACTAGTGAAGTTGCATGAGTTGTTTCCAGCAACTTGACCAAGGGAAGCACTAACAGGGATACACACCACTGCTGTTACCCTGGCCGTGCTATTCTCATTTCAGTCAAACCTTTGAAAGGAGATCATCTGTCAAGAGCAATTGGGAGAATAGCAGGGAAAGGCGGAAAAACCAAATTCACTATAGAAAATGTAACCAGGACACGCATTGTTCTTGCTGACGCGTAAGTACAGACTGACTTCCTTCTAGGCAAAGCACAACCCCTCAGCTAATCCATGTCCTCTGCTGGGAACAAAGATAACTTGAATTTTATGAAACTACTGTAGAGTAGTAGTAAGAAAAAATATTTAAGGGAATATTTTAATGAACACAAGTTATTTGACCTTTTGTTATGAGAATGACAGTGTCACCAGCACACTTAGAATTCAGTCATTCCCCATGGCATAAGAATTCCTTCTAATGAATAATCAAAGTTGAACTCCCCAACCCAGCAACGTTTTCCTCCAGAAGCTGCTACACTGTTAAATTTGCAAGTGGTAACATCTATTTTTAAAGGATTCAGAAGAGCACAGGTCTCATGTTGTAGGGTTTGTGGGTTTCGGTTGGGTTTTTTTTTAAGTGTAGAAAAGAAATTAGTACACTGATACAAAATTCCACATTCATCTCTAACCCCCAACTCTCTATTAACTCTGTAATCTCCTAAGTTGCTTTCTGTTAACTACTGCTATTTGCTTTTTACAGAAAAATTCATATTTTGGGATCTTTTCAGAACATTAAAATGGCACGAACAGCAATTTGCAATCTAATTTTAGGTAAGTCCTCTTATCTAATCTTCGCTACATATAGATCTTGCAGTTTGAGAAACTGCTTTGTGGCTCTCACCATCTTCCCTGGCCTGTCCACACCTACATTTGGAGCAAGTAGCTTGCTGGCAGTTGGCGAGCTGCACTTAAGAGAAAAATTTAGAGGAGAAGCACGGAATCCAGGACTTGCCTTCTGGCTCCAAAACCCTCGCCTCACTGCAGAAAGATGTTCTGCTTTTTGATTTAGCTGCAGCATTCCCTCAGGGGTCTTGAAAGCCAAATGGGGCAACCCACTCTGAAAGCAGAAGTTCAACTCTGCAGTAAGACAGGGCTGACTGACCCTGACCATCCTTCTCACCCTTTGGCTTAGTTCTCCACTTTTAATACAGGTGCAAGCACAACACATCCATTTTTGTGACAGATTATCTTGTTTGCTGACTGGATTTGTGCATTCTTCTGCAGGAAGTCCTCCATCCAAAGTTTATGGCAATATTAGGGCAGTGGCCAGTAGAGCAGCTGAGAGGTTCTGAGCTGCACCACCAAGGACTGGGGCTGGAAGTCCAGGTTCCTGGACACACGAGAAGCTTAAGAGCTACAGAAGCCATCAGTTTTCTGCTGGATGTGGAAGCCCAGAAGCAAACCAGGACTGTTAGTGCAGTCTGACTGCCTTTGGACATGTGGTCTGATTTGAACATACCTAATGTTTTTGTCTAGTCATTAAAAGTTATTTTAAATTGTGTCTATATCAAAAGTACATGATTTTACTTGAACAGCCTCAAACAAAAACCTGCTTCATTATGGATTTTCTGAACATCAGACTTAAGAGGCTGCTTCTTCAGAAAGCCTTGGCGTTTAATGCTTTGAGCCTAAAGGAATGGGCAGAGCTAAGCATTTATAACCACACATCATGGTTTAGTTTTCTTCCTGAAAAAAGGAGGATTCCAGCTGGAATACAGAGTTCAATGGCAGGCTGTCCACTGAGTGCTGCTGCTGTAACAAAGCATCCCATGAAAAGAGGAAGATGAAGAGGTAAATAACGTATTTGAACTGAATCCTGAATCTGCACATATATAGATTTCTTGATTCCTAAAAATGATCTTTAAGGACAGCCTAATGAAGCCAAGAGCCACCAGGTTAAGTACGTGTACCAGAGTACCAACAACTGTAAGGTCCTGTGTCTCCTCCTTAAAATGCTACTTAAAATAAGTAGCATAATGCAACAAAAGTAGGGGGAGAGATTAGAGAGACCAGTCCCAGGATGATTTAAAAATGGGCCCTCCTAAACCTGCCAGCCAACCTTTTGCAAAGCGTCTTGCAAAGTAATTCAGTTCGGGCTTGGGAATGAAAACAAAAACTGAAATGAGATTATCAAACACACATGGAAATTAACTAAGCATTTAGGTCAATGTCCAAGTTTCCAGAGCAGCACTTCACAGTATGAGATTATCACTACAGCCAAATTGATTCAAGCCTTCAGTTGTCAACAGATTTAACACTTGCTGAGTTGCCTAAACACGCACTGTTTAGCAGTCTGAGCTATACAAAGCACAGTGTGCCCATTCTGAGCAGCTCCAGGTGCACGTACCTGGTCACTATGTTTTCTGTTCGTTGGCTGCTTATGTGATTTATTTCAATTAGCTTGAAAGATAAGGGAGAGTGAGGCAAGAGCACACAAAATTAATGTTTATCCTATATCAGGTGCATACTGACACCGACCAAAGGCAGCAGAGAGGGCAGCACCCAGAAGGTCCAAACACCTGCATCCCCAAAGAGCACAGCACAGGGCTGCTGTGAAGAGTGTACCTGTGCAAGGGAGGGCTGGTGTTATCAGCACAAGCCTCAGACCTCTTCCTGAGAAAGGAACTGCCTTTCATTCTCCACCTACATTAATGTTAGGGTGGGTTGTTTTGTTTTTTAAACCACTTTCCACAGGGATTTCAAACAAAGTATGTTACCCACTTTGAACATTGAGCAAAGAGAACCAGATGTGCCTTTAAACAACCTCAGCGTGTCCTGAAACACTGAAATGAACCCTGGAAGCGTTCAGCAGACTGCACCCTGTAGAGTTTTTCAGTAAATCTTAATAATCGAGGAGTGGACAAAGAAATGTGAACAAGTTTTCTTTAGAGCAAGGTGCAGAGCTGCTTTTAGGTGAACAGGAAAGGTACTGAGCACCCCAGCCAAGGTTCAAATATTTTATTTTGTATTCATATAGTATGAAGGTTCTTATAGTTCCCACAACATATGATGTAGCATGCAGAGGAAAAACTAAACATCCAACATAAATCATTTTTCCCCACACAAACTAAAAAAAAAACCTCATCCCTCCCCTTCCAGTCCCCCTAAGGAAATAACATTAGCACTAATTTCTGTAATGCCAGCCAAGATATGCACAAGCAAGAAAAACTGAAAGCATTTGCTAAAATGTTTGTAACAAATACTTATGTACAAAAAATTCACAAAAGACTAATTCCCCCTTGAAGCAGAGCACATGGCAGTTGACACTAGAACAGATACAACCACTGGCTGGGATTATAAACCACGTACTGATCCAGAGGAAGAAAAAAGTTACATGTAGTGGAGATTTTTGTTTTGAACATCAACATTTACCAAAGTTTGGCAACATTATCTTTTTAATTATGCAAATTATGTAAACAAGAGGAACATTTCAAATCGATCTACATGCAAAACTTCATGTCATGCAAGGACACTAAGCACCTGGATTTCTCTCTCACAGACAGAGCCCATGATGTGCAGCACTCAGTTGAAGGAACAGCTATGGCAGACAGGTGCTCAACTGAAGAGGTTCAGACAACCTGCACTTTCTACTGCTCATTATAAAACAATTTTTTTTTAATAGAAAAACTACTATACAGGAAAGATGTACTGTCCTAAAAAATCTAGCAAATGTTTTTCTTCCAGCCAATAGTACCACTGCAGAAAAGGGAAGGGATGATATAAAGTTGTAAAACATGGCTCGCTACTTTTATATCACACAAATATATCAAGTTACCTTCCATTACAAATTATGATATGGACAAATCTAGAAAAGAAAAATTCTCCAGGAAAAGGACTGGAGAACCGCAAGAGGTATAAATTTAGATAGTGTGAAGTTTTCCTCCTCTATGGCATAGGTTAACAAGATTTCCCCCCTGTATGAATCATATATACATATATATATAAAACATTACCACTTATTTAGCTACCTGTAGTATTTTTTAAATGCAGGGGGGGGAACTATCATTGTTGAAACAACAGAATTTAAGTGGCAAGAACATTTTATAATCTAAGTACTGTATAAAATAAGTAGATGGGAATCCTGCACAGTTATGTTGATCCTAATTTCATTAAGCTAAGCACTAGAGAAAATCATGAATGCGTCTACCACCTTAAGCAGCTGTATCTAAACTGAACCCAGAACAGCAGAGTTGTCATGGCTTCAGGACAGCTGCAACTGCTCCCAGTTCCTGGGTGATGGAATCTAACAGCCATCAAAGCATTCTGCAGTCACTATATGCACACGAGGACTAGTTCTTGGCAGTAGCATTAAACTATATTCTCATATTAAGTAGAACTGTACTAAGTTATTTAGCAAAGAGACACAGTCCCTGGTAACATATTAACAGGTATAAATAAACTTAGTCTCCCGTGTTACAAAAAAAAAGTAATTAAGGTGTAATTAATAAGAAGCAATGCTTTGTCAGCCATTCAATATAAAGAAACATCGGAACAGTCACAGGAAAAAGAAAAGAGTTGACCTAAGACCCAGTTAAAATTTTACATTCTTCTACTATATATATAAAACTGTGTGAAATAAAAGTAAGGATGTATATCCATATATTGAACTGTTAATATTCTGCTTGGCACTTTGTACTCTAGTTTTGTTTCTGAATCAAGTATATTAAATTAAAGCCCACCTAGCTACTACATATAGAAAGCTACATATATATCTATATATAAATACACACACACATATATATAGATAGATATTTCCTTGTTATAAAAGATGAAGAAAAATAAATTAAAAAGCCAACCCCTTCCCTTTCTCCGCCACACTGATATGCTCTTTCCATCTTTGCTGTCCTTCAGACTTTAAAGTGCTACACTGAGTTATTGAGAGAATAAAAGTTCAATAACACTTAGTTGGCTTCATGAGGCTCATGTTGGAAAATGTGGCTTCACAGAGAAAAATACTTCCATTTAAATACACAGAGAGCATTGCTGGACGTCTGGAGCAGATCTTCAGAGATGGAGAAGAAAGCAAAAGTGTTGGGTGGTGCCCTACAGAGTCACACATCTACGACCATCTTTTTGTGGATATCTAGGCCTCCTACAACCTGGGAGAAAAATAAGGTTCAGAAACATGAGAATTGAAAGTTAGCAAGGTACAAAGGACACATTCAATAGATACACTGAGGTCAATCATAAAGGCAGTACTTCCCTGGCCTCTCCAAACTGATTTACATTTTACAAGTACTGTTGAGAGATAAAATTAATTATGTACAAACCAAGGTAGTTCAATATTAGTACAATTTACATACTCAAGGGCCTGAAAACCAGTGCAAATAACACCATTTTGGTATTCCTCTCCATCTCATATTATGACCTTGTAGTATGTTTGTGCATATTAAATAAAATGGTGACTTCTAAAACACCCTGTAAAACTGTGAACCTTCCCAGCAGAAGGAAAGGGCCTTAGGAACAGCAGCAGGATTTCTTACAAAACTGCACACACCCAGAAAAGAATTACCAGTGTTCACAGGTGTGTGATCCATGCAGAGCAGAAGGAAAAGGAAAGGTGCCATGTCAGAGGAACATTTTATGATGCAGGAATAAAATTCAAAGGCCAAGTGGTATTTGCCAAAGACAACAAATGAGAAAGCATTTTTGTAGATGCACAGCACAAGATTCAGAGAGGGTAAAATGCAAGAAAAAGGGTAAAAGGTTGTAGAACTGTAAAGTGTCTTGTCAGGAGGTCAACAAAAACTGAAGAAATTAAAAGAAAGGAAGAGGAAAATCCATCAGTAGCACAAGACAGGAAAAGCCTGGGAGGAAGCCCAAGGACAAAGGAAGAGGCAACATCACATTTGATGGATGGCTGGAAGATGACAGCCCAGTGCAAGAAATAAACAAGTAATGTACTAATCCAGGCATTTGCAGGCTGCAGCTCTGACTCCTTTGCAAAGTGTTTTTTATATGATGTCACAAAAATAACAAACTTTAAAAAAAAAAAATTCCCCAAAATGCAAACAATAGAACCTTTTCACTTTAGTAGTTGGGATGGCATATTTCCAGTACCCTCCTCCACCCCCTTTTTTTTTTTTAGAACTCACATATTTTTTAAGTATGAACAAGTTATGTTTGAACTGAAGTTGTAAATTCAAAGATTAGGAAAAAAAGCAATGCCCAAACCATGCTATCAGGTGTATCTTCCTTAACATACCGTTTAAAATCAGTGTGTAAATGCTCATTATTGCAATTTTCAAAGTTTCAAGATTCAACGTGTCATTTACTTTTTTTGAGAAAAGAATTTAAAACTTGCTGTCAACTAATTAAATAAATATACCACATGGGTTGAAATCAACTCCTTCAAGCATTAAAGCTACATTTAAGCATTCTGTTCAGTAAACCTCTAAGTTCTTAAAATGCACCTTTCAACTGTTTACTCTTTTTCCAGAGCAGCACTTGAGAGACTTTCTTTCTTTCTCTGTAAATGACATAAGTTTTCTTCAGAAGTTACTTACAGCACAGAATTCTTCAAAGGATATTCTTCCATCACCATCCTTATCTGCATTAATTATGGTTTTATCTACGATTTGCTGTAACTGAGTGTCTTTGAGATTGTTCCCAACCATCATCTTCAGCACCTGGAAGAGCTCTCCATTTGAGATATAGCCATCTTTGTCCATATCATAAATGCGAAAAGCAACTGCAGAAGTAAAAAAAAATAATCAAAGATAAATAAACCAACCATTTGGTAGCAACTGTGGTTGGAAAAGAATATATACTCACTTCAGAAAATGTTTTAGCACCAGCAGTAAAAGAATTCCATAAACACCAAAAAAGAAAATCTTCCCCACCACAAGTAAAGCACCCAGGCAGCAAACAAATTACAATCTTCCAGGAAACACATGACTCAAAATCCCATCTGGTTACTTTACTGCAAACAACTTGGTATCAAGACTGAATTTATTTTTAAACATTTCAATCTTAGTTATTGGAAGCTACATCCGTAACTGAACCTGTCTCTTTTCTACTCCAAAAGCCTGAGCCTGGAGATGCAGTTCTGAAACAAGAATTTAATGCTTTTCTACAGTAATAGCAAAGAATTGAGTATTATTCTTAGGCCCTGTAAGTTCACAAAACTATGTAGCAAGCTGTTCTTAAATGAATTTACTTTTTTTAAAAAAAGAAAGTAACTGAAACTCTTCAGAAAGCAAGCAACCTCCTCCAACCTTCCCTGCAGTAAAGAGTGCTGACAAATTTTCACACAAATAAATGACAAAATATGCAAAAAGCATACAATCTACTTTCATTATTTTCCACTATTTGCAACAATCTGGATTTGCCAATTTCTTAATCTTAACTTACAAAAGTGTGTTTTTGAGGATCAGAAAATTTTTGTTAAAGAAAATCAAAATACTTACACCTCAACTTCTGTTCTTTATCTCCTTTGACACTGAACTGGGAGACTCCTTCTATAAATTCTAAATAATGCAAGGAAAACATGTACAAAAAAGCATATTTTTTAATAAACAAAGTCAACATTGAGAAAATTTTAGAAATTGAAAAAAAAAAATCAAAGTCACCCTCAAATCTTTAAAATATTGCCTACCTTGTGACA
Source organism: Edolisoma coerulescens (assembly GCA_013397115.1). Taxonomy (NCBI): domain Eukaryota; kingdom Metazoa; phylum Chordata; class Aves; order Passeriformes; family Campephagidae; genus Edolisoma; species Edolisoma coerulescens. Next base: position 90,420 of record VWZW01002379.1, read on the forward strand.
CCTAAATGTCTGCGTACTTTGATATTTTAATGTTCTTCAGTGGGAGGAACCCTAAATCCAATGCAGCACTCACTGGACAGACTTGGTCACACCAGGATTTAAGTAATTTTGTTGCTGGACCTTCACAAGAACCTGACAAAACTCTAAGATCTTTACTAAAGCTACTCCAGTTGGGACTTTTATTGTACAACTCCTCTCAATACTGGTTTCCCAGTGTAAAGAATTAGATTGAAACTGAAAACTGCTTTTAAAGAAATACCAAAATGCTATTTTTCTATTAAAGAAGATTGATTTTGTCAGCTTCCTGTTCCCTCCCAAGAGGAACAGCTCTTGATAACTGTACTAATCACAGCTCAATGTCACAGATAACATGATCCTCACTGTTCATGACTACCTATTTTTTCCAAGGGAATTTTGAATAATTCCATGCAACAATTACTGCTTTCAATCAAAACTCAACATTCTGGTTATACTGTAGCTATCCCTATAGAAATTTAAGGAGTTTTGCAAAGGTTAGCAGGTCTTGTATATTAGTATCTTATTTAAAATGTCAGCCTGTCAATATAAATAAGATTTAAGTACTTTCTCCAGTTTAAAAAAATGCAAGAAAAACTGATTAACCTTCTCCAGTCATAAGCAAAAAGAAATACTAAGTATTACCTTGAAGAGAAGTTACAAACATTATCACTTCTAAGGGTCAGAGACTATTTTAAGATGAACTAGTAATGAAGATTATAACCTGCTGGCCCTTTTAATCATGAATATTTAAAATAAGTCTAAAATTTTGAGAAATGTACTAAATCAAATCTTCTGAGTTGTTTGGATTTATTTTCTTCAAGTGTCAATCTAAGATCTACCTAAAAAGACTCCCACAAAAGAAGTACCAACAGAAAAACCTGGGCTCCTTTCTATTTTCTAAATACTCCAACAAAGGACAGATTTCATTTGGAAATTTGGATAAATACAACTTATGCAGAAACACAGCACTTAGCCAACCCCACTTTCTTCAGTCTCCTCAGCATCAAAATGAAGAGTCTAAATTCTTCATTTTTAAGAGTACTTTAAGAGATATTTAATGAGTAGTGCTCAGTCAGCATGACCTTAAAAGCTATTACTAAACAATCTGCTCTTTTAAACGTTTCACTCAGAAGTGCCCTAATGCACCAGAGAAACTAGTTTTACTGGTATTTAGTTTCACTAGGAATTAGCACCTTATTTTGATTAACAAATCTTCTTTACCTCTCCTCTTTCAGATGAAGAAAAACATGAATTCTAAAGCCCTAGGAATTCTGAAGTACCACCACCTGTCACAAAACACTGTGCCTTACCTTTGAAATCCACTTCTCCATTGCCATCTGTGTCAAATATATCTATTACTCGTTGTACTAACGGGTTCTGTTGCAATTCAGGTAAAGACATGAACTCCTCCACGCTCAGAGAACCAGAGTTGTCCAAATCAAGCTTCTTAAATCTCTTTCCTAGTCGTTTTATCTCATCAGCATCAACTGCAATGAAAAACAACCCCATACTTATTCTCAGAAAGGCTTCAGTAAACCCTTTGCAGTTAAACACAAGGCACATTTCATTGCTTTCCTACAAGATTTTCTCCTACTTTATTATAACTATTAAACACCTATAAAGATAACATGAAATTCTGAAGACAAACACAGTTTTATTTTAAATAAGACTTACCTTTTTCCCTCCCTGCACCTGCCATAATACAGTTAGCTTTGTGACTCACTGAATACCACATGCTGACACAACATTTTGAAGGATTGAGGATGCTTAGCTAGTTAGTTCTTAGTCAGACAGCTCTTCCAAATACCAGGTATGAAGAAATTAAGGAAGAGACCAAGTGTTCTTTGAAGGAGCTAGCATTATGTTTACACTAGACTAACATATTATGTTAGAAAGACAATTATATTGAACTTATTAGCAAAACTAGTGCTTCTTCAGCACAGCAAACATGAGATCTCCAGGGACATGTGTCAAGTTAAGCAGGTTAACAGTCCTACTGTTAACCAGTTCTCTCACCTACTCAAAACATCCCTCTGACTGACCTAAGATCATTTTTCCTCTTCATCTCAAAGAGGAAATATGCCCACCTGTAGCCATGACCAGCTTTTTTTTTTGTCCCAGAAATTAAAGTAGATTCAGGCTCTGCAGCAGCACCTCTTCATCTAATCTCTTCAAATTTATAGAGAATCTCAATTAAAGCATATACCTAGTACCCTATTTTACATACCTGATTATGCCAGGAATAGACTAAATCTGTTAATCCATAAAAACAATTACAAGCAATCTTGTACTTTGCTACTGCTGAAAAGCTTGAAAAAATTTCCTCATAACAACCTGGTAATACCCTGCCAGCAGCTTTATTTACGAGACCCAAGTTTGTTCACGTGTTGCTCACCATTTTTGGCTGTGAAGGAGGAACTGAGGTTCTTAGGAAGACTAGAAGGAACCGAGCAAAGAGCAAACCACAGCAAACATACCTTGCAGAACCTGAGGCTGGCAAATGCCCCCTACCAACCTTCTCCATAACATGAGCAGTTTCCTCAGTATTTCGTAGCTCCATTTAGTAGTGCATTTGCTCCAATAGTAACAGAAATTGTATCTTAACTTCTACAAGGCACATACACCCTCCTGATCCATTTCACATCACATTAATACCTTCTTAGGCTTTTGTAAAAGTGCAGCATAAAACCACACGGCTCTGAGTCTTTTCAATAAATAAGGTCAGGCAACCTGCACGGCTTGATGTTTTGAAATTGTAGCCAACTCAAAGACCTGATCCTCGACCAACAGTAATGAATTTCCACTTCAATTCCTTGATATCCTTGTCTAAAAACCAATGAGACACAAATACAGAGTCCTCAGGAGTGTACTATTTCAAAATGAAAGACAGAGCCTGCCAGAAGTCCGAAGGCACAAGATGATTTTCTGTCAAGACTTATTTTGTCTGAATAGTAAATTCTGACATTCTGCAGTTAGTGAGTCTCAGATACTGCTTGCAACTGCAGAGGCAAAGGGCAAAAAACAGTCTTCAGTCCCAGAATAATCTTCTCTTTGCTGCGCCAGAAAGTGACAGACCTGATTCTGCCTCTAGGACTATAAAAGTAAGACTAAACTTAATTTGCTTTCCTCAGTTTCTAGTAAGCAGTGTGGTATTTCACATGATTAACCTCTTGACTGCAGTGAAATATTCCTTTTACCTCCAGTTTCTGCAGAAGCCTTGAACATGACTGGAGGTGTGCCCTGAATAGTACAACACCACAGCAACGGCAGGACCACATTGCACAGCTACCCAAGGAACCCCTCCAGACGACACAGAAAAAGATGGAGCACCATACAGTAACCTAGATGTAGAACATCATCACGTGACTAGAAGAAGACAGTATTAAAAAGGAACGGCAAAGCAGAGCTCCACAGGCAATTTTTTGAGTCCATCAGCACAAAATGCTGCATCTCACCAATACACTGAAGGTATTTGCCAACTTTTGCTTCTGTACACAGAAACTCTTTTGCTTCCATTCTTCCTCACTCCCAGTCCTACCACTGGACAATTACAGTTTAGTGTAAAGACAGCACCTAAGCAAGCTGCAAATGTGGAAACTTCATTTTTAGTGCAAGCTCTACTCGCAAGTCACATAGAAAGAGTTGATATCCTCAAGGAATCCTCACAGCACAAGCATTTGAAAAAGCATAAAAATATTAAGGGTGGCTTATCACACTACCTATGTAAGCACATTTTCCCTTGTAAAATAAGTGTATGAATAGACATAATTTATACCCATATTACTTCACTTTTAAACAACTAAACAGCCAATTGAAAGTATTATCTATGGTGTATATAATGCACTGCCAGTCTCTTACCAGATCAGTGGAATCTCACTTCCAATATTAATAGAAAGACTAATCTTTCCATTTTGGTCAGTTTTAAAGCCTCCTAAGCAACCTGAAATACTTCCTAGTTTTCCAATTTCACAAAATCAAAATGGAGAAAAATTATAGAAGCATTAACACAGCTGGATCTCTTCTCCCTTGCCACAAAAATGAATGAGTTAATGATGTGCAAGTACTATAACATTTCCTAGTAACACATAAAAACTCCTAAATACCAAAACACAGCAATGACATTTTCACAAATTAGGATGTAAACACAGAGCTGCCCGAAGGCAGGACTACAGACCTCTGATCATTAGGGAACACCATTTTTGCACAACCCAGAGGTCACATTAAAGAAAGTCTTATTTCAGTTCCATTTCCTGCCTTGGGAGCTCAAGTCAATACAATTTTTCCTCACAAATACATGAGCAAAGACTGAAAGTGACACCCAGAGTTCTGTCAATGTTCTGCTATGAAGTGGAGCTAATTACCACATATAGGAGTCACTCACACACTGCTACAGAGCTTAAATTGGCACAAGCTGGCACAAGAGACAAGACCTCCCACACAAGATGTGCTAAGAAAACAAACTGTTGTCAGAAAGGTATTTTATCTCAAGTTAATATATCTCTAGCAGGAACTACCAATATGAACTATAAAAAGAACATTTTCTTGAGGCACTCAAAAACTGATCCACGGGACACAGTATTAACAAGCAATGCTGCTCTACCATCATCTGCTGGGCACAAGAACCACTGCCGGGTTAACTAGCCTCACATCTCCAGTTAACAAGGTTCTGAGATTTACAAACTAGTAAGTGTAAGAGAAGAAATGTTTTTTGTTTTGTTTTAAAGACTGTAGGCAAGGAGGTCAAGATTATAGATGATAAAGATAAGAATCAGATCACAGGAAGGGGAGGAGGTTGCAGAGGCATGTAAGAACATTTCTCAAGAACATTAGTGTTTTGCTGAACTGTAAAAAAGCAACAGCTGCCTCAATTATGAAATTAAGGAGTCCTAATACTTTAAAAATGTTAATTACTCTTTCTCCACATATACACACATCCCATTTCATAGCTCACACCAGCTCAACTCCAATGCACAGTCCAGGTACATATATCTAGCAGCAGTTTCTACTAGAAATGGAATTACAAATTTCTCATTCCAAACCTTGAAACACTCAAGCAAAGGGTTTGCCTGCACTGGAGATCTGAGAGAGGTTCTTTCCTTGAGGGGAGAAAAAAAAAACAAGTCCAAGAACAGTACTGAAAAAAATCGGTATCTCTGCCAAAAGTTGATCAAATAGCAAACTCTTCCAATGTTTTGTTGCTGGCAATTGATACACCATGAATGACAGTACTTGGAGGAGGAAATAATGAAAAAGCAAAGTAAATGCAGGACTAAGAAAATTTTCTGTAATAGCTCATGAGCATAAAAACCTCTGTTCCTAATGAACATAACTGGATAAACATCTGGAGATCAATGTGTTGAAAACTGACTGTATGAGAATTTCATATCAGAATTTCATTATTTTTCCTTAAATACATTGCAAGCACCTCACCTACCATTAAATCCTTTCCACAAGCTGAATTTTAGAAAGCTTATACACTTGAAAAAAATTTGTATTTCAGTAGTATCTTTGTCTTCATAGAACAGCCTGAAGAAATAAGAATATAAATATAAAATAAGAGATGAATACATTACAGTATAATATGGCTTAGATTTGCGTACCTTCTGTCTATTCTTTCTTCAGTTCACTGTCTTCATTTCTGGTGACTCTCCCTGCCTAAGCTGAATTTACCTAAAATTTACTGTGTAGGTCTTCTGGGGTTTAATGATTGTTTCTTCGTTCTCCTTCAGATTTTTTTAAAGGAAAACACCATACATTTATGTATAACAGCAGATTTCAATATTATCTTATTCATTTTTTGTTGACATTATCTCCAATAACGCATATATACAACAATTCCCATCCAAGGTGGATGTTCCTGTTTTTCACAAGACCTTTATTTTCCTTGTCTTTATCAACAGACTTTCTTAAAATTCCACATAGCTCTCACTGAAGAACAGAGCACTGAATTAAATTTTTAGTGTCTGAACAAAATATGACTTTGTGCCCACACAAACTCTCTTTAAGTTCTGCTGGAAGTGCAAAGCACAAGATAGTTCAGATCAAGGGAAAGCTTCTGAGCTGAAAGGACTGATGGTGGCAGTAGCAGACAGAATTTTAGAAGACCAGCTCAGGACACCAGGACAGATAAAAACACTAGGATATCCTAGGAAGTCCAAGTCCACAGTAGTGTAAAAAGGGCAATATCACCACTGAGGAAAATCAGGAGGACTGAGCTCTGTTTACACTGTTTGAGGCAGAGTTTGCCTGTGACTCATCACCACACTCTGAGCAACCCTGAGCATTCCTCTACCTCAGATCCGAATTAGCCTTTTTTGTGCTGTGCTCCCCAGCAGACAGGGGGCTCTGTGCTTCCTATGCTTTTCAGCAGAATCAAACAGTATCCCATCAGCTTGGCACTGATGCCTGAGCTCACAAACTTACCAACTGGCTGGAAATACTAACTGCTATGTGCTTTTCTTTAAAATGCTTTGTTGGCAAGCCTGTACAGACATCAAGTTCTGCACTGTTCTAAAAGACACAGAATTACTTATGTTTATTTCATAATCCTTTCCGAGTTTTGTTCCCCTTGTAATTAACATAAGGTGGGTGCTAAGTAGTTCTGGTAGTAAGGAGTTTTTTGTTAAAGGACTATCAGTACTTTCAAAAGATTCCTCTTCCTTCCAAGTATTAAAATTCTTAGGGCCAACACCTGCTTCATCTCTTGAATTCCTTTGCATACATCTAAAAATACTATGAATCAGGTTAAAATGCTTCCAAGAAACTACATGCAAATGCTTTGCCTCACTCCCATTTTAGTGCAGGAGTCTTCTCTCCCAGTTGTTCCTTTTCTAGTATGCTGACCTACACTACTGAGTTCCTCACTCCTTCCCCCCAACACAACAGTAGTGGATGATCCATTATACTTTAAAACAATTATGTTTCAAATTGTTATGCATCTACCTGATGCTCAGATAAGACTGTAAAAACTATTCAAGTGGCAACTCAAAAAGCTTTATTAAAAGCCAATTTCAGTGTGCTCCATGTTAAAAACAGTAATTTCAGAAAAAAATTTAATGATATTTCTTCCAGTTAACATAAAGGTACATAGCTAACTTTTTATTAGTGTGAGACCCAAAAGTAAAGAATGCCCTAAAACTACAGATTTCTGAAATCCACTACATTCAGTGATGCTTTAACAGGATAATTGCTTACGTATTAAGAAGCATGGTACATCCATTGCTGCAGAGCACACAATATACACACAGGCATCTGCAAAGAGTACAGACCTTAGAAAAGCCGTACATCTCTCAGCAATTAGGTCCTGAGCACTTCTGAAATCTAAATGTTTACCTAAATGTTTAAACCTGTATTTAAAAGGTTGGCTTTTCAGATACTCTTAGAATACTGGCTCAAAGGTTTAACTAACAAAAACCAGACCAGTGTGTGGTCGCAGAGAGCCCCATTTCCACTTATTTTTCAAACATGAGATCATTATAGACAAGAATACTGCAAAGGTGTTAAGAAAAATAATTAAATAAAAGTAAATTAAACATGTTCTGAAATGAATTTTAAATGTTTCCAGACTAATTTTCCCCCAGAAGAATGGACTGCAGAGATCTCAAAATAAAACAGACCTTCAGCAAAACTCTCACCTCTACCTACACTCTCATCTGATTCACGAATATAACGTTTCAGAGTAGCAACCAAGTCAGCCATTTCAGTCTTGGAGATCAGATTTCAAAAAGATGACGCCCTTGAGAACACATTCAACCACTTGTCTTGTATATGCTTACACACAGCTGGCCTAATCCTTTTCATGACTTCAGATGTGTCAATTACAATTTCCTAAGTTAGAAAAGAGATACTAGTCTCCTTATCCTAAAATCCAAACACTCTACAAAAGAGTGGTTATATTAAAAATACTGCCCTATAAACTATTCTTTACTCTACTACAAAATAGTTTTCTCCACATCTTTTTGCTATGATAAAATTTTCCTATGGATAATTTGAAAGATTTTGGCTGACATCAAATTTTCACCATGGATAGCAGTGCTAGGTTATCAGTAATTTCTGGCAGAGCACAGCTGAGAAACAAAACCAAACCACTTTAAGGAATCCAACAACACTAATTCACCCATTGAGAAGAACTAATGTTCTAAAATGAAAGGTTAGAAGAATATGCCTGACTATTTAATGGTGTGCATCCTCTCCATGGTATCCTGAATTTGCTTCACATAACTGCCAACTTTAACACAAAATTATTCTTATGAGACACCAAAGCAGCAACTGCAGCACCAAGCAGAGGTTATGACCCAATGCCTCCATGCAAATAGCATTAATACGTTATTACTAACTGGCAATGTCCAAAAGGTATAGCCATTCAAAATCCATATCAGATGATCTTCAAAGACATCGTCTGGCCTTGTCTTGAAAGCTTTAGACCTGTCAGTGACAATTTCTGGGAAGCAGCAGGAATATTTAACATTTGAAGAACAATGTGAATGTCTACTTGGTGGACTTGCTGCCAGACATGCGGCTGTGCACACCCGTGCCCCAAACCCCCGGCTTTCAGAATATTGAGGCATGCAGGATCTTTAAGCACAGCACAGTCATCGCAGTGACTGGGCCCATCCAAGCAAAGGGACAGTGAAAATTCCATTTTCCTGGTGTGTATAGTTATGCTGCCCAGGGACACAGCTGACCTGCTGTGATAAAGGCCATCAGAGCAGAAAAAGCTCTAATCATGCGAAACTTCACATTTACACAACAATAGCGTCAACATACAGTTTAACCATAGAATATAATGCAGAAATCCTCACTTTCTCTGCAATACAAATGGACAAAAAGCTCAATAATAAACCTTCAGGCTGCCTGTTGCTACCAATGAATATAGCTTGTCCTAGAATCAGAAGTTAAGGATGGCAACAAACTGCTTACAACTCTGACATCGACATGACCAGCTAAAAAAAAAAAACTCTTCAGAAACCAGTCTGTCCCTATCTAAACACTGACCAATGGAGCAGTAATGTAAGACTGAGATATAGATATGATTCAGGAAAACACTACTGAAATCTTCATTGAATACAAAATTCCAACAGTATATTTGCATTTAACAAAATATACTGAGAGTATTACACAGCTATGCACAGCTGTGGATAAGATTATCAAGTGTTTGCACACTTACGACTCAATTTAGAATCCATGTAGATGTTCCTATTAGGCACAGAGGACTTGCAAATTACCAGCTAAAGCCTAATTTCTCTGAAAAAAACATATGTAGACAAAGATTTCTCCATGATTATTTGTTTTCTATTACAGTTTGAGTTATGAGAGCCAGAGGCCAGTTATGACAAGTACTGTGAAAGAAATCTAGGAAACAGTCCCTCTCTTGAAGAGTTACCCTGTTTAAAAACAAGATCGATTCACCCAAGATATGGAATTTTATCAAGTGGTTCAGAAGACACATGCACACGTCTACAAACACTTTAGGGCAGAAGAAAATCATTCAACGGAAAAAGCAGCTAAGAATAGGTACACTTAGCACAACACCACAAGGACATTTCACAAGACAACCTTTCCTTGGTCAGCTTTAAGCAAAAAATACTTTGTCATTTTTACAGGGTAGACTAACCCCATGAGATGGAGCAACGAATTTTATTCTCACATGGCCAAAAGCAAGTAACACGAAGTGGGTTCTCACCTAACTGCTTGGCTGCAAGCATACACATGGGGAAAACAAAGCTCATTTAGTCTCAACCTCTCCTTCCTCTGAGGGCACAAAGCCAGCTTAAGCAATATACTTCACTCCTAACACAGCACAGACTGCACCATGAGCTGCTCCACATCTCTGAGGAACTGGCACCAGGACTGATGGAAAAACCCCACAGGCTGAACTACACTTCACCCTACAGACATCAAGACTATCGTAAGTTATTTTTATATTCTAATGGAAGACTCAAAGAAAACCCTCAAAACTTCAAGTGATTTTTGTTTTAAAGATGGACTGATTTTTGATTTTATAATCTAACAGCAAAAGCTGTATTATTTCCAAAGGTAATTTTTAACCTTTTAATTTTGCTCTTTTGGGTAGTATATAAACTGCATAACATACATGGAAACTGTACATATCAATCCCCAAATAAAATTCACTTCTGTAACAATACAATGTAGCAATTAAAAAAACTTACAGTGCGAGCACATTTCCAAAGGGTAGCTTGCCTCATTTCCCTGAAACACAACAAGAAAAAAAGAACAAAGCTGCAATTACTCCCAAAATAGCTTTAAGGAACTATTTAAACTTCATCACTGTAAAAATCTCAGGCAATCAAGTTACATTGTTACTTAAAAATACATTTTTCACACCCAACAATCATACACAGTGCTTTATTTGGATAGATCTATGTTACCAAAACATACAAAGAAATATAAAACCATTAAGAGGTCTCCTCCAATGAGAATTCCCATAAAAATGTCAGTTCACATGATTATGGCAAGAACTTCAATTCCATATTCTAAACTCAGAAAAACAAACTCACTACTTACATACTGAACAAATGCTATTTTTCAAGTTAAAAATATTTAATTACAAAACTTCACAAAACCTGCTTTACCATTTTATTTCATACACAGAAACAGACATGTCCTTATGAACTCCAATGACAAATCTTACTCAATTTGCACAAGAAAACTGTATCAAGTTTTCTTCCCTGAACCACCTGCCCATTCCCCCCAAAAAGGATTCACACAGCAAGAATGATGCAAAAGAAGAGTTTTATATGACCAGAAACTCACACACAACAGCTTTAAATATTTTTGTAATGTACTATATTAATATGTTCCTGCTTTGTAACTGAATGGAAAGTCAAACTAAGATTTTAAATCCTTGCTACACTACAACACAGTAATAGCACAGAAAGCTTAAAACTTTGAGAGTATCAACACTTTAAATTTGCACATACGGGAATCAACATGAACTACTGCAACATGAACGCCAAAAGACACTAAAACTTGGTGTTTTCCTCCAAATGCCTCACTTTGAGCCAGAAATCAAAATACACACAATGCTTAATGACTTTTCTGAATCCATTAGCAAAGGAGAAGCCAGATAACTGAAGAGATTCATAACCATTTTCAAAACAAATGTTTTTAAGGGAGTGTGTTACGCAAGAAAACAAAACATATTTCAGATGAGTCTAAGACACTAGATTCAGCAGCAATTCTCTTATGGTGTGGAGCATAAGGGATTCCACAGCTGAGCACTTGCAAAGAAAGGATCGCCAAATGATACAAAATTGAACAGAAATAGAGATATTACTTGACAGAAGGGGGAAAAAAAAGGAAGAACTACATTTAGCCTAGAAGCTAAAATGCGACTGCATTTCCTAATTAGAGCAGAAAGGGGCAGAACTAACATCTCATGAATCTAAACATGTCCAAGAGGAGATGTGTTGTTGTTGTTGAGGGGAGCTGTTTTCATTTTTTTAGTCTCGGGAACACACTCACTTTGCTTATCCCCCACAATCCACAAGCTCTCTTGCTTCTTTAAAAAATGTTCATGCATTTGCTTTCTAAGTAGGGCAGCAAAAGTTATAGCCTTCATGTCTTCTCCAATGTCTACTTAGAGCAAGACAAAGCAGCAGAACAGAAATCCAGATGAGGACCATCACGTCACCAAAACCTCAAAAGCACACCAGGGATGTTCTTCGACAAACTAATTGCACTGTGGCAGAGAATCCAGGAGAGCAATGCCACATGGAAAATATTGGATGGAACCCAACCAAAGTCTTAGGATAAACAGCAAAGACCAAAACAGGTAGCAAAAGGCTAGTGTATGCATATGAATATAAAAGGGTAGGGAATCTAAAACGGGAGAAAGCAGAATTTTGAAACAAGAAGAAACAGGAACCAGGGGATCCAGCTAGGCTGCTCAAGACACGAGGCCATGAAGAGGCAAGAAAAACACCAGACTGGAAGGCTGCAAATTAAAGGAAAAAGTTGAATTAAAACCAGTGCATTTATGCACATGCACACAAATATACAATATTAACTACTACTGTTCTGGGCATCTACATCCTTGTTCAGGTCTTGGGAGAAAATTAATTTCTAGTATAGGCTACCAAAATCAATCTGCCTAAAGACATATATAATGCTTCTGAAAACTGAGCAGGACCAAATGAAAAAATGGAAGTAACTTTTTTCAGTTCATGAATTGAATAAGTGTAATATTTATAAGGAGCCTTACTATGCATTTAGATGCACATGCTAAGTCATAAGCAAGTTATCTAAGGAGTAGCCTAAATAAAATATTTGGAGATCAGAGAAAAAAATGAATAAATTTCATCTTAGCTTTTCTTTGAAACAGTTACTGCTAAAAACAAGTGTTCAGAATACTTACCTATCCAGGACTGGATCTTGGATATCTAAAAAGGTAGAAAAATCGGGTAAATGACAACGTAAAAATTACACGATTATTCAACATTTCCCACATACTATTTGAATAAAGTATTTTAAAAAGTAGTTACCTGCTATTGATGTGTTGAATATTCATCTTCACAGGAGAACCCAAAATTCTTGTAAGATTTAAAAGGATGTTGGTTGGGTGGGGNTAAACATCTGAGCTACTCATGCCAAAATTCCTGTTTGCACAGCTGTGACCTGGACAAACACAAAGATGGTGCTCTATACCAAAGCCTTGAACTTCAGAGATTAAGACGAATGATTTGGTCTCAGGAGGAGGTATTTTTTATCATATTCCCAGCAGCATTACAAGAAGGTTGCTTACTTATCCCCAAATACAATCAGTATGCGTACACGCTCTATGAGACAGGAGATAAACCCTGAAACACAAGCACTAAGTACAGGCTAAATACTCTTCTTGCTTAAGAAGCAAGAATTGTTTAAGAATAAGCAGGCAGTAAGTAAAATGGAAGATCTAGAGCTATATTCATATTCATGTGTTCCGAAAAAAATCAGGGAGTAAGCACAGCTATGAGACATCACTAAGTATCAAATGAACCCTCTAAGAAAAGCGAAAGAAACTGGGTATGCATTTTCATCTGTACAGTTTCAATGCAAAGAATTACCTAATTTTAACACCAGGGTAAGGAAGCATTCTAAAGAACGCTGAAAAATATCCTTTGTGATTGAATGCACTAACAGAAAATTTGAGCTACTGCAAAAAATCACAATTATACATCTTATTCATTAAAATAACACTGCATTTACACTTTATTTTATAGTTTTAAATTATACTAATTTATAAAGACAAAAACCAGTGTAAAACTCCAAAAATGTAATTTCATCTCTGATAGAGAAGTTCATTTATACAAATGCATCTGTAGAGTAACAAGGCTCTGACACAGCATAAAACCGTCTATTTTAAAACCTCATTATGGTATTAGTGTTTCCTGCCAGATACATATTTAGCATACCTCACAAAAAGTGAGAGTATCTGCTCATATACACTATATCAGCACACCTAGAAACCAGGGATACATGGTTTGTTGAAGAAATGCAGTTTTTAGAGAGTCAACACTCCTCAAGAGATTTACTTGGTACCTACACCCAGTGTAAAACATGCCTTCCTCAGCTGTATCTGGGTATCGCTACCAGACTGCTGGAACCCCACAGTCTCTCAAGCTGCACCAGCAGAAAAACCAGCTGAAATACTACAGATACTTTGAATAGCCTTATCCTTTTAGAATAGTCTTGAAATTTTCCTGAATGCTGTTAGAAGCCTACAAGTTAATTCCCAGTTAAGCAGCCGCAAAATCATGACTTGTAAAAGAAATAATTACAGATAAAGTCCAAAATCTACTAACAGAAGGTTGACCCAATTCTGAATACTGCTGAAATACCAGTTCCCTAGAGAGAAGACAAAACACATCACTAAAGGAGTTGACATGACACATAATGTGTTCCTTTAAGAAAAAAAGCAGTTTTTGCAATTTTCTACTAAGTATTCTTTTCCCCTTTCAGCAGCTGTGCCTTTTTACTAGGTAAGAATAACCTCTAAATGGACTTTAGCCATTATATCTTCTGTAGATTATAGAAAAAAAAAGTGTTTCTTGATTTTTTTCTCCCCTGGCAGTTATTTCAAATACTGATTGCTCTCTCTTCTTAAGATCAGTTTTGTATATGCCGCTCCAAGGTACAATAGTTAAGGCAATTATCTTGACAAGTTTCGTCTTGGTGAAAGACATGAAGATCTGTGGATAGAAAATGAAAAAGGAAATTAGCAATTAGCAAAATTAGTAACAGAATCTCAATTCTTAGCTGCAGTTGTTTATACAAAAGAGCTTGTACACAGTAAGACATCACATGCAAAGCAGTTCTTCAGCATATATTAGTAGAACACTGTTTCTAGGTCTGATTACACATTACTTTTCTGCATGATGTGCATCTTTTTGTAAATAGTTCAGAGAGCTAAATTACAGCATCAGCCTTCAATTAGTTTTCTGCTCTTATAAAAGCAGAAAATGTGTTTAAATGTCAGCAAGCCACAATTTCACCTTAGGACTAATCTCAAATTTAGTCCTCCAAAGGGGGTGTGTGAGTCACTACAAATGAAAATTAATTCCTGGACACTTTAAAACATTAGGTTCTTTCAAAGATTCTGATTTGTCTCCACAGCCAGGCAATTAATTCAACAAGGGGTAAGAGTGGTCTCCTGATCTGTTTAGTACAGGTACAGGAGTAGTTATCCAAGATTTACTACTTTCTGCAGCAGCATACAAAAGCAATGTAAGTTCATCTTTGTAAATCGCCTTAAATATGCAAACTGCCTTCTCACAGCACTGGCTGTTCCACCTCTGCACTAGATGTTCCTGCATTTGTGTTTTTAGTGCAATGGCACCTCTTGGGGTGCTGGCAACACACTGTACATTGTGCTTCTTGCATCTGCTCCTATACCTTCAACATTGCTAATTACCACGGTTAGCACAAGCAAGAAACTTCAGCGGGCAAGTGAAACAGTCCAAGCCATGTCAGCTGGGGGCCAGAACTAGGCATTATCAAGGTAGTCAACTTCAATTCTTAAGTTACACAAAAAGCTGCTTTCCATCATCCCCTACTACAACTCAAAAGAATGGGAGTATTAAGAAAGATGGAAGCAGCTGGCAGCTCGCATTTAAGAAGAGCCCACACATAAGACCCTTCTCCCTGTTCCACAACCACACAAAATGCTTCTCTGTCTTTTCTCATTCTTCTCCATACCACCAGAATTAATGATTGATGACAATTACCTGTTGCAGAGAATTCTTCCTCCTCCTTCGAGCTCATTTTCCACGTATTGTCACTTTCATAAAGCTTTAACAGTGAAGAACGGCTTGGTGAAAAAAAGCTTGATTTGGGTTTTTTGGGGTTTTTTTTAATGATCATTGTTTAACAAACTACTAGAGCCCTAGCTGTCAGAGGCTGGCACTGTAATCCTCATCAAAAAACAGCAGGCAAGTAGGCAAACTAAAAATGATGTTATATGTTTTCAAGGCTCTAAAAACTTCTGCATGAACAGAACATGCCACATAGACACATCTACAGTGGTTTAAAATGAATTTCACACAAAGCCCATGAAACTTTAAGCGACTTTAATATTTGAATTTCTGAATTAAGTGTTTGTCACAAAAATATGCAAGATCTCACCCACTGTAATTTATACATTTTATATGGAACTTACCAGAGAATTAAAGACTAAAAGGAGTTTACCAGAGAGCAGATGAAAGACATACCCAGAGTTTCTGCAGACACCACAAAAAATACGGCTTAAAACAAGAAAAGCAAGAACAAGACTTCAATGCAAAAAAGCAGCAAGAAAAATACTTTTATCTACCCCGTTCAGAAAGAGTATGAATATACCTATACTTGGCCTTTTTGTTAAATTCAGTTAGAAGAAAAAAATCCAAAAACCCTTGAACAAACTACTCAACAATGAAGAGTTGTGTCAGCCCAAGAGGAGTCTATGAATCAAGAAAAACATATCACTGATTATCTCTTATTTAACAGGAATATCCAATTTATACACTGCAAAAGGAAACTTGTAAAGGAAATGCTATAGATAAGATCACTAGGGAATCTGGCATTTGTGTTTTGACTTGGAGTTATTAAGTCACCTTTTAGGCTTTTTATTGCAGACAGTAAAGAAATCTCCCTAAAATTCGGATATCCAAACATAGTTACCTGAAAACAAGACTTGACTTAAGTTAAGAACTGGTAATAGTGCAGACTAACTATTAATAACAGACTAATAGTGCAGAATAGCCAAAATTCAGAAAGTAACATTTAAAACAGCTTGGTGACTTCTGTATTGTTTTATACAAAGCAACTACTAAGTACCTGCTTTGCATAAAAGTATTCCAGGCAGAGAGAGCGCAACTCCCCCAAATACTTCCTCCTTGAATTAGCAGTTCTCCAATGTAAGACTTCTACTCAAAGAAAATAAATCTACCTCTGAGGTTCTTACACTTGTACCGATGTTGAGTGAGATTTTGCAACGCAAAAATTAAGTGAAGCCAAGAAGTTAGACGACATTGAATAAGAAGGCTTGTGGAAGTTCAAGCAACTTAAGAGCAGTGACAGTTTCACTGTCGACCCCAAATTCTCAGCCCGTTTTCTAAGATCACGTCCTAAAGAAGGAATTAAAGAAATACATAAAAATTAATGTGAGGTGATATCCACCTCACATTCAGTAAGTTCAAAAATTAAATATCTCCTAGCAATAAGCTAGACTACACTTGCCAATCTTGCATTATGTTTTCAGGTCACAAACAAATCCAGTCTATCCTGAAGCTAGGACAGTATGACAGCAGTTTAGGATCCAAGATTTCCCAGCTGAATCCAGCTCAAATGACAATTTACTGAGCCTTCATGACTACACTACAATTTTCACCACCTCAGCTCTGCTTATGTTCCATGTATTGTTGTAACCAAAGCCCATGACATTTCATAGCCATTACCTTGGCTATCCAAAAGTCCAATATATCTTCTGGCACCATGACTGTCAAATCTGGGCATCTTGCTACCCTTTGGCGTGAGTATTCAGTCGTCCACATGTGCAACAGAAGGAATTAAACAGGATACAACTGAGCAACAAATTCATATAGGTTATACAGGAAAGTCAAGGATTGAAGTAAAGTAAATAAATAAGGAAAGAAAAGACAAGAAAACAGAGAAGCAGCAATAATGGTACCAGGTAAGTAGCACAGACCATAGGTATGACAGTAAAGGATTTGGGCATTACACTGGTATGTAAGAGTTGCACTTCTCTGCACTTCTTCAAGTAAAACTTGCCATTAAAATCAGTAACTCTTACTATGAACACAACTCTAACAGCTAGAACTAGCAACATATATTGAATTCACAGAATGGCACGAGTCACGAAAGAAATCCATTTTGGTATTTCTTTACCTAATAAATCTTTCAATGGTCTATATGCAAAAGAATGAACAGTATTTTTATGGAGGAGTATCTACCACTTGTTTCTTCAATTCTTTAGTCAACCAGCAACAAGATGCATATTGCAGCAATATACAATAGTTATTTTCTGGACCCTTGAAGATACAGCTACAAAAGCAAACTATGAAATTTATGAACTGACCTTAAATGTTGGTATTTAGATTATCTTGGGTGCAATCACACAGTGCATGCAGGACAACCAGGGCAATCAGTGTCTCTATCAGTCCCAGTCAGCCTGGATTCAGGCGAGGCAGGCCCTGCTTGACCAACCTCATCTCCTTCTATGAGAAGGTGTCCCACTTAGTGAATGAAGGAAAGGCTGTGGATGTGATGTACCTGCACTGTAGGAAAGCCTTTGACACTTGTCTCCCACAGCATCCTCTTGGAGGAACTGTCTGCACATGGCTCAGATGGCCCATGGGTTCACTGGGTAAAAAAACTGCCTGGATGGCCAAGCCAAGAGTGGTGGTGAATGAAGTTGCATTCAGCTGGAGGCCTGTAACCAGCTCCCCAGGGCTCAGTTTTGGGGCAGGTCATGTTTAATATCTTTGTCAATGATCTGGACAAGAGGATCAAAGGTACTCTCAGTCAGTTTGCAGATGACACTGTGGGAGTTTTGTTCTGCTGGAGGACAGGAAGGCTCTGCAGAGGGATCTGGACAGGCTGGATCGATGGGCTGAGGCCAGTGGTGTGAGGTTCAACAAGGTGAAGTGCCAGGTCCTGCCCTTGGGTCACAGCCCCAGGCAGCACCACAGGCTGGGGGAAGAGTAGCTGGAAAGCGGCCCAGCAGAAAAGGACACGGTGGTGTTGACTGACAGCAGCTGAACACAAGCCAGCAGTGTGCCCAGGTGGCCAGGAAGGCAAATGGTATCCTGGCCTGTATCAGGAATAGTGTGGCCAGCAGGACCAAGAAAGTCATTCTTCTCCTGTACTCGGCACTGGTGACACCTCAAAACCTATATCCAGTTCTGGGCCTTTCACTGCAAAAAGGACATTGAGGTGCTGGAGCAAGTCCAGAGAAGGGTTTGGAACGTAAGTCCCATGAGGAGCAGCTGAGGGAGCTGGTGATGTTTAGCCAGAGAAAAATGAGTTTCAGGGGTGACTGTATCTTGCTACAACTCCCTGAAAGGAGGATGTAGCCAGGTGGGGTTCAGGCTCTGCTCCCGGGCAACTAGGAAAAGGAGAAGGGGACACTGCCTCAAGCTGCACTAGGGAGGTTCATGTAGGAAAAATTTCTTCACCGAAAGAGTGGCTGAATATTGGAACAGGCTGCCCAGGGGTGTGGCAGAGTCACCAACCCAAGAAGTGTTCAAAAAAAGCAAGTGGACATGCCACTGTTCCAGTTTAGTGGGCATGACAGTATTCACTCAAAGGTTGGACTTGATGATCTTGGAGCTCTTTTCCAACCTTAATAATTCTGTGGTTATTTTATACCTTCCTTTGAGCTGTTAAAGACCTCCCTAGGTATATAAAGGGGATATGTTCGCAAACACAAGTATTATTCCAAAGTTGGTTCTACAGAAGTTGAAAAACCAAGAAGCAAATTTTTAACGGCCCAGATAATGTAATAAATGAAGTGTCAAATATTTTAGAAGTCTAATAATCTTTTCTCTTTGAAAAAAATAATCTAGAAGAGCTGGAAAAACAAGTTTCTATTGGGATTAAAAAGAAAATTTACAATTATACTTAGTTAACACATTGTTGTCCAATCAATTTAAGGTTTCCTTCCAATAGGTAGAGGCATCTTCCATTTTCTGGCAGGCACAATTTCTAAGACGGTACAACCATTTAGCATAATACATCCACAACTCCTTAGCATCTCTGTTACAATTCCACCCAGCAGTTTAAAACCAGTGACATAAGCCAGCCAACATACTCTTCCATACTCTTCATGTTTGGATACAACCTCCATTTAGACACTACAGCATAAACTATGTTCTCCCCTACATCTGCCAAAGAGTGGAATCATCATCCCTTGAAACTTTATAGTAACTTTTTGTGGACACTTTCAGTTACATTTCTTGTAAAGTTTACCAGAAATGTGATAAACAACTGAACCTGTATCAGTGCTCAGTTTTTATGTATGATCTTAAAGGTGAAACCAGAAAGGTACAAAAGACAGCTGTTGTTAATATTCCAGCTCAATACCTCACCTGGATACTAATCAACAGCAAACACCAAAGAAGGCTTTTATAAGCATTTTATAGAGAAAAGAGGGCACTTCAGGGAAAAAAAAAATACCAAAACAAAAACAAAACCACAAAACCAAACACAGCTTTTAACTTATCTTTGAAAGAGGAAGATTTCAAGTTTTAAATGTGTTACCCCCAAAGCAGCCTAAACTTTTAATCCTGCCTCTAAAGAAAACACTCTGTGACCTTCAGTAGGGAAGGAACTCAAAAAAAGATTAATACCTAATTCTTCAACATATTTAAATTGCAGACATCAGAGTTAATGAACTAAGGCAAAGGGGATTGGTGGATTTGGGATTACAGTAGAGATCAAGTCAGGTTAAAGCTGTTACAGCATTCTGGCACTGCTTCTTTTCAAGTATGCCGAGTGTTATAATTCCCTTTGCCACACTAAAAAAAAAAAAAAGAAAGTCTTATTAAAAAAAGCAAACTTCTTTTGGGTACATTTACTCCATTTGTTCCTAACAAAGCAAGTGATGATTCCTTAGAAGATTCTTCCCTGTTGCATGTAAGTCAGGTTCTACCACACCCCCTTTCTGGATGTAGGAGGCAAGAAAGACTGTCCAAGTCTTAGGAAAAGCCTGCAGTTTACTCCTTAGTCACCATCTAATCCAGTCATGTCTCTGCTCAACCTTCATCAGTCATTTTAAGGGAAGCCACTTGTCCCCTGGCTGGCAGTTGGCCAGTCACTTCTCCTATGCTTTATTTAAATCCTTCACTGTCCACGGGTCTCCTCCAATGTGAGATATTAATGGCTCAAGGCCATCACAGTCAAGTAACTATTCTAGGATATCACAGGGAAGCCCTAAACCAATGAAGCACAAAGCAAACCCAAAATTAGAGATGGCTACTGTTGCCAAAGCCTCTACCAGACAGGAAAATTAAAGGAATCAAGAGTGTAATTTATAAGAGGATTCAGCACTTAATACACCATTTGGCTTTAAGGGAAACTTAACAACAAAACGTGCATCTACTCAAATAGGATAAAACCACTCATTTTAAATGTTAATGTTTTGAATTTCAAGTGTTCAGGACTGAAAAGCAATCTATAAAGTCTATTTACAGTACAGATTGTATCATATATATTCATACACATCCATCCCACAGCATTTCCTATCTAAACTCAGTTACAATTGCTGAGCTTCCAGCAAAAATCTAGACTTGCATGA
The DNA here is from genome assembly GCA_013397115.1 of Edolisoma coerulescens. Lineage (NCBI taxonomy): Eukaryota > Metazoa > Chordata > Aves > Passeriformes > Campephagidae > Edolisoma > Edolisoma coerulescens. The sequence goes on from VWZW01002379.1 coordinate 111,229, forward strand.
TCTTGAAGGTATGATAAAGCACTTGGTTTAATCATACATCTGTACACGCAGACACAAACACTACTCACCTGCAGTGTCTCCCAGAAAAAGTCACCCAAGACAGAATGAGACGTACAGACCCAGTAGAAACAACGAAGAGCAGTTTGTTAAACTGATTAAGACAAAGAATGACCAAAGATAAAAGCAGTTTTACTGCAAAGTCCTTTTCCTGAATTTGGAGGACAAAAGAAGCCATGCGGTCAGAGCGTACACTGATAATATAATTTACTAGATATGTATGTATTCCCCCAAATCATCTCACACAAGTTTGTAGACATAATAAAAATCTAAAGGATAACTAGATTACTTTAAACTTAACTCAGTTGTTCCATCTGTAAAATGTGAGACTATTCACATTTTCTGTTCCATTTTATGATCTCCCTAACAGACCTTGCAGTGTGTCAGACAGACAGAAAATAAACAGTGCTAGGAACAAACAAAGTGAGTCTTTAAAACAAGGTAAGGCAGAGAATAGATTGTGCCACATTTAGAAAACTAACAAATTAATCTTGTTATTTGAAGGAGAAAAGCAAAACCTCATATGCATGAGAAACCATAGAAAACAATAAGAGATCTCATTGTAAAAACATTGCAATCTGTAAATAAAACTTGAGAGAAAAGCAGTGACAGGAACAAAAGTGTTCACTTTATGAGCTAAGGTACAATTCACAATTACATTTTTGGCAGTTCCCAGCCGCTACTCGTTAGAGGCAACAACCCAATCTGCTTATCCAATCACTTCAAAGCTCACATTTCTAAAGCTTGCATCACTCTCAAAAATTCTCAGAACACTGTCATTTTAAGTGCATAAACAAATAATGAACTCTTGAAAAGCCAAGGAAAGGAGTTTCCCAGAAAGATTCTGAAGCAATACAACCTTTAGTAGGGGAACAATAAAATTCTGCCACCACTAAATCAAAGTTCTGATGCAATTAAGAGTTCACACTGGGAAGTCTTTGGGATTAACAGGTTGCTCCTCCACTGCTTCTGGAGGAGTCACAAAAAATTTACAAGATACTAATTTATTTGTTCCATTTGGCTTAACATACTGGTTTCACCCACAAAACCTCTTTCTAGGTTTACAACACAAACTGAAGTTCATTCTATTCCCTTAGCTAAAGAGGAGACCAGCTGTTCTTTTCAGCTTTAAACATAATTGCAGTAAAGTTTCTCAATCAATCCACCCCATCACTATGCTGTTATATGGACTAACCTCACACTAGTAAAAATGAAACCAAGACCATACTGTCCAGAAAATTTGTAATCCAAGTACAAAAAAAGGTAGACAATATGAACAACTGCAAGAGAATAGACACATCAATGACAAGTTACCAAAAAAAACCCCACAAACCTGAAACAAGCCACAAATCTTTATGCATACCAAAAGCAGAGCTGAAGAACTTCAGAGAGCATTTCAAAGAAAGCAGCTTTGGAAGTATATAGTGCAAAAGCTTATCTAAAGAGTATGGGAGAAAGCATAAAACACGACTGAAGACTTTATCAAGTGACTGAGATGCCCTGGGATTTTCAGAGTTAAGAGTCAATGTCTTAACAAAAAAATTACATTACCTTACATTTAACAAGATATTAAAGAGAAACAAAAAACCAAAGCATATCATACTGATCTTGGTTTTTGGGACACTGAGGGATATAAACTGGATATCAGACACTTATGATCTCCAATTTAATCACTTCATTAATAGGAAGGATTTTTTTTTCCCCTTTGTTGGTAAATATGAACACAGAAAATCCAAGCAACTGCAAACAGTAAATTGTGTCACATTCATATGAAAGAACAACAATTTCAGATTTGGAAAAGTAAAGTAACACAGAGAACAAAGGAACAAAACTTCATTCAAAACATCAGGCCAAAGTATGCAAGCATCACTGAGAACCTGGAGGAACTACAGAGTCCAACAGTTTTCACCAGAAATTAAGAAGATTACACTCAAGCTGTTCTTTTGCATATCGTACTCTGTCAAATGAAGAAAGACAAAACTACCCAAAAGAGTCAAAACACTCATTTTTTGCGGTAAAATACTTCGTAGGTAATTAAAGCTCTTTCAGCTTCTCTCTTTCTCCACAATTTGAAGATAAAACAAAATTTTCCCAGAAAACAGACAATGCTCCAACCTTCCACTCCAACACAAAGCAGTAACAACTTCATCACTGGCTGACCTACATATAAATAGGAACAGAAGAATTACTTTACAAGAAGGTATTAATTTGACCGAAAGCCATATTGAAATGTAATTTGCTATCTATATCCTCATGAGGCTGCTTTTAATTAGGCCAATTTAACTTTCACCAGTTCAAGCTACTATAAAACAAAAAAAAACCTAAGGAGCTTCAGCAAACAGCTCTAGAATAATCCCTGTAAAGACTCGGCCAAGTTCACTGCTATTTCAATATCCCCCCAAAATTAACAGTATTAATCAAAGAATTATATTCTCTGTAATACTTCCAAGTCAAGAACTTGCCACTGGATTGACAAGGAGTGTAAAATACAGGCTTTCTTTTCTCTGCATTGTTTTTCAACCACATTTAGTAGATTGTGGAAATCACAGTCACTTAAGGTATAGTACTTGTTACTACGCTTGCAAATTTAAACTTCTTTTTGAGTAGTCTTCAAAAACCCAAAGGTTATCCATATCTGTAGACTCAAAAACTACCTCTTAAAAATATGAAATGTGATACTCCAAATATTAGAAATGAGTAAATATAAGGATGGCTCAATCTTCCGAAGTTTCTGAACTTCTGAATTGGCTTGTACCAAGAAGACATTTAACTCCAAAGGCCTGAACTCTACAGGCAGGAAAAAAACCAACAACCATTAGATCAGTTTCCTACTACTACACTTCAGCAATGCTGTGAGCATTAGAAAGGAATAAAAATACTTCTCTTTGCAGAGGGTTTTTCCAAAAAGCAGAAAAGGAGCTACAGGAGTCACAGAACCCCAAGGAAAGAAAACTAATCTCCCTAATTTCTGCAAGAAATGGCTACAGATCCTTGTGCCTGATCAGGCTGAGACAAATATGAAAGATGAGAATTTAGCTAGAAATGAAATGTAGCATGTTATCCTCTGACAGCAAGCAATGAACATATAAAAATTAATATTTGTTAATGCATAATTATATAACTAGTTATATATATTCATTAATGTTATATAATTAATGTATTTCTTCCTCATGCAGCTAGCAAAGGTCCCTTGCCACAAACTGTTAACAAACTTGAACAAGCAAAGAATGGAAGATCACTATCAGTTAGAAAATAAGTTTAGGTGGCTTCTTTTTTTAGGGGGGTTTAGACAGCAGATTCACTGCAAATGGTATTTGTAGAGGGCAAAGAAAATAGTAAAGATATAGTAACAGATTATACTGCATCATATAACAGTATCATGCTACTTAGTGTAAAAGACTCTACTGCAGTTTAATGTAATTCCCTATTCACAGAAGTAGGTTAGAAACAGTCAAGAACAACATGACCTGCACATCTTTCTCTACCAATTGATTGTCCTAAGTTTTTAGATTTCAACAGTGTATTCAGTCATGTGTTAACTGCAAAGGGTAAGGCTTTAGGAACAGTTGCACAGGTATTATAAACTAATCTGAAAAGGCCTGGAGCAAAAAAAAAGACAATGCAGCTCTATTGCAAACAACAGTTTACTACCAGTTTAATGAACGTCCTTGAGCAGGGAAGTGTATCAGTAATTCACACACGCTCTACCACAAGGGGTTAGAACAGAGTCAGGAAAGTCACACAGCTCAGCGTACAGCACTGCACAGAAACAGGCTGCATAAATAAATGCTGCCACCAGCCTTTCTTCCCATGTAAGAAACTTATAAACAGTTCAACACCACTTAGGAAATAAAAAGGGAAATGTGAGTTTGAAAGGAGATAAACATATTATGAATGCCAAACAAGAAGAGAGAAAGGGGAAACAGCATAATTTTTAAAAAGACCACAAAGTAGGCAAAATGTCATTCAGGATCCATCACAAAAGAGGCTGAAGAACATCGTGAAGAGTGGTGGAAATGACACATACCTCAAAACAGAAAAGACAGTTCAAAAATGGGATTTGATTTCACAAACTGACATGAACAAAAAACAGTCAAGGAGGCAAAGTGCAGAACTGGGCAAGATGTGCAAATCAAAGGAAGAAGCAGGCTATGTGGAAGGGGAATTGTTGCATAGATACAAAATCTGAAATATAGAGACTGTTCATATTCTGGTATTCTCAACCAGTTAACACTAATCTTACCTCTTGTCTTTTTCTTTTTTACTAAAGGAAAATAACTTAATCAGAACTTGCAGCTGTCAGCTAATAAATGGAGACATTTTAACAAGTTCTGGTTTAGTTTATGCTATTCAAAGATTCACAAAGAATAAAAATTAATCATACAGTTTGAAAACAGACCCTACAAACACTATGATCCAATACAGAGGCATCAAATCCACTGTAATTATGAAGAATTTTACAAAACATTAAACAGGTCTTCTTAGAATGGAAGCTGGTAACGCCAAGTGAACACCTAACTTCAAGCACTCAAGAATTTCCCACAAATTAGAAATTGGTTTTCTGAAGTTGCATTACAAATTTCCAAAGTCTTCCAATTATCACAGACTTCCCAATGAAAGGAAAGCAAAATGAAACATAATAAAACAAAACAAACAAACAAAAAAACCACACAAAAAACCCACCAAAACCAAAACAAATAAACAAATAAAAAAACCCACAAAAAAAACCAAAACCACAAAAAAACCCCCAAATGCTTTCAATGAAGGTTTTCACTGCTTTGGAATATTTCAGACCCTTCAAACATGACATGTGTCATGGAGAAAAGTACTGACTTTTTTTAATCATAACACTGAGGTGATGTCCATTCAGGAGTTGGTTATATTAAGTAAGATCCAAATGCTATTTAAAAGAATGTTTTAGGTTAAGTTCTTCAGGGCAGGAACTGGCTTGTTTCTTACATACAAGAATGCAAATATTGAGTATCAAATAGAGACATTTGTCACTTTTGCTACAAGCTAATAAAAGGGTACTCAAAGGACTAAATTAGAAGTCCAACCAATTTCAGTAGCTTATAAACATTCATGTCAAATGTTTAAAGAATTATCCAAAATCTCATTACCAAAATATTTCTAACATCTCTAAATAAAAGATTCCCTGCACTTGCTAAAGATTGCTTAATCTTGACAGAAATCAAAGCTTATTAATTGCTGTAATTGACAATATAACCAGAAACAGCTATCCTGAAGAACTGTAAATTTTCTTAGGTAGTAAATGTACATAAAGTTTAAGTGTACATAAAAGCAAGCATAAGAGTACACACTTTTTCTAATGCAGCATTAGAAAAACTACTGCTATTTATAGGGTCTACAGGTTTCAAAATAAGTCCAGTAGATGCACCCCTGCAAAGCCCCAGGGACTTCCAGTAATAATTACCAGTTGCTCACAAGCAAGAATCCAGTCCAAGGCACTGTACAAAGACTGACACAATTGTGCATGTAATCACAACCTGCCACAGAACCACATGCCACCATCTTTCTGCTATTCACCATCTTATCTCTTCATATGCCATACTTTCAAAAATTTACAGTTTGCAAGCATTAAAGGCAGTATATAATGCATATACACTTGCACACCAGTCTGTAATATGAACTGCAAATCAAAGAACACTTGTAATTTCAAACAAAATGTTTTAACAGGTCTTCGTGAAACACTAGGTAACAAGGATTGACTTGACACAACATTTATGGCATTGCACAGATGCTACACCATACCTCCGAGAAAGTCGCCAAGATAAAACTACTAGTAAAACCCATCCTTTTTCTAAAACAAATTCTTCTGGAATCTTTAGTTTTTCTGCCCCCTGCTATAGAGAAGTACACTATCACTACATCATTACATAAAAATGCCTGAATCTAAACCCACCATCTTCTCATTCTGCTCCATTTTAGTCCCTTTTACTCACGTGACTTTTTGTTTTCTCACCACAAAAGGGCATTTGGCCACCTTTTAACTAACCATTCCATTTTTTCAAGGCCTCTCAAAAGAGAATTTTTCAGAATTGACCTTTAGCAAAACTCAGCTGCACCAACACTAGAGTTGCACTGTAACATTCAAGAGTATGCAACATTCAAACTTACTAACCTTTCATATTTTACAAATTACATTTATGTGATTTTTCAATGCACTGTCTGAAAACCAAAAAAAACCTAATACCAGTGGTACCTACTGCAAATGCTTTAGTCTTATTAATAAAATAAATAGTGTTTTGAATAAAATATTTCAGGAAAACTAACACTGCTTTTATAAGAATCCCCAGAAAAATTTAAGAATAATTACCAAACAGGTATTTTACTTGATACCTCTGAGAAGAAAAGTTATTAGAGTGCCAAAATAGTCTACTTAAGTCAAATACAAAAATCAAGTCTATTTATTCATCTGACATTTTTATTATTGCTGTTTAGAAGTTCTCCTATTTATCACAGGTTTTTTTCTAGACTTGTTAGCAGATCTACATGCAATCAAGCTTTAATCTAAAAAAATCTGTGAAGTGTCACTTTAGCATTACCAACAAAACTGACCCATGACTACCACAGTGCTAAGCCTGTTAGCAGTGGCTCAATACTAAATTAAACTTCCCCAAGGGAACATCTTATATATACAAGACTGAAAAGCTGTTCAGTCATCATGCCTACAAAGTACATGAGTTCTCTTTCACAAGCTCAGGCCTGAAGCACAGCCATGGAGTTTAATGAAAAAGAAACCCAACAACAAACCAAACCAAACAACTCCTTTTAAAGTCCTCTCTGCTAGCCATAGTGTTATTCAGCAGAGAGAATTCAAGTGACTTCTTTCAACTTCAGTGATGCTATTCAGAACCTACACAGCAGTAAAACAACAGTTGATTTTGTCTTTTACCACTTATTACAAAAAAAACCCAAAACATCTGCTAACTGTACACAGAGGAGATACTCACAGGGTAAAAACAGAAGAGGTAGAAAAAGAGTCCTGTAGTTTCCAGCTGATGAAAATGAGGGGTAAAAGACCTCCATATTTGTCACAAATATATCAGAGGAAGAAAAAGTTCCACAGCATTTAAAGATGATCCTAGGATTGAATTCTTGTGAGAATCACAGCTGAATCCACTTTTCTAGCAGCTTGGTTTCTTCCCAGAAACGTATCAACCCTGGGCTTCATTTCTGGGCTTCCTATCTGTTGTCCCATTCCTTCCTCTCCTACCCTTCTCCAACTCTGACTGAATTTCTTTCATAAATGTCTTACTACATTTCTTTTAATTCCTACCTTACCTAACTTAGGCAATGTTATAAACTGTTGTGAACTTCAAACTGACTCAAGCTTCAGTTCTTTGCCTTAAGTTTCCTTAAAAATGTTCATCAACACAGACTTTGCAAATATTCACTAACTGACACAACCTGTTTACAACTCGGAAGCCAAGATTTTCATTGGCAGTTTGTGAGAATGCTGTCCTTTAATCCAAAGCATTTAACGTGTTTCCAAGACTTCTTTAATGCAGTTAAGGATTATTTATATCACTAGGATTTCTTCCTTAATTGTGGGAGCATCAATAGCAGGGCCAAATGACTGTCAAGTTACAAGCAAGTCAGATATAGTCTCCAGCCTGTTTTGTACCATCAACAGAGTTTTGCCCAAGCAGTTAAAAGTGCTTGTAGCAATAGATAAAACATGGTCTTTATGGAAAAAACCTAATAAAGTATAACTTCCAAATAAAAATTTTCAAGCTACAAAAAATGTCAATATTAAGAAGAACTGACACTCCAAAACTGACTTGAAAGATGGCGGTTTTATTCTTAGACACACCTGAAACTTAGAAAAAACCAAAACAATTCTCCACAGACTTTTGCCACTCAAATTATATATATAAGACCTGAATAGTAAGACAAGCCATGTTCAAGATCAGCCCTGGTTAAACTCATCTCAAGATTACTAAATACAGTATTTCATGCAGTGACCAAAATAATCTAGCTACATCATACACCAAGTAGAATATATTGCTCCTAGTCCTGGACTTTCCCAGAATACTTGAACTGGTATGCCAAAAGATTTATCTGTTACAGATTAAAAGATGTTGGTGCATGTCCAAGACTTTCCCACTTCCATTCAGCACACTAAGGCAATCTCTGTAGCTGATCTTTCTGACACTGCTGGTGTCAAGATTACTTTAGGCCACTGACAACTAAGAAACAGAGTGACTTTTACGTGATATTAAAGGCCCATCTCCAGGTCTGATCTCTAAAAGCAGTCACTTTAAGTGGCTGAAACACTGTTACAAAGATGTTGGAAGAAGGTAGCCTGTGACCTCTGAACACTATCACATGCCCTAAGCCCAACGGGCAATGCACAGCACATTTTCTAGTCGCTGCATTTTAACCCCAAGTCGCAAGACCCCTAAATTTGTAACAGTTAATTTGATTTAGACATGGTTATTTTCAAAGCTACAAACACACTACCCATTTCCAATATCACATACTAATGCTAACTTCTAAACAATACCAAGGACTTTGGGTAAGTTATCACTCTGCTATGACCTAGACCTGTTTCATTTACAGAACAAGGGCAATATTTACCAGCTTCACAAAAGCACAGCAAGTTCAATTCTTATGGTCTCTGGGAAAGAAAGAACATATTTAAGTAATTTGTATAATCATGTCAGCAAATAAAATTCTAACTGTTTCAGGAGTTCCAACTTTTCTATATTTTAATTAACATAGGCCTGCCAAGTCAAACAAGATGCTTATTTTCTAATGGTATCCTGCTCAGAGGTTCCAGCTGTGTAACCATTAAGCACAAGCACTTTTCACTCCTCTTTTTATGCCGATCCATGCCTCTCATCATTCCTTCCCCACCATTTCACTTTTTACTCCCCCACCTTCACAGTGCTCACTCCTCCAGCAGCCGAAGAGTTGGATCATGTCAAGGACATCACACAGTAGCACCTTCTCTGTTTCTGCCAATTCTGGCACAGAAATAGCATGTAGGAAGCATAGAAACAGCCAGCCCCCTTTACCCCCACCATGGTCTTTCTGTAGGGAGTATAAAAGAATAAATAAGCTCAGGAAAACAGAAAAACATACAGTCCAGAAGAAAACAACAATGGAAAACTAGGAAATGTGTCACTAAATGAATTGGCTGCCAGTGAACAAAGAACAGTGCAGCGTAATTCTTCTCCCAATTACAACTTGACAAATTATATTCCATGGAAAAGGGAGAACAGGCTCGGCAGGGAAGAGGAGGGGCAAGGAAATTGAGAGCAAATTGCTTTCAAGAAGTCATATATTAGCTCAGATCACAAAAAATGGTTTTTTATGAAAACAATTTTTGGTCATCATTTCATATAGGTAAACCAAAGTCTCTAGAATCACTGAATCAGGCTGGAAAAGACCTCTGAGATCACTGAGTCCAACCCACAGAATTTTATGCTCAACTATTATTCAGATTTAAAATGTTTTAGGAGAGGATAAAATTTTCTTTAGTGAAACACAGCTAAACTCAGGCAGTAAAAATGGGGAGGGGAAGCAAAACAATTCTTCAAACTAGAAGAAAAAATCAAAGCAACACTGAAAAATCTTATGCAAGTGTAATTTATGAATCACAGTAGAAGAACACTAATTAGCATACCTACAATTTAAAAAAAAGCTATTTCTTCTGTAACACTGCCAGGTAAGCACCAATTCAGCACCCAGATTAAGGGAGTGGAGCATCTCTCTTACAATGAAAGGCTGAGAGAGCCAGGACCCAATCAATGTGTATCAGTATCTGAAAAGAGGGTTCCAAGAGGATGGACGAGGCTCTGCTTGGTGGTGCCAATCAATAGCACAAGAGGCAATGGGTAGAAATTGATGCACAGGAAGCTCCACCTTAGCATGAGGAAGAATCTCTTTACTGCACAGTGACCACGCATGGAACAGATCACCCAGAAAGTGGAGTCTCCCTCACTGGAGATATTCCAGAACCACCTGGACACAATCCTGTGCAACACACCCCAGGATGACCCTGTTTGAGCAGGGAGCTTGAACCAGGTGACCCACTGTGGTCCCTTCCAACCTGACCCATTCTGTGAGGAGGCAGAAGCAGACAAAGAGAAATGGTTTGGCATAAAAATGTGCATTTCTGCCTCATCTTGTTTCCTCAGAAATACCAGAATTACCGAATTCTCTTTTTCTGGCACTGATTGATAGAAGACAGTCCCATCTACTTTAAGATATGAATAAACCCAACAATTTAGGTGTTATTAATCTCACTCCATTAAAGTTTCCCTTTCACTGCTAAACCAGATGCATTATGTGATGAATATACTGAAGCTCTTGAGATATGCCCACCATAAATTATTTTCCCTTCAACTACTCAACTTTCATTCCTCCCTATTGTTAAATTAATTGTTTAACCACATAAAAACAGAATTCTACTTCTACCACAGGAATGGTGAAAAAATAATTACGTTTTAAAAAGTCTTTTTCCTTCTCCACCAACAGGCTCTATCTTCCTTTTTAGATCACAGAGTCAAGGAGACTTGAATATTCAAATTGGCCTCTAAACCAGACCTGTGAGAGGTATTTCCAGAATCATATCTTTCACTAGACTAACTGGCTTAAATAAGCCTACCAAATACTTCTCAAGACCTATACATGAACTTCACAGTTTGAATCCTAGACCAGTTATTCCACCTGTGGCAGAAGCCCATCAGTAGGCTGTAACCCAGACCCTGCGAGCGCCTCTCAGTTTCTGCCACCTGTTAAAAACCAAACTGATTATCCTGATATTTGTCATGATAACAGTGAAATCATGATTTGGTAATGGAATAACTAGCTTTTTGTTCAGCTAATAACCAAAGTATTTAATACCCTCCCTGCTAAATAGTAAACAATTATTTAAGATGGTCTTCTGGGGTTCTTCTTTTGTTTTATTGCAAAAAACCTGTTTAGGAGGATCTTTACTCCAGTAATTTAGAATCAGTGTTAGATCAGTTCTGGCTGAAGAAAATGCACCAGAGGCACTAGTATTCAAGTGAAGTGAGTCAAAACAACTGAATAAGAGACAAGTTAAAATGGATGCACGATGTAACATGTTTTGGGTGATTCCTGTAGAATTCTGGGGCTTCTGTACTACATCTATAAAGTTCAAGAACTGGATATGAACCAGAACACAGACCATCTCAAGAAGACAGAATTTATCTATCTAAAACTAAGATCATTTAATACCTTTATCTGTGTTGTATACCTTTTCCTAGAAAACACTAGTCATAGGAAAAACTTGCTAAGTCAACTCTGACAAAAATAGCTTATCAACATTACTTCTAGTATTATGTAATGGACTCATATCATCATATGCTCTGACAGATTATTTTAGAACTGGCTACACCTAAACATCCAGAAGAACATTCTTTGACTCACTAGATGTTTTTATTTTAAGCTACCTACTACAAACACAACAATACATTCACCTCTTTTTTCACCATAACTGTCAGCTGTCTCATCCTGTAAGAACATAAAAGAAATGTTGTTCTAAACTGTGAGAAAAGAATTGCTCCAATACCATAAGGGTAGAAATAAGATGTACTCCTTCATTAAAAGTGAACTCTTTTAATGAAAACATCCCCTGATTAATGACAATAAAAAGAATAGCAACTTATATGAAATGCTGGGTTGGTTTTTTTGGGGGGTTTTTTTGTTAATGTATAGTTTTAGATTGGTTTTCAGACTAAAAGGCACCTAAGATCAGGTATTACCAGAACCAGTGTGATGATACAACTACAGTGGCGCTACACTTACTTGAGAAAACAAGCACCTTTACTAGTAGAAATAACATCCACCACACCTTTTTTCCTCAGTGTATCCATTTCCACATTGCAATGCATCACACACAAATACTATTCAGGAAGCAATGAAGTAATGATCAACAGGATTATACCATCAAAAGATGATAGGAAAGCTTTAGTTACAACAGAATGGAGGAAAAAACAATCAAAGGTAATAATACATGAAAGTTAAGTTCATTAAAGGTCACTGACATGCACATGGGCATAATAGTTCAATAACATTTCTTTCCTTTTATGCATGTTAATCTATCTCATCTGGCAGGTTTTCAGAACAAAATTTTCACAGAAGACCCAACTACCGGCAGGATGAGCACACCTGTCGTGTGGATGATCACTGTTCATGATGATCTATACATTCAAAGTAATTAGCAGTATTGTGACCATGGCATAAGCATAACTTTATGGCATAACTTTTTTAAGTCTCAAATTCATTAATACCTTGTTCTCAAAATATGAGCTTTTTTTCCCTCTTGACGTCCTCCCAACTGAAACCAAAGCCTTATACATTTCAAAACATTTCTCCAAACACACATCTATTAAACTGTACACACAAAACCAGCCTGAGCACAGCACATTAGTTTCTACCTCAACTTTATTTTTTAAAGGAAAGACTGCAATGCCTTGCTTAAAAACAAAAGGAAACCCATTTTTGACTTCCAGGCCCTGTGAGGTCTAACGCGCAATGTGATAACCAGCTGGCCTCGCTCTGAAAGGGTTAAAAACAAAAAAAAATTTAAACTACTTGTATTTCTCCACCTGTAAAACCAAAACATTGCCAGGTCTTCCGGCAGCCAGGGTACTGGATAGTTTAGGCTAAAATAAATGTTTATTAAAAAAAAGGGCGTTGATTTCTTGGCAGCGATGAAAAGCAGGAGACACCCCTAGTGTCGACGTAAAATACTACAGGACTCCATACTGTATCTCCGGGTTAATTTTACGGCAGAAAAAGGGAAATTTAAACCCGTCATGACTGAAAAAACAGAGAGACTCTCGCACACACACACACCTGGACACACCGCACTTCCGCAGCCTCAAACCCCGAATACCCATCGCATGTGAAGTGTCAGCTTTCCGCCCCAGCCCAGTTACAGCGCACGTTATCCAGCCCATTGGACTACGTGCATTACAGCTTTCCGGTCCGCACACGAACAGCACAGCGCTACTGCTGCTGCACCGGGGGCGGGGGGAGAACCCCGCGGAGCTGCGAAACAACCCCCGCACGGCAGCTCTGCCAAAATTGCCGGAGTTTCGTTTCGAAACGGCTCCGGGGGCCGATGGTGCCTCTGGGGAACAAACGAGGCGCAGCCCAGGGGACGCGAATCCCCGGACGGCGGGGAGGGCCGGGTGGGGGTGAGGTGAGAGGGTGCCGAGGAAGGGAAGGGCCGAGCCCGACGAACGCTGCCAAGGCGGCGGAGGGAGGAGGCGGAGAGCCATCGGGGCTCCGTGGGCGGCGGAGGGGAGCGGGGGATGCGCCCGCCGCCGGGGAGAGCCGGGAGGGAAGCCCAAAGAGGCGCTCGCTCGCGGGAGGACGTGGACGGCCCGGGGGCGGGAGGAGCCGGGTCAGGGGCAGGGCAGAGCCGAGGCGGAGGGGTGGTGG
>VWZW01002379.1:125715-262994 GCA_013397115.1 Edolisoma coerulescens
AGCCTCTAAATCACTGTAACCTCTAAACTCCTAAACCACTAAACTACATCACCCAGCGCCAAATCCAGGCGTCTCTTAAACATCTCCAGGGATGGTGACCTCCCTCGGCAGTCCATTCCAATGTCTGACCACCAGACCAGCGAAAAAAACCTTTTTTTCTAATATCCCAATCTCCCCTGCCTCAGCTTGAGGTCATTTTCTCAGGTTCTCTCACTGCAGGCAGGGTAGAAGAGGCCGGACTCCAGCTAGTTGGAGAGAGCGATGAGGTCCTCCCTGACCCTCCTCCAGGCTATACTATCCCCGGTCCCTCAGCCGCTCCTCATAAGCTTGTGGAGAAAAGGCGATTTTGGGGGCTCCTGTGCTGCCAGCAGGTCCCTTTTAGTAGGCTTTTTGTGTTGAATGTCAGTACAAAACACAACTGGTTTTTTTTTTTCTTTTTGCTACTAAACCAGGACTGATTGAGGATGATGACATACACTTTTTTCCCCCTGGTATGATTTGACAGATCAACACGTGATTATTTTCAGTGCTGGGCCTGGCAAAATGTGATTGTGTGGCCACAGTGAATGGCTTGAAAAGTCTTGAAAAGGACTCCAAGGATGCGGATTTCCTGACCTGTGCAGCAGATGTAAGTACAAAACCACCTTAATAAACCTAAGGTTTATTGCTACTACTGCTACTGGTGCTAACAATTATTATCTTTGCTTCTTCAGGCCTCTGCCCAGGGAAAGGTTCCCTCAGGGAAACTGCCGGAGCTGCTGGTCGTCCTTGTTCTCCCAAACACCCTCTGCTTTGGCTGGTCTCCCTAAGCGATAACCTATATATATTATTACATACATAATTATTTTACACATATATATATATATTTTTTTTTTGTGTGTGTGTGTTTATGTATGTATGTATTTTTATAAGCTGTACTGCTGGAACCCTTGCTGCTCAAGCTTCCATGTCTGACTTCTGCTTTCTGCAAAAGGGGGAAAAAAAAATCCATGCAAGGAGAAAGCTCTGTGCAAGGAGGCCTTTAGAAATGCAGCTTTGAGAGGTGCCTGCTCTCCCTATGTTCTGGCTGTTATTTTCCTCAGGTTTATAATGTTGTATTGCAAGAGTCTATCCAGGCTTGAAGCTGCTTGGTAAAAAATCAAAAGTATTTAGTGTTTGTTGGAAGGGACCTCTGGAGAGTCCAACCCCCATATTTAACAGATTTTTAGAGTATGGTGTTTCAGTGCTGTTAATAGTTAATTATACAAAACTAAAGGAATTGTTTAATATAATATTAATTATATTATATTATTTTATATTAATAATAATAATCCTTAAAAGTGTATGCATGTATCTTTGTGGTTTCATGCCAGCTTTGTACACTGCATAGTGCACAAAATAAAGTGACTGAGCTGAATGCAAACTCAGATGAAAGATGTAGACCCCTTTGAGGCAAGATTTAGGGCAATGCAACTGCTTGCATAAGTAAGGCTGACCCTCAGGGAGTGATCTCTATATATTGTGAAGTTTTAAGTAGGCCAGATGACACCTTTAAAAACCTCTGTAAAGGGTAAAATAAAATAGGTAATAAAGAGGGTGTGATTTCACATTTCCTTTGCTGTTTTTGCCTTTCTGACCTCTCTTTGCTAAATGGGTTTATTTTGGAGCACCATGACACAGCACATAACACTGTAACAAATTAGGTGGTGCTGTGAAAATAATAATTATGACTTGTTGTGTTAATACTGCCAAAGAGAAGACTCGGTACCATGTTGATGTTGTTTTTCTGGCGTTTGTTACTTGGCTTACAATAGCTAGACACTTCGCCAGGGAAATGCAAATTAGTTCTGCCAGGTTCAAGGTGAATGGTGAGGTACAACATGGGGGAAGGGAAGACTGATTAATGCTTTAAAACCAGGTTAATTTTTTAGGACCATAGCTGAGAGCATGAGCTTTCCAGTCTAAAATGGTAATTTCCTCTCCCTTCAGCTCCTTCTGGAAAAGGTACTGCCTCATCACTGTTGCCCTATTTGTGGGAGTCTGAGCTGATCTAAGATTAGCAAAGGTTACCTTAAGAGTTCATGGAGAAACCTGGAATCTTGAAATTAAATGCACAAATGCTAAGAGGAATGGGAATCTCCCATAGGGAAGTCTGCTCAGGGACCTACATAAATGAAGGGTGACTGTGGAGTTCAAGAACACATAAAAAAATTGTTCTGTTCTAGAAGACTGAAGCAAAGCAGAACAATAAACGTGCAGTTCTTAGAAACTGTTAATGACTGACCAATGTTCTGTTCCCAAACTGATATGCTGCAAGGGGGAAGCTTGAGCAGGAAGAACCAAGAGTGGATCAGGGAGATGGCACAGAAAAGTCTGGCAGAAGTAACTAAATGAAGGTGGTGGTGATGAGTGAAACTGAATGGTGGTAATTTGCACCAGAAGGAAAAACAAGCACAAAAACATAAATGTAAGCTTTGAGTTAATAACAAATCAGCAAAACAGGCTGGTGAGAGCCTGGGCTTGGCCACAGTGGGAGTTTATACATCAGAAAATGGTCTGGTCCAGGGAAGGAATTTTCTGCCTGTTTTTATTAACAGATACAGATGGTTAGGATGTCTCTTCTTTTGAGGGGAAAGAAACCCTAATTGATAGGATGTCTAGGAATAAAATATTCCTAGATTTCACTGGAAGTTAGCATTAAAACTGACTGGCCTCTAGCCAAAAAATAATAGCTTGAGATCTCCAAAAGAAAAAGGAATTCTTATGTAAAACAGTCTTGCTACTTGCCTCTCTGTCATTGCAGCTGTATCTAGCAGATGCAAATCTGGAGTAAAATCAGCTAAATTAAATTGAAGGAGGCTAGAATTTCTATTGCATAATGTAATGAGATTAAAATAAACAGAAATGAGGAACATAATACCTTACTTGTTACCTTTTAAAGTTCCGAGTAGAGAGAGCCAAGAACTTAGGAAAATACAATTTTAATCTTGTAATGCAGTTATGTCACTGCTAATAGTTTTGAACCTCTAGATGCAGAACAAAGAAGAACTAGTGCAGTTTTAATTCCCTTTTCTTTTGTTTGAATGTGTCCAAGTTGCTTTTCTTTTATATCTAACTTCTGAATGAAGTTAAAAATTAAAGATGGCATTTATTGGTGTGTAGGTAAGAGTCTGTAGAAAACCATGACTTGCATTTAACACTTTGCATTATGTTACCTGTATTTCTGACTAATATTTTTGCAAATACTGGTATGTGATTTTTTTTTTAGAGTAAGTTTCAGACAATGCTTTGTCATTTTCTGCTGTTAGTAAAGCTCATAATTGCAGCATAATTGCAACCATTCAAACTAGGATCATAAAATCATGGAATCATTTGGATTGGAAGGGACCTTTAAGGGCCACTTAGTCCAGCCATGGGGCCACCTATGTCCACTGTAAGCGGGGACATCTTCAACTAGACCAGGGTCCAGTCCAATCTGACCTTGAATGTTCCCAGGGATGGGCCCTCCACCACCCCTCTGGGCCACCTATTCCCGGGTTTTACCATCCTCGCTGTAAAAAACATCTGTGTCTCCATGTAAATGGAAACTGATTAAGCTACAGATAAATAAATATGTAAACTCTGTACCTGTTTGGGATCTTCAGTGTTATTAACCATTATGATGTGGCTTGCACAGTTGTTTGACCTAATGCCTGGAAAACAGTTTCTGTGCTCCTGCTTATGTGTATGGGCTCTAGCTCATTTCACAGCATGTTTCTTTGAAAGGGCTATTTGTGATGCCTTAACTGTCTCAAAGTTTTGATGGTTTTTTAATATAGCATGTGTCTTTGATGTCCTTAGCATATCCTTCTTTGTCTTGCCTTGCACTAGTCTTCATATAAACATTCCTGACTCACAAACCTTGCTGGATGCAATTTGTAAGAAGCATTCCCCTCTCTGTTAACCCAGGGTTAGGGCTGCCACCTAATTAAATAATCTTCTGTCCTGACCCTTAACAGGCTGTAAGCAGCTTTTCCCAGCAAGGCAGGTAAACTGTTGGGACAGTGCAATAAAGCTTGAAAATACATTATTTTAAAGCACATTTGTGTGTTTGTATGTGCTCTAGTAGTGTTTTATAAAAATAAACTCCTATTCTTCTGTAATTCTGTAGAAGGAAGAAAGGAAAGCAACCTTTTATGAACTGGCTTTGAGAGAAAGTGCTTTCAGTTACAGCGGGCAAGGGAGGCTGTACTTTGTCAGCAAAAGAGGAAGCCTTTTCAGATAGAAATGAAAATTGTCCTTTCTCAGCGTGTTTGAATTGCCCTGTTAGTGCAGGTCCTGAACTCTTAATATCTGTAAAAGCAATGCACCATATTGTTTCAACTGTAATAAAAAACCAATAAGCAAATCTAAAGATACAATACTGACTAGAACTGACAAATGGTTGGAATGATAATGTGCCTCTCATTGTATCTCTGTTACTCCTACATCTGTCTTTTCAGTTGAAAGAAATCAAAGGGAATCTGTCCTTATTTTCTCACATATTTGTGAGAGCATGTATAAATTGCCAAGACTTTGGAGGAAAGGGAGATGGTACTTTTCAGATCCATTAAGGCACAGCTGAAAAAATTGATCTAATGAAAGACCAGAAGAATGCTGTGGGCCATAGAAGCCTTGTGAAGCTGTAGGTAATAGGGTGAGTTTTAGTTAACCATTGTTTATTTTGTGTCACTGTGGGATGCTGGATTTCAAATTGCTAGAACAGGTGCAGATGTACAGTTGTCTCTTGCATATGTGCATTTACTGAAACAGTGTTTGTAAATGCTTCTGATCTGTGGATCTTGCTGCTCAAGGTGCTGTGAATTAAATGACCTGATCATAGGATTATTTCTTTTCAGCTCTTGTTGGTCATTAACAGCCCCCAAGGACTTGAAGCCACAAACTGAAAATCCATACAAGAAAACTTTTGGTTTTTTCTTAACTGCATTAGGAAGAGAGGCCTTCTGATTTCCTAAACTTACTGCCAGTTCTGGCTAGGATAAACTGGGGATAAAAATGCTTTCTTTGTCTTTGTCCTTGTGCCTATAATAATCACATTACCAGATAGCAGAACAATATGGAAACAATTTGCAAGAAAGTTTGAGACTAAAAGGTTGCATTTTTCTTGAGACTGCTGTTAGCATAATATTTTCATGTAGTGATCTTGTTTGCCTAGCAGTTTTTAAGAATTCCTGATAGCATCCAGCTGTAGCTGGGGGTGGTATAATTGGCTGGTTTTTCTCTGAAGACATTTGTTCTGGGGAGCTGTTATGGGCTGACTGCTCAAAGACCTTGCAACAAATGGAGGCAAGAGCTGGAGTACAGTGTTTGATTTTTTTTTTTCACTTACGTGCTTGTTTACCACCTTTACCACCAAAGGCTTATTTATTTGGCTTAATTCTGCTAGAGATATACATGTATCACTCTGACTTGTGAAGTTCTTATCTTCCTGCAGTAACTGATAAGGCTGTAGAGACTGGCCTGCACAGGTTGTTAATGAGCTACTAACGTATGTAACTCCAGTATTGTAGAAACAATCTCTTGAATTACTGTTTTATCATTGGTCATGTATTGGCTGACTGATTCAGGTTTGGGCCAGTACAAATGCTGAAGGTGATGACTCAGGTAGCAAACTAGACCAATGGCAAAACAACAATCTGAACTGAAACTATACCAAAAGGTCTTTATTTGTTCATTGTCTTTCTTGTAGCAGAGAGAAAAGTAGGGAATTGCTTAGTTGCAGATCCTCTAATGGTTTGAGTTGGGGACAAATTTTGAATACCAGTTAGTAACCTGACTCTTTCAAAACTACTCAGAATACACGTTGTCCTGTGAAGTACCTTTTAGCATATCAGTATGTGTTGTGGGGAGTTAATTAGTGCAGGGTTCTGTGTCTATTAACCTCTTTTTGTTGTCATGGAGGAGAAAAACAATTGCATTAACAAATGCTGTCTGTGGTGTCATATGTTAAATTGCATCTAGGTTAGTTGTACATTTTTCTGCAGCTTTTACTGCCATGATCTCTGTGCTCATGTAATGTCACTGTGAACCGCTAGCCGCGTGCAAGAACCAGGCTGGATCAAGTGAGGCGAAATTCTGATTTTATTATTTAATTCTAAAACTTATATAGACTTTTAAAAGTTCCTTCGGATTGGGTCAATTCAAAACCTCCCCCTAGGCTGACAGGCCAGGCTGAACTGCCCATCTTTCCAGAGACAGTTTCAATAACATCCAAACTTTATCTTTATTTATAAAACACAGGGAGAAGAAGAGAAAAATTCCCATGGGAAAGAGTCTGTGCTACCACAATGTAATCTGTTTTCATTTGCAGTGCAGTCAGCAGTATGAAAAATTAAGTAGCATGTTAGAGCTTTCAAGGAAAACACGATGCAGCATGGTCACATATATTAATGTAAATGTTCAGAGCCCTATAGCTGAGGCGATGAGACCACACTGAGGGAGTCACTTGTATGTGGAATTCTCTCCTCAGGGCTGCTGTTCCATGCAGAGACTCGTGGGAGTACAGACTGAGGGCTGTGTGGTTTGTCATTGAGGGAGTATAACACCATATGCCAATAAGATATGTTTGCCACAGGATGGGATTTTTTTCTTTCCCAGGGAATTCAGAAGGTGATATTCTTTATCCAAGGTGCAAAGCACCTGGTCTATCAGCTGTGCCTGTCTCGGTGTTTGGGTCAACATTGGATACCGCCTTTTTCTTATCATGGTAGTATTCAGGTATTTTGTACTTGCAACATAGGACTAGAAAATCATCTCAGCTCTTTAGTGGTGCATGGAAGTTTCAGTAGAAAGTGAAATTACACTCAAGCTGCTGGGTGGGGATTCTGTGTTTTGTTCACATAAAACAGGTTCAGGTCCTGAATCCCAAGCATTTAGACTTCCTAGGTTTTATGCTTGGTCTTTGTACTTGTAGCATAGTATGGTTACCCAAGGAATCATAAATAGGTTTAGCTTCCTGTCCTTAGAGGTAGATAACAGACTGCAACTTTTTTGCAGAGTGTGTGTGTGTGTGTGTGTGACTAAAGCTACTGGGAGCTCTTGCTTTGCACTGGAGTTAAAGAATCCATTACAGGAATTAAAAATTGGCTGGACTTGCTGTTAATCTCTGTTAATCTGAAGATTTTGCGTGATTTATGCCTTTGGGCCTTGCAGAAGACTGTCTAATTAAAAGGGGCACTTGGCAGGGACGGTGTGCAGCTTGTTACCCTGGTACAGTGTTAAGTCATGGTGCTTCTCCCTCCTACTTATTTGGCAAAGTACCATGAAGTTTCTGGTGTGGAATTGATTTATAACTTCAGTAGGTTTAATATCAGCTTCTGATCCATCATGCTGTTTCTGAACTCTCCCACAAGACAAAAATAGAAATTTTCCTTTTCTGAAACGACCTGCAATGTTTCCAGGGGAGATTTCAAAAGTCAGAATAAAGACATTTTCTCTTATTTTCGTATCAAAATTCCCCCCAATTCTGTCTCCCTGCAGACAAAATGTATGCATGATGACAGTGAGGTTCCTAAGTAAATACCATGAAATTTTGGATGTCTTACTCATACAGTGCTATTTTTCTTTCCTCTGTCAATAGGGAAGAATACTGCTCTCTGAAAATTGTGCATTTTATTTTGCAGCCTGCTTTGCACACTGAAAACAGTTTCAGATTTTGTACTGTAAAGCACCACCGCTGGAATTTTGCTGAAGCCCAAACAATTTTCCACTGGATGATAATATCCTTAAATGTATTGTCCATAGTATATGCAGCATGTATTATACAACAAGAGATATTCCAGGCTGTCCTCAATATGAAATCTAGTTTCAAAAAACCCATTTCTGTAAGCCTTGTCTGTGGCAGGAACAATAAGACCAGTAATGATTCTAATGCTTTTCAGCTGGTGGGGAACGCAACAGAACATTTTGTGACTTTGGATCATGTGTTTATGCATAAATAACCAAAAAGAGGCTTAAGAGAACAGTATCAGAAAAAAAATAATGCAGAGTATTAGTTATCAGGATAGTACTGATGAGACTGTGTTGAGAAAAATTGTATTATCTTGTAAAGAACTTCAGCTTTGTCTTTTCCCATTCAGTTGAAGTTGTCATATGACCCCTTCTGCAGATTTAGGAACAGCTGGTAAATTTGCTGAGGAGAGTCAATTCTCAGGGAAGTAAGGTATGCACTTGCACCTCACAATGCCATGAGAGCTTTGAACTGCATGTAAATCTCGGTATTAAAAAAAATGTGGAAACTTGTTCAGTGTTGCAATAAGTATGTTACTAATGCTATGACCGCATGGGTTAAAACTGACAAAGATTTACTGAAGTGTATCCAGTTCTGCTGAACTCGCTGGGACATAGTATTCCCAGGGTAAGTACAGCCTGTGGGTGAGGCACATTCTGACAAACCTTCTCAGTGGAGTTGCAGTCAGTCTCTTTTTCCTGTTATAGCTCACACCAATTTTGGACTAGAAGAAACAACACTGTAGTGGCTTTATGGTCAACTTAATTTGCAGTTTTCTGGCTGACTTGTGCTCACAGGAGTGTTTTGCTACCTTCCCAGAGCTAAATGTGTAGGATGTGTCTGGGAAATGTTTATGTTATGTCACTCTTGCAAATAGAAACCATTCTGAGCAACACCCTCATGGCACACATCCTCAGCAAAGAATAAACACAGGCTATCAATATTCTCTTGTCCTGCTGGGTATGACCTCTTCAGCTCTAGCAGTACTTAAACTCGGGAGCAAGCAGCTGAAAGCTTTCATTCTCTGCATCCTGTAATCGTACTCTGTGATGGAAGGGACTAATTAATGCCTGAATACCCGGGAATACATATCCAGTCTTCTGCTGATCAAATGCAGCAGCAGTTAGCACTGGATTTAGTTTAAGGTCAGGGAAAAGAGAAGGGATGCTGTTAAGGTGAAGGAGTAGTCTGTAATCCTCTTGGTAGTAAAACCCAATCTCCCTCTCCCGACCAGGTCGGTCTGTATGGGTAGCACACGAGATATGCCCACATCTGGTACAATGAGAGAATTTGTCTGGCGTGTATGGAGGATTCTACTTTTTCTCACACATGTAAATGGAGATCTGCATTTCATGTTGAATAACCTGCAGCCCTTCTTGTGTGGGCTGCTAGCTTTTTTTAAGCACTGCTGTTCTGAGTGCAATAAATAGAGCATATTTTAGATTAATTCTCCAGAGAAATAATTTTCAGTATAACCTGCTTTTCAACACTCAAAAGCCTTTGGATATAGCCTAAAGCTGTTTTAAACCCTGGGAGGTAAGAGCCTTTGAAACAGCTGTGTGGAGTAAGCAGTGTTTTAAAAACAAAACAAAAAACTTCCCCAGATATGAGCTGTGTTGCTCTCAGAGCCTCCCAGTTCCTGCAAAGTCTAAGTGACCCTGCCAATGGGCATTTTAAAGAGGAAATGCTGCTACATGATCAAGGTCCCTGAAGGTGCTAAAAAAGAACAGTGAATGTATAAAGCCAGTAAAGCTTGAGGTATTAAGATAGAAAATGTCCATCCTTGAAGCAGTCAGGGCTCCCCTTTTAACAGTATATCTTGTTTTTACAGTGTTCAATTATGTATCTAGTTTTTATAATCATTAAGGAAGAACTAGCTTCACAGTGTAAATCCTTTATTGGTATTTTAGTAACATAGAGTACACATTTTACTGCTCAAATGGTTAATTTGTTAGTGATGATGGTTGTTTAGCTTGTTCTGAACATGTGGGTGTTCATTCTGACTGAATGCATATGTGTGTAGATGTATGTTGTAGAACATGATGAAAGCTTGAAGTACTCAGTTCGTGGCATCATAGTAGCCAGTTTAAGTATTTGCTCAAGATCTACATTCATGAGTAGCCAGCTTTGAGGCTTCTCCTGCATATCTCATGACAGTTTTGGGATACTTAACATTTTGAGAGAGTTTGGACTGGGGTAACTCTGCAGATAACTTTCAGTTAAGATATAAAACCAGTTTCCCAGGGATTGTCTAGTTTCACTGAGCAGTGAGGCTGATCTGGAAGCATGTGGCATCCCTGAGCAGACCAGTGAAAAGGTGTTGTGGGCAGCCCCTCTTTCTCACTCCTTAGAGCTAATGTATAGGCTCTGCAGCATCCTTAATTGTCCCCAGGTGGTGTGTGGTCCTGTTCAGGAATCACACCTTGGTCAAATGTGTCCTCAACTGTAGTAAGGTGCTCTGGCCTGCTGCTGTTGCGATGAAGACCAGAGAACAGGTCCAGACATTTTATCTGCACAAGGTTTAGCTTGCACCCTGATGTTGCTCTTCTGGTTTATGGGATCACTAAGTACTGGAGTATTAAGTTTCTTGTAGAGCTTGGGATGCCAAATCTTGATCAGGACCACAGTGATTTTTTGCTACAACTATTAAGCATCACTGAGGTCAATAAGTGATAATCCTGATGTCTAAGACAAGTTTTCTAGTGCACATGCTTTTCTGGGTGTCATTTTGGGAACACCTCCCCTAATACTCAGTTTACACCACTGAGCTGAAATAGAGGATTTTTAACACCATATTTGTCATTCATTTTCTATGTGACCTTACACAGTAGGTGTCTCAGGTGGATGTATAGACTTTAGGCTGTCTTTTGAAATGTCCTCTTTGAAGGTCAATAGGTGGAGGATTCAGAAATTATTATGCAAGTGTATAGTGTATTTATATGTGCATTGTTATTTACGTAGCATAATCCATATTTAACTTACTGAAAAGTACATGATATTAAAACATGGTAAATTCAACCTTGCTTGACCTGTCCAGCCTAAATACTTTTTTGTAGAGGAAAACCAGAAAGAACAAAAGGATTCTTACTGACTTATAAAAGTTTCAAAATGTAACGTCATCAGTGTTAGATAAATTTTTGTATCTGCATAGAAGAGATAAACAGAACAGCTCACTAATGAAATTTCAAGTATTAAAAGCAAGACAAATCTTAAAAGCTGCTTTTTTCTTTTTTTGTTGTTGTTTCTTTGGGTTTTGTTTTGGTGTTTGTTTGTTTTGGTTTTTTGTTTTTGCGGGTTGGTTTTTTTTGGTTTGGTTTGGTTTTGGTGGCTTATTTGGTGCTACAGCCTAAATTGACAGTGATTCCAGTAAACATGTTCAAGTAAACTCTCTACTGTTTCATGTTTAATTGAAAACAGGATCTTTAAGACTGTACCATAAAAGTTGGAAACAAAAGTTGTCGGTGATTGAAACATGGACTTCGCTACGTGGGGAATTTGGATCGTTTATTCGAAGGAAACGAGTTGCTTTTATACGCTTCTTTAAGACACAGTGTTTTTTTACATCGCAATTTTCATTAAGCAACTTATCACACATTGCTACATCAGCAATGCATTTTCTGAATGTCCTTCTATGGGGTGATCACGTGCTGTTCACCCTTCTGTCAGCTTCTGGCAGGCTCTTCTCCATAGGGCTCTGCCGTGTGGCATTTCCTCTCTCCACAGTTTGGCGGAGACAAACTTTTGTGCTGCCATGTGCTTCTGCAGGCAGGTCTCACAGCCTGCAGCTCAACTCTATCTCGTATCTTCTCATAAAAAATATTAAAGGTATTGATAAAAAAACCAAAACACTTCGAAATTGCTTTGCTGCACAATAGTCAATTTACTTGGCTCTCAGCACAACCAATAGCTCTAGTGTCTGTGTTTGGGGATGTCTGGTCCCTTGCTGTGGATTATCCTGTAAATGTAAGTGAATGTTTTGTGAATTTATAGTAACACATGGTTTTTAATGATAAAAGGACATTTAGTTTGACTTAATTATCTAGTTACTGCCTTCTGCAATAACACACTGCTTCCCGCAGCTAAACACTCAATTGAAACAAAAATAACTTATATATATATGTAACTGTTTGTCACTTAAACTCCCTTGACAGGAGATGCTAAAGCTGTAAACCTTGGTGTTTGAGAAGGTATTTTAAAATTTGGATGGTTTCTGAAGAGATAATCAGATTCTAAGCCAAGTTTCTTCCCTCAAATACCTGCATTGTCTTCAGTAATAAATTTGCATGCAAACTGGAGGAAGGCATTTGGCCTATTCTTAGAGCAAGTCAAAATTATGCTCTGCTTCATGATCAGCTGTACATCTTCCCTTTATATCTTGTGTATCAACAAGTGCAGGGCACTGAAGAAGCTCTTTGTCTTGCAGAAACTTACAGCCTACATGTAAAGAATAACTAAATGTTATTCTATGAGTTTATTAGGGTTAGGAACTCACTATTCCTTACCAGTAGGTTGTAGCATGTGGGTAGATAGCAGGTGTACCATTGGTTTTGCCCTTCTTACTGGAAGTTTTCCACATATGATCTGCTTGTATGAACCTGCATGTGTCTGCTTCCTAACTCAGTTCTTAAAATATTATCCCTCGCAGCTTTAACACTCCATGTTGCTGAAGTTTTTGTAAAGTTAATTTATCAACCAGTTGGGCTGGGGAGAGAATACACATGTAGTTATGTTGGCAGACTGGAGAATGAATAAAAATTTCAGTCAAAGTAAAGAGCTGTATTAGGTGACTAGGACTAGAAGCCTCTTTACTTGCCCACTGTCACCAAAGCACCATCTCTAACCGCCAGTAAGTCATTGGTGTCCATTGGGTGGATAAAGCTTGATTTCATTATCACACTTGAGACCAGGGCTGGATCTGGGTCAGGCTGAGAGTCAGAGGACTAGTGCATGTGGATAGGCAAAAGCTGGCAACAGATGGTATCATAGTGGGAAGAAAGAGACAGTTCATCAGCTGGCAATGTTTTTGCTGCATTTTGTCAATTATTTGTTTTTCTTCAGGGAAGAATTCAGTGTTTGGTTAAGTTTTGTTGTTATATTTTATAGTTATTGATGCTAGGAAATCATCCTGTCTACTCTGAACTTAGTATTCCTTTAATTTAAGGCCATTTTATATCCTAAGTAATATGATTAGTGCTCACATTTAAGACCGTATTTTCTTAATTAAAAAATAAGCCCAAGTTACATGTAAATCTTGTGGCAAAGGGTTCTCCAAAACCCTGAGCAGAATGTTCATCTTTGTGGCAGATGGTTCTACAGTAATTGCTGATTCATAGTCTTTTGAAAAAGGAAGTAAGCTACTAATGAGTTTATGGACTAAGCATTTTGACTAAATGAACTTGTTTATATCAGCATATTGCTTTTGCAGTAAGCTTAGAGTTAGAAAATACTGCTTATATTTTACAAGTAGGATTGACTTAATTTAGTGATTCCACGGAACAAAAGGACTCATACATTAGTTTTTCATTCAGTAAGTATATCTTAGGTTTTGTTAAACAAGAAGATAGTTTTATTAATCATTCCTGTTTTTCTTAAGCAAAACCCTAAAATGTTTAAAACCAAGTATTAGCATATTTTGTAGGGCATTTACAGTGTAGTTTTCAGAAGAAGTGGGTTTCTCATTGACTAATTTTCCTTTTTTTTTTTTAAATTCTTGCTATAGATCTAAATTATCATTAACTTGTGGATGAATAATAGTCATTCTTAAGCTTTAAAACTTTAATTTGTTTTTACATCTATTTAATTAAAAAAATATGAGTAGCTCCCTGTGAGAAGGACAACTGCTTTCTTGAAGGGATAATTTAAGTAATTATATATAAACATTTATTCCGTGCTTATCACCATAGTAACAGAGGCCTCAAGTCAGCGTGCTTTGCTGAGCAGGGTTGCAAATGCTGTAGTGAGCCAAGGCCTGAACTTCTGTATGAAAGTAGTTTCACGTTTCATTGAGGCACAGCTAATCCCTTGCTACACCTTTTTGACCTCATGTCACTATTTGTATTCTCGGGGCTGCAAGCATGGCAGAAACCTGGGAGTTAATGTGTCTGAAAATTAACCTCCCTGAAAATTAGTGTGCACCAAATCATCCTTCTGATCTGCTCAAGCATGTGATTGTATGACCACTAGTGAGCCACTGGGGAGAGTCAGGAATGTGTGATTGTGATAAGTGTGGGGAGAGACAGCTACAAATTAATCTGATTACAAAGCTGCTCTGGAAGTCACTTGTTTAGGGCCCTGACTATGCTGTAGCTGAAATTGTTGAAAAATTCTTGAGTTGGAAATTAAGCCAGTTTAAGTGAGGAAATTATCTAACCAATATTAATTTTGAAGTGCTTATTGTGACTTTAGAAGTATATCCGTGAGCCAAGTATCTTCTTGGTGCTGTTTGGAGAACAGAAGATGCTATCAGGATTGACTTTTGATGTCTCTTCCCATATGCTGACCTCTGACAACTGGCCACATAATTTTATCAGTATGTTCACTTCAGGGATTGTTACAATTAACTTACTGCATCTCTTTATTTTCATCTTCTTTTTTTCTGTACCTAGACAATTGCTGTCAGAGAAAACTCATCTTTTTACGTCAGCTTTCATTTTGACAGCAGCAAGGGTAGTGCTAGCTGTTTCTGTAGCCTGTTTGTAAGTAAATCTCAGATGTATTCATGTTTCAGATGCCTCTGCCTTATAAAACATGGCAATAGTATGTGTTTTATAACTACAAAGCTTTAGAAACTCAGACTTTAAAACTCTGAAAGACTTTAAAACATTTATCCTAAAAACTTGATGAAGGCTTTTACTTTTTATCTGCTATATTAACCAGGCTGTCATTTTGAGCCTTTAAAATTACATTGCCATTTTATTTTCCAGTGCGCTTTAGATCATCACTTCATCATGCAAGGTCCTGATCCCATGGAGACTTGCACACTTGTTTAACAATGCATGTTTCAAACAATACTACTGATTTATTACTCTTCATTTACTGTTACCTGATTTGAAGACAATCAGATACTGGGACATTGGCGTTAATTCTGCACCATTTGCAAACGGAGAAATTATTTGCAGGTGTAGCACAGCAGTTAATCACACTTGCAAACTGCAGTGCTAAGTGTGATCTTGTATAGCCATTTATAGCCTGAGTTTTTAAGAGCTGTAACTCTGCTTTTGGCTTGGCTACCTTCCATGACTGTTGTAGATTACATTTGCAATCAAGTTGTTGCCAAACTTCCACTCAGTGTTAAGGTCATGTTTACTACTGCGCAGCTGCATAGTGAAGAGTTGCAGTAAAAGCAAAATAAACCTAAGACTATTTAAGGAGTAGCTCTCTATGGGATTGGAGAGCAAGTGGATGTTGGGCAGAAGCTCAAATTGACTGTAGACCAAAGCAGAATATTTTTGGCAGCATTTAAATTTTACTGTTTCATTATAGTTGATGTGTCCTTGACTGCAGCTCTAATAAAAACAACTTGTGCATGTTCTGAGTACTGTTTAAAAAAGAACATAGATGTAAGAAAACTGGAGTCTGCAGCTCTTCGTATGTGGTGTAAGGTTTTCATGTACTAGCCAGTGAGGAGCCTCCTAGAAACCCCATGTACATTAAATTTCTGGCACTGCTCATGAAAAGAATGCTGTTGGAACACTTGAGGTCCTGTTACTTTTACAGGGAATGGCTACAAAGGCTAAATGTGGTTACATCTTTAACCCAGATGAGGGTTAAAGCATACTACAAATGAGCTGCAATGGAGCTTTCATTATGATTTAACTGTTCTGGATTAGACACCCACACCCATATTCCCCTTTTGTGTTTTAAAATCCCGTAGATTTTTGGTGGTGTGAATGCCAGGAACTTTTTGAGCTTAAAAAAACCCAAAAACCATGGCTGGGGAAGGACTATTACCGCCACTGACATTTTGACAAGTATTTTTTAGCTAGCTTTAAGTAACGAGGTGTATGCAGTAATCAGCTGCATCTGACAAGCAAAATTCTCCAAAATACTAAGTTTCCTGTGTGAAAACAGACAACAGAGCAGAGGAGAAGGATTTTTGTATTATCCTTACACAAGGAAAGAGATGGGTTTATATCTTTTGTTGAACATCAAAAATCCATAGAGGAGCAACACCCTACTGTTCCACTTGTATAAAAGCGTCACCTGGAATTCTCAACTTTTTAAAGACCAGTCAATCAAATATAGAATGCTAGTGTGCAAAAACCAAATTTCTTTATTTCTGGTACTGTAAACATTTTTTTTCTTCCCTTTTCTGAAAAGTTGATTTTGAAACTGGTACTTGGAGGTATGGTCATACTAGCTTTGTGAGGTGTTGCAAATACATGTGCAAAAGTTCACAGAACACCATTAGAATTGGAGATGTAATTGAGTTTTGGCAGGACTCAGTATGGGTTGTGTGCTCTCAAATCTCAGTGAACCTGGGTGGGATCTGAAACCTTTTTCTCACACCTGGAGTCAGTTCTTTTTTCTACTGTCAATTTTTGCTGATCTATTTTTGTTTTAGTATTATTTCTCTTTATAGACATGATTAAAAGTGGATTTACCCTGGCTGAACACCAGGTGCCCACCAAAGTTCTATTACAGCCCTCCTCAGCTGGACAGGGGAGAGAAAAATATAACCAAAAGCTCATGGGTTGAGATAAGGGCAGAATGAGATCACTCACCAGTTACTGCCATGGGGAAAAAGACTCAACTTGGGGAAACCAATTTAATTTATTAGCAATTAAATCAGAGTAGGATGATGAGAAATAAAAAATCTTAAAACACCTTCCCACACACACTCCCTTTTTCCAGGCTTAACTTTATTCACAAATTCCCAAGATGCAGGCACTTTTACAGTCTCCTGCTCTTATTTGTTGTACTCAAAGTATTGAAAATAAGAACACTTTTGTGTCCATTGCTATTTCACAGATACAAATTACTCAGAAACAGCAGTGCATCACATAGACGGTTGTAAGTCTCTTTTACCAGATCAAAATACCAGGCCAAATACCTTCCAAAACCCCATTTTCGATTGTAAAACTTTTTAAATGGTTGAATGACTTCGGTAAAGCTGAATGTATGTTGCAATAATATCCAGGGATCATATGGGTATTTCATATTCCATGGAAGTGAGCTTCCAAAGCAATGTGTTGACTTTGCTTCTGAGCTGGAGGTGCTGTAGTTGCCCAGGTTCAAGTTTCACCTTCAAAGAGAAATCTAACTGAAGCAGAAGAGTCCTCGTAACTGTTCTGTTTTTCTGTGCTTGCTGCTTGTATTTGTTTTGCCAGGCACTCATGCCCTCTGGAGACTGTGGTTCAACTCTCCAGTCAAAATCCTGGTATGCCTCCTATGCAAGAGTAGCACAAAAAAGAACCATACTGGGATAAAAGATCTGGTTCAGGTTTAAGTAGATATGTAGTTTAGGAAGGATTGTACCCTACAGTTTATTTTTGCTGATTTGGAATAAGAAAGAGTTGAGGCCAATAAAACCTTAGAGAGCCAAATTATTATTTTAACCCTTCATCTTGTTAGAAAGTAATACTTTGAATGAAAAAAATCACATTTGATGTTTATCACTCATGTTTGTGAGCCATAGTAATTTTACAGGTATGATAGAGAGGTAAGTAGTTTATAATATTACTTAGTCATATACAGTCTTAGTTATGAAATACTACTTACCAAGCTCTTTAAATCAAAACAGGTTTTTGCAGGAAAAATTTTGTCACAAAATTTCCGCCTTCTAGATCAAACAAATTAAGCATCCCAAAATTCCAGTTAACTCTTTGTGTGTACATATTCCATTTTTGCTAGATATGCTTGGAAATGAAAAGGTTTTTTTGGTTAAGTTTTAGTTGGCATGTGTTTTTCCAGTCTTTATTTGAAAAGTAATTTTTGAACTATCTTTAATATTAGGTAATGCTTTAAACAAGAGACAATTTTCCTTTTTCAGAATGCTCTAAAATTTTTCTGTTTCTTACAGCTTCTAATGTTCTTTTTTTTTCAAGTCAAGTAAAGCAGGTAGATGCTTAGCAACTCTGAAATTCAAACTATATATCTAGGTATCTAGCTTTGGTTAAAATATTGTGGATCAGTTTAAAAGACTGAATATTGGAGCTGAAGTGAAAGCAAGTAATTCTTGTTTCCCAGACAAGTTCTAATTACCTATCTTATACTCTGTCCTTCTCCTTTCTATCTTAGAGTAAAATTGACTGCAGCATTTTGTGGTTTGCAGTTGCAGTTTCAAGTTGTAAGACAGTGATTGTTTTCAGAATCTTTAAAAGCTCCATAATTTCTTTTCAAATGCAGCAAAAAAAACCAAAACCAAAACCCAAAAAACCATCCGAAACCCCTACTTAAAGAAATAGAACAGAAGTTATAGAACGAATGTAATTATTGACATGCTATCATTTTAAGCTATAAATCCTACTGGGAAACTTGATGTCAAGTTCACTTTAAGTTCTTGCACTCCCAGTAAGTCAAGTGAGTGCTGATACGCAGTGTTCCTCAGTAAAGATTTTTACTTGACCTAAGGCGATTTTCCAAGATGATCTTGGCTACCTTTCAAAATGTATCACTGAGGATGCTTTTTAATCTGCTTTCTATGTCCAAGCTTTATCTGTATTCACACTGAACTTTGAAAAAACTCTTCAGACATTTCATTGTATGAAACATCAGCAACAGATATAATTATGATGAAAAAAAAGGGACAACTGAGGTGGCTCCCTCTGGGACTTATTAATGTTAAACAAGCAAGATTCTGGTTGCCTTGCAGTCTTTTCTCAAACTATGCTATCTGGCCTGTATTGGGTTTTTTTGTTTGTTTGTATTTTGTGGGGTTTTGTTTGGTTTTGGTTTGGTTTGGTTTTTTTTAATTTACATTTACCATATAGCATGATAATTTTGCAGGGTTAATTACTTGTGAACAGGAACAGTTTTGTTCTGAAAAATTACCCCCAGCATAGAGTGTGCTCTGATGAGGTCTGTAGATTGCAGATATTTTAGATAAGGCTTTGATTAATGAAAATTTAGCACTACAAAGTTATCAGTCAGAGCTGGCTTCTCTGACTTGACATTTAGCCTTCTGTGGAGCTGACCACAGCTTGCAGCTGAATCTGTCTTTACTAGGTGTTGATTATGTGTAAGCCAAAACACAGCCTGCATGATTATACCATAGTTGGCTTTGAAATAGTAGCAAGTATTGAAGACAAGGAAGATTTGTAATATTTTTTTCACTTATGACTTTAATAAGAGGAAAGGGTTCTGAGAAGCATGTAAGACTTCTGGAGCAGAAGTTGTATTTTGTCTAATCCTTTCTACCCCATTTTGTTCCACAAGGCTTTGATCTGGGATTAGATCTGTGTGTATAGATCTGTATATATATAGCAATTGCTTATTCATGGCAGAATGGTTTCCTGAAGTTCCTACAAACCTGGAAACAGGGTGAGTAGGGTATCTCTAGTTCTCTGAGTGTGTGAACGCGTAATACACTCTTCAACACAGAAAATGATGCCCAGGCTTATTACCTATCACATGCAAAATATGTTTACCCTGATATTTTGAGGTCACTACTACAACAGGCCTCAAGGACTCCCTGTCCCCTTTGTGTGCATGTGTTATTCCTGCTGTCAATGATAGGA
This sequence comes from Edolisoma coerulescens, assembly GCA_013397115.1. Classification (NCBI taxonomy): domain Eukaryota; kingdom Metazoa; phylum Chordata; class Aves; order Passeriformes; family Campephagidae; genus Edolisoma; species Edolisoma coerulescens. Next base: position 145,141 of record VWZW01002379.1, read on the forward strand.
GTTAGCCATACACATCAGGAGGATATACCCATTGGACTAAACTTAGACAGCAGTGAGTATGAAACTCTAAAACTGGGAGAAGACGACAGTTTAAGCATCACTCTCACCTCTGCATTTTGTGATATTTTTGCTAAGGAAACAGTAGTGGAAGTAGCAGCTGGGAAATGTGATGATAACACAGTGTTACCTTGATGGAAATTGCAGCTCAGAGCTGTAGGTCAAGTGTGGTACAGAATCTTGAATGATGCAAGTGAGCTGTTTTTCTGGACAAAGCAGCCATCAAGGTTGACCCTGGTAAAAGCTGACTGTCACTTACTTAATAAATAGTTGACCAAAGAGAAGATTGCTTCTTTTTGTGTTATTTAAGGTATATTTTCCAGTATTCAGATACTATTTTCAGTTGTTAGGCCAGATGTTAAGTTCTTCATATTATTGTGATTTATTGTTCCTGTTCTACTACTATCTGTATAGCTGATACCTTTAGCCACATAAGTGACATTTATATACATCAGATATATCTGGACATAAATGGTGTTGGATTTGATGTGCTCAGGTTTTTCCACTATGTAAGTAATTGCATTAGGGAATGGTAACAGTGTGACATAAACAAGGGTGCAAGAATGGTTTAGCTTATAAATGCTTGATTTTTTTTTTCTTCATTTTTTGAATCTTCTTTGTTAATCCTGTGTGGAAGCTGTCAGGCTTGGGGCACTCCAGCATGTTTAGAGCTCCTACACATTTCCAAATTGAGAACTACAAGAGAGTGTCATCTTAGCAAGAGAAAAGCTCCCTCCTGTGGAAGAGATGAACCTCTGCTGCAACATAAGGGCATCACACCATGATTTTAAATTAGCAAGAAAAAGGGTTACAGGCACTGTGGGAGTTTGCAAATACTGGAATACAAAACCCCGCTCCTTGTTTTTTTTTTCTCAAAGTAAATTTTTCATATTTTCTATTACTTGTTTCTAAAAATGTATCTCAGTTATAACTGTTTGGTGTGTGTAAGTAAAAATGGATAGTTTAAATAATATAATGCGGCCACAGTGGACTTTATAGTGTTAAAGGGATCTAAAGCAGCTGATATATTTACAGATGTCGCTTTCTGTACCTCTTTGCTGAAAAACCTTTGTATCTTGGACATTTCTGTGAACTCGAGTTTGTAGAGCTTACTTTTTAAAAAATTATTTTTCTTTTTCCTTTTTTTGTAAAGTTTGATAATCTGTTCTGTATATCTTGAAGATCTATATTAAAATGAATTTGAATCTTGCTGTGATTGGTGGTCCTTGGTAGAAGGCTCTGCTGAGCTCAAAAGCCCTGTGTGACTTGGAAAATAAAGCTGCATAGAAGGCATAAAGATGAAATTGTGATGCAGCGGCTGGAACTAGAACTTGGTATCAGATTCCTGCTAGAAACAGAATTTTTATCTTTGAGCTGAATATGATTCATGCTTGTGATCTGGAGCTGGAAGGCTCTAGCTGATTAGCACATTAGCAAAACCCTGAGGCATTTACTTCCATAAATGCTAATGTTACTCCCCTGAGAATGAAGCACTTTTGGGGAGGGGGTGAGATGGATCTTTAGTATTACAGTGGAGTTTTAATTTTACCAATTCCAATTCATTGCTAGCCAAAGAGGACTGAGGCAGCACAGAGCACTCAGACCCACTGCAGAAAAATGCTGTGTTGAGATTGGGTATTGGGATCCTGTCCATTGACAAAATGGTAAGTTGTCCTCTTGTTCAGAAATAGCTGGGTTCTAGCTTGTGGCACACAGCAGCAGAACTTTGGTTACAAAAGCATGACATTAGCAATGGTATGTAATGGTGAAGTGAGATTTGGTTCTGTCTTTTGAAATGTTATGGTGTACGTGCTTGATAGTTTGGAGTTATCTTTGAAGTAGGGAATAGTTACTCTGTTAAGGAAGTATTATGTCACTCTCAGACACGAAAGAACAACAAACTCCACTCTCCGAGAGAAGGCAGGAAAAAGAGGGGGCCAAATTGGCCCGCTCTTTATTATATATGTTCTTAGAAATCACCATGGATTGGAGGGAGAAATTACCACCTCTCAATCACACTGGTCAAAGGAAAGATCCATCAAAGGTCTCCTAGGGAGAATGGAATGCAAAAGATAAGGACGGTTAGCAAAACATGGCTATGTTTACAGGAAGTGTGTGAGAACTTTGTTACAGAAATGAAAACATTGAAGAGCTGCAAAATTCAGGGCGACAGTATTATCCTCATTATTAAGAACTGTGAAGGTGTTATAGTTTGGGTGAATAGTCTTGATGATTGTGCATGTCAAGAAATTCGACCTCCCAAACTTGTGGGCAAGCAGGAATTCTCATGCGGCTGCATGCAACAAAGGCTCAAGTCAGCAGTCATGAGGAAGATGTTGGCAGAAGTGCCTTATCAGTGAGGTTCAGTGCTGTGTGAGCTCCCTGGATCTCTCTGATCTCGTTCTGCACCACAGAGCACTCTCTGGCTGCTGCTCTTCAGGTGCCAGTTTGGATTAAGAGAAAATCAGCAATGGCAAAGGGGAGTCCCTTTCGCATATAAGTACTTGCACTGGGTTCTGTAAGACTGGGGTGTTGTGGGGCATGCAGTTTGTGGGGATGGGGAGGCTTTTACATGTGGCTTGCAGCTCACTCATGGCTCCTAAGATTTAAAGTTCCTTCCTGGTATGTATGAGTCACCATGCCTGGAGGGATTTAAGATGTGTGGATGTGGCACATGAGGACATGGTTCAGCGGTGCACTTGGTAGAGTTAACAATTGGACTCGATGATCTTTTTTACAACCTAACCAATTCTACGGTTCTGTATTTCCTCTTAGTAGCTCCATCTACTGATTGGCTGGAGTATTTCTGATTGCTGCTTTTTTCCCTATGGCAATTTTTGTCTGGTTTCTTAAGAAATGGAAGCTTGTGTTGAGCACACTTTGTCTTGCTCTTCTCCTTCCTCTGCACCCCTCCACCCCCAATATTAGAAGTTTTTCATGAAAATCAAAAGAGGGGCTGAGGGCCCCTACTGAGTTGCTTTAGTTTTATGAAATTACATATCTGAACAGAGTACACTGGGTGAAATTAGTATCCCTAATGATAGAGGGGCTGCATCATGAGTTGAACTGTAATGTTGTAACACCAGGGAATTCACAGGAGATGGACAGGAAATTAGTCCCTATAAGTCCCATGGTTCATCATGATACACTACAGAGAACAAAAGTAAAATAAAAGTTTTATTGGTTTTAGTATTCACATGGCAGTGATTTCTGCAAAGCAACTGTGACCTGGAAGAAATGGCTTTAAATCTCTGAATCCTCAGCAGTTAATTTTCTTTTACTGGAGCTGTGGGAATTGAAATAATGATAAAAATACAGAGGAGAAAACTTACCAGAGCTGGACATTTACTCTTGACTGTAATGACTAATAATTTGTATCTGCTCACTTTAAATGAAGTCTTGTTTGAAAACTTGGACTATGGATGAAACAGAATTTCAGAGATATGTTCCAGTGTTTTTGAAGTGATTTAAAGCACTGGTTTCTATCACCTATTGCAGATTGCACTGAAGCCTTGTCTTCCTTTAATGCAGGAATTCTGCATTAAAGGGGCTACACAACAGAGCTGGTCTGAGATTTGACAGTCAGCCAACTTTTTTTCACTGCATCCTAAACATCATCATCTCATTTAATTTTTTATTTCGGTGAGATTTTAATAAAAGCCCAGGAGGTAAGAAGGAGATGGGCTAAAACTGATGCCGTCCTTTTTTCTCCTCAATTGAAGTTCTTTGTCATGTAGTGTAAAACCAGCTTGAATGTTGTTCAGCAACATGCTTGGCTTGCCTGAGCTGTGCCAACTTCTACTTGGAGTACTTCCTCTTATGTCTTGAGGAGTGCTGCTCCACAGGGTATTGATGTACTCAGTTGCTATGCCCTCTGTGTTGGAGGTATAATGGCTTCCTTGGTCATTCCATACTATGGAATATAGTGCTGCTTCTCCCACCCTCTTGGATTATTACATTAAAAGTTACTGAATGACTGGGGGCCTTATATTTTGTAAATAGCCATTTACTCCAGAGCCTTCAAGGAAAATGAGTAATAGATGGAACAGCAAATGCTGAGAGAAGGGAAAGGCTTCTCTGTCTCTCCATTATGGATGAAAGATGAGAGAGAGGACATTAGGGGATGTAGATAAGCAATGACAGGATGTGAAACCTGAGAAGTTCGAGATTAGTGTGAAATCTGTGGAAAGTTACTGACACTGAGCTTAGTGAGCCAGAAGCTTAAAGCTACTTACCAATAAAAACCACAGGGAGTTCAGTAGGAGATTTTTGAGGTTAGGAACAGTCTTTCTAGCAGAACTGGGAAGAAGCTTTAAAGGGGACTGAGATGGAGACTACCAAAAGAGATTTTGGGGGAGTTCTCTGGTATTGTTATACTTTCATATGGAGACACCTAGTGACTGTTTTCCCCAGTGCCTGTGGGTCAAAAGCACACTCTGAGATTCTCCTGTCTCTTTCTCGTACCATGACTCCAAGCCCATGCCCCTCCAATGTTTTCCCTTTAGATATCTGGACAGAAGCCAGTGTCTCAGATAAGGTATGGTTCCTCATGGATTTGTAGAATGGAGTATCAGGGAAAAATTGCATACTTAGCTGTCCTAGTCACAGTTCTCCAAGAACAAAGGCTATAGGCAGACTGCAAGGTGGCAAATAATCTCCCTTTCTTGTGCTGTTTGGATTATCTCTCATTTCTGGAGCTAATGGCAGCATTCCTTCTTTGCTTGCTTATTTCTGCTTGAGAGCTGCTGCTGGCATTGCAAAGCTGAAGCAGGAAGAAGTCAAAATTGATAGCTGATTTTATTAAAAGAAAAAAAAAACAACCCTGCAAGAAAATTTTCAGCTCTGTAAGTTCATTGTATAACTGATTCTGTACCTGTTTCCAGGTGCAAAATGTTAGTTCTTGCTCCCTGGAGAAAAAGAAATATATTTTCTAAGACAGGGTAAATGATCTGTAGAGGAAATCTTTTCACTGCATTTAAAACAAACAACCTCTCTGGAAGTGTTTCCTCAACTTCTTTAAGTTATACTTAATCTGTATTAAAATAGTTAGGTCTAAATTCTTACAGTTCTGTTTTAAGCAAGGGCAGTTCATTCACATTTTAGCATATTAGGGCAAATCTGTCTCTCATGTTTACTCCATATGTTTTGGTTGAACTTTACCAGGAGTGCATTTGGAACTTTTGTTTTCTTAACCATCTACCCCCCACCCTTGCTACCTTAAGGGTAGCAAAGTTCAGTGTAAACATTGTGAATGTAAAAATGAGGTGACCAGCACATTTATATCTGGCTATTACCTTGTCCCGATACACAAAATGTTGCCAAACTCTAACAGAGTAGATGCATGATACCTTTTGTTTGTTTGTTTTAATACTTTTTAAATCTTTGGAGGGTAGTCATATAGTTTCCATACAGAACGGCGATGACTGCAGTTGTATTTTCACACCCTGGTGTTTCCTACATTTGCTCAGCTTGCCTGTAGCATAGTATTTAGGCAGAGATGTCTCAGAAGCCAGAAGTAAAAATTACACAGTTAATTAAAAAAAACCCCAACAACCAACAAATTAAAAAAGCACCAACTCTAGTCTATATATTCTGTGCACAGAATTGGCCACAGCTTGTTCTCTCCAGTAAGTCTGAAATGTGGAAGTACCTTAGGTAAATCTCTTGGCATAGCAACTTAGTGAGCCAGAGAGATCCATCCATCACAGTCAGAAAAGAGTGTGTGTTGTGATATTGCACTACTGCCACTTGTTTGCAGACCCTCTGGGGTTCACATTAAACTCATAAAGATTCAGTTCAAACTTCTGAGAACATTTGGTCCCTGCAGCACATATACTGTAGTTTCATGTGGATATTACTGACAGAGTTGTCACAGTCAATCCTGGAACAGTAGGCTCCCAACCTTGTCATTTCTGTGCTGAGAATGAGCAGAAGGTCCAGTTAACCACCAGCACAGTCGTGTGGTACTTGCCTTCATCATCCACTGATAGTTTTTTTATTTCTTCGCCCATGATTGTTCAAAGGCTGTAGATCCTAGATGGGATACCAGGCTGTTCCTCACTATTGGGATAAAGGGAGTAGGAGTGCCTGTTCTGTGGGGGAGGGAAACACAGGTGTTACAGATAGCATGCAAAGCACTTGTACATGGATGGCAGCATCGAGACTCAAGTTTGTCTGAGTGAGGACAAAAAGAATATCAGAGCCTTGCACTTGGTCAATGCAGACATGCTGCTATGAATTATTTTTATTAATTTAATATTTTTTAGCATAAAAATTGATGGAGAGGCTGTCTGTCATTGCTTTTAAGCCATGTCTCCAATGGAGATCTGTTCGTGTCTATGTGCTTAGAGTGCAATTCACTGTGGGTCAGAAGATTACAAACTCCAATGACTGCAGTGGGAGAACTCACAAAACCTTACGGTAGAGACAGAGAAACAATGCAGAGAGAACTCGTTTGTCTCTTCCTAGCTTGATGCAGCCTTGTCTTCCTAAGGCTGAAAGCCAAGGCTCACAGGGATTTGAAGCCTTAAATCCTGGTATCAGGGAGAGGGGGAAAAGGAAGCAGTCCAAGGAATGCTGGTGAAAGCTGCCAAGCATGCAGCAGGGAAGGCCTATGGGCAGGAGTGCGTCTCTCCTGGCCAAAGGTCTGGTTTAGCTGCTCTAAGGGGACTTTGCAAGTCATTGCTTGTGAGCTTTACAGAGCTAAGGGGAAACATGAATGTTGTAAGACTTGTTATACTGCTGCTTTGTGCTTCAGGGTTGACGTAGCTATTAAGGCAATGCTCACTGCTTTGAATTTCGAAAGTCACAGCATTTGTTTCAGATCTCAGAAAGAGGTTAGCATTTACAATGTGCCACATCCTTATTTAATCAAAGCTTTGCATGGAGACTTTAGAAGAATGGAACACATAGCACATACATCAAAATTTTACATAGCAAGTGAGGGCAGTGCTCTTAACCAAGTGGAAAAGAACTTCTGCTGGCATGCAAAAGCCTTGTATTACAAAACTTACACCTTCATTGTACAGAAGGTCTGTTCACATCTTTTATACAGAGAATTTTATAAATGAGGTCTTCTGATTCTTTGCTAGTCTGGAATCAGTAAGGGTCACTGCATCGGCAAACCAATGGACAGAGCTTCAGCTGAAGCCAGTAAACCCTCTTTACCATGTGAAAGTAGAGCATGGAGACTTGAGGTGTATTATTTCTGTTTCATATACAGTCAGATGGTAGGAGATACCAAAGCCTGTAGTAGCTCCACTAAACACAAAGCCTTGTGCAAAATCTAATGATCTAATACAAGCCCTATGCAGGATCACACCTGTAATAATTATGACTAATAGCTTGCTTTTGAATCCTGTTACTCAGCAGTATCAAAGTGCTAACTGCTGCCTCTAAATATAGATGAAAAAGTGACACAAAGATTTGGAATGTTCATTTCAGTTTTTCTTATGAAAATGACAGCTGGACACTTCATGACAAAAATCTTCAAATCTCTCATTTATAAAACCTCCAGCTATTCGCGCTCTCAGCTGGATCGACACATTGTCAGCATTTTCTGACATATATATTTAATCCTAGTGTATTGTGTCCTGAATTATGGAGTTCTGTATAAAAATGGAAATATTAATTAGAAAAAGCTGTGTAAAGAACAAACTTGTCTGGAGATTAAATGCTGCTGATTGAATAATGCATCAAACTGTCACAGCAACAGTTTTGTAGTGACTCAAGTTCTATGAATATTCAACAGAGTTGTCCTGGATGAAAGAAATTCAAAACACTATTTTCCAGGGAACTGCTGAAGTCTTGTGTCTCCTTTAATAGGAGCAAATGTTTACTTTGTTAGCAAAGCACTTGATGAGCAAGAGGAAGTTGATGGGACTATCTTGCTTTACATGTGTGGAGTATCAGAGTTGGTGGTATGGATACTCAACCAACACCATGTGAATAGTCTTCTATTTAAGAGTAATGCAAATCACATTTCTGTATGCTTAAACCTCACCCAGGTGAGAAGGATATAAGAGCTGATAAATTCCATTTACACCTTCCCCAGAGAAGTGAATAACCGATTTTCATCCTTTCTATCCCTGCTGCTGTCTGTAAAAGGGGTACTGCAATCCTGGGCAGCAATGTTCAGTCTTAGGATATGGGACCTGTACGACACAGCTGCTTTTGCTGTTCTCTCCTTCCTTTTAAAAGCAACTCACTCCATCTGCAGCCTCTTTCTTGAGTATCCTCTGAACTGAATTGCTACAGGACGTGCTATGTTGTAAGAAAAGAGATTCCCTATTTGGCATTAATGTGGGCATGAGAATTTGCCTTGGGAAGGGTATGCTTCCAGCTGTCTGAGAATAACAACCCTCCTGTGCCAGGATCGGCTGGATTTATTCATTGCAGCATTTCTTTAATGCTGGAGAGTTAGGACACTGTGAGTCTTACATGCTTTTTACTAGGACAGAAGTTCGTGAATTTATGTGTCACATGTATTTCTTGCCCGTGTGCCAGTGTACATATGTGTTCATATGTACAAACAAAATAAACCAAAGTATGCCAGTTACTGCAGAATAAAATCACTTTTCTAGCAATGTAGAGACAGAACTGATTCACAGCTGGAAGTCCAGAATCATTAAAGCCTGTTATCTGGAAACTTCTGCTAAAATGCTGGCAATAGCACTTCTGTCTGACGTGCAGATTTCAGTTTGGTCAGTTTTTTCATTTTGAAGAATTACTTCTAGGAAAAGTCTAGGAAAGAAGTTAATGCAGAAGATTATTTCTAGAATTTCTTTTCAGTAAAATTTGCCTGTATAATGTTGCCTTAGAGTGGAGATGCAGCTGGCTAGCTCCCCATTCCAGTGGTGTATTACATCAGTGCCACTGTCAGTTCTTTTGGCTGTAGAAATCTGCAACTAGTAAAGCCTTTTGATTAATAATTCAGTGGAAGAAAATATTTCTTTGCTAATTCAATTCTGTCCTAAATCTTTACTTTCCGCACTTTATTACTGGAACTAACTGCATATTAATAAGCTCCACTGAGTGTTATCACATTAGCCATCTGCATTTTAGCACACTGGATCTGTGTTTCCTAGAAACAGTAGCTTTGGGTGAAGAACATAAGGTACTTTGGACTGCATTCTCAGAAAGCACTGGCTACATACCCTCTGCTGTCGGATTCTCTAAAACCACTGCCTTTTTTTATATGGTGTTTTCAGCTCATTTAGATGGCCATAGTAGAGAAGAAATGTTTAAGTCCTTTATTACAAAGATCAAAACTCCTGTTTACCATTTACATGCACAATTTACAAATTATTCACAAAGGGAATAAAAGATATGCAAGAACTGACAGTTTACTTCAACCCAAGCTGGGGATGGGACAAGTGTAGTTGTTTCCTTGCTTCTATGTCTTTACTGAAATAAAAGATAAGTCTGTTTTGTGTTGTCTGTTTGTGTTAAACACTGATCTAGTGTTTATGTAGCACCTTTAGTTGTAACTATGCAAATGCTTATCTTTATTTGAAAGAGTGCAGTGCATGTATAAACATGCACTGGGATCTGCGCCCTTCACACTACTGAATGTTTGTTGGTCAGAAATCTTGTCAATTAATACAGTGGTCAGGCTTGAAAATGTTGATTTGTAGGATTTAACTGATTTCAGCAATGTGCCATTAAAATAAAAATTGAGTTTAATATCAGAACTCTAAGAACTAAATTAAATATGGCTGCTGTATCTCTCAAGGATACTATATGATCTTAAGATAAGTGTCAGCCATGTTGTTAGATGTCTTTGATAACACAACTGATTTATTGCTCTTCCTTCATCATGTTTTATACCATTTCCTAATGCTATTTCAAAGACTGGGAAACTTAACAACAAAGAATCCTATTTTGAGAGATTTGGTAAATTAGCAAACTTCACAGAACATCTTACAGCACTTAACAAAAAGGAGAATGAGTTCCCAAATCCTTCGGTATGAAAGCACAATACCAACAATGTATTAGCTGCCATTTAGCTAAACCTACAAATAACCATATTTTTAATTTTTTGCTGTCCTCTGGGAGGACGGTACAACAAAATGCTTGAAGGAACACGCCGATTTAGGAGCAAACACAAATGTAAATACAGAAATCACCAATGTGATGTTAATCCAAATTCTAAGCAATGAAGCAAAACACTTCACAAAAATTGTTACATCTAGTCGGAATAATCCAAATACTTACAACAGTATTATGATGATATGACTTCCTACCCAGCTATCAGCTATCCTTTACCATGAACCTTTCAGTATTCTCAGGGTGACAGATAAAGAATGTTGCAGATGTCATGGTAAACTTAAAATACAGTAATAGGCAAATATTTTAGTGGCACCACCTGTATATACAATGTAGTTGTTGGAACATTATGGACAAAGCAGTGTTACAGTATGCCTTTGTTAAGGCTTCTTGCTGGTTTAAAAAGGTAGATTTTTCTTTAAGGAGATTGTCCAGCAGTATTGGTTTCCCGTCTCTTCAGTGGAAGGTCTCTTTATTGATCCACATGAGGCTGCGTGTTTCATTTGGTTTGCATTCGTACTCAATACTGCCAAAGCTGTTTCCCCATTGGCAATGATCCCGTTTGTGGTAGTTGTAGAATTTGACTTGCCAGACTGTCTCAAAAACACCTATGTCATTAAACTGTGAGGAAGAGGGAATACCAGTGTTAGTGAGCTGATTATTTTGTTGGTTTCTCCCTCATCCTGAGAAATAACACTTGTGAAACTGCAGAACATAAAACACCTGGTATAAGGATTATTGTTCCTCAGATCAATAAACTGAAGATCTGTAAAACCTGCTCTAGCAATCAGAAAGTCTTTTATGCGTAGCCATGCATAAAACATGAAGGATCAGATTCTGCATGTACTGTCCTCTTGCACTCACATCTGGGATAGGTGAGAGAATAAAAATATTTAAGTTGCCATATGGATAAATGTTACTAACAACAAGAATCAAAGCCATAATCTTTCTTAAGATGACACAGCTTGTATATACTGTATATCATGTACCAGCGATCTGCAGTGATACAGACCATCACTTTACCTTTATACCATACCATACCCAGCTGCAGCTGGGGTTGGGAAGATTCTTCTTTTGCTCAGTCTGAAACCTTTAATGTATCCGCAATTTGGAGTCTTGTGTTTGCAGTGTCTTGACTGAGATGTGCTGCTCTTGCACCACTTAATCCTTCCCTGGGACTCTATTCCACATTTTAAATGAGACTTAAGCAAGAGAAGTTCTTTGTGCATATCTGTAACTGCTAGTTAGACTGTGATAGTGCCGCTGAGTAATAGGAGCTAGTAAAGAGATAATCAGCATGTTTAGCAGGTAAGTGTCTAATACAGTGAAGTAGTGAGACATTGACTTTAAATTGTCTGTTCATGCAGTTTTGAAGTGAATGAAACCATGGCTATAGTAAGTTCTGTAAAATAAAGGTTTGGTTTTTTTTTCTTTAAGCCACTGCTAGACACCTGTACATCAGAAAAGCCTCAGTGAGGCTTTCAAGGATGAATTATGATTTCAGTTTTAATGGTCATGGAAAATTTGAGTTCCTATGCCTTGACACATTGCAGAGAATCTGAAGTGTGGGTGTGAAGCCTGTATGTATTGGCATTGGTCCCAGTAGTATGGCTTGTTGATTGTGTTACGTTGTTAAAAGATACTAGGTAGTGAATTTAGTGCTACTGAATGGCACCATTCTTCAGTATTTTTTCCCTTTAAGTATTTCCATCACTCACTTTAATGACAGCTTCTTCACTTGACTGTTTTCCATTCCTATCATGTGCCTGGGAGCTGATCTTTGATCATCTGCCTGCTATAATCACACTTGCAAAGTCAGTATGAAAGCCCTTTTACAGAGAAATTGTTCCTGATTTACAAGCAGAGTCTTCTGTATCCAGATTTTTCAGGAGGACACATTTGTTGTTGGTTTTTTTTAATTCAAGATGTGGTTTGTAAGCTGCTGCTGTGTAACAGACATTACTTTAAACCTTCCCTCAGCCCACTGTGGTAAGTTAAATTTAGCCTTGACAATAGCAGAAGTTGCTGTGTGCTGTAAGTGGAACGGTTTTATTTGGCTCCAGTTACAAGTGTTACCTTAAAGGAGTAACTGAAATATTTCTGCCACTTCTTTGACTAAGAAAGAATCAGATGTACAGGCTATTTTGTCTCTCCCAGCAATTAAAATCTTAAGTAGGGACTTTTTTTAATCTATCATCTTTGTTAGTAGTCCTGATACACTCATAATGCAAGATAGTAAAGGTTTAGCACATTGGATATTACTGTGTACCGTCCACAAAACTTGTCAGAGAAGAGCATCAGCCACCCTCAGTGTGGAAACTGAGGAAGAAATGGCATTTCTAATAACATTTGTAGAAAGTGATATGACACAAGAGCAGAATTTCATTTCATTAATGTATGAAGGATCTGAATTTCAAAAAGGTAGATGAAGAAAGCAAATTTAATCTTCTTTCAATGACCCAGTTTTCTGAGCTACCCTGAGTAGTTTGACTTCTGTGGGTTTCCAGGAGAACGAAAAAAATAATTGTCGAGCTTTTCTACAACCATGTGCCTCCCCCAGCCCAGTACTTACATGTGCAGAGGCTCTATGGCATAATGAACATTCTGCATTCCCAGAGCTCCCATGGCTCCTGCAGCTGAATCCTGGCTACTCCACTGAGCTTGTATATGGGCATCCCCAGGGAGGAAGAATGGCCCTACTCTTTGCAGGTCAGGCTTCAGGTTAAGTGTATTTCCCTGTCTGCTCTTCTCTGTCATCTGCTGCTATAGGAGTAAATAGTTATTTAATCACTCCCTCTAAATTTGCATGCTGAGATGATTTGATACCTATTTATTACTGGGAATAGAGTTCTGGCTTCTTTATTCAATCTTAGACTAGTCTGATCAAGAATAAAATGAGGCCCAAAGACAGGCTTCTAACTTAGTTTACACCATTTGCCAGACAGTTCAGCAGTTTCTGTACAGTGTGCATGACTGACCAATCAAGTAACAGAAACAAATAATCAGATTCTGGAATTCAGAAACAGGATTGCTGTTTAACATGTATAAACTCTGGCTGGGTCAGATGTCTAAAGCAGCAACATAAAGAATTATTTGTTTAAAGTTTCAAAGCAGATAGGAAAAAAGTTCTTATGGATCTTTATGGACCTTCAGTTACTCAGGCACTAGACTGGCAGTATCAGACTAGTTTTTGACTGCTGGACTGACCTCACAATCTATTTCTAATGTGAATTCAGTTTTTATGCCTTAAATAGTATCCTTACCACCATAGGATGCATCGGGATTCTGTCTGTTCTGGAAAAGGAAGTAGAGGCAGAAGTTCCTTGTAGTTGAAGGAAATAGGAAAATGTAAAGCTGTTTGCAATAAGCTCAGTTTTGAAGATTCAGGAAGTAGGTATTCAAAGCAGTTTTAAGACTGGGGTATCTGAGGCTTGTTCCCTAAATCTGTTACAGCTCTGCTTCGCTAAGCAGCTAAATTATGATTTAAACATGTAAATCTCTGTTGAGTTGCCTATGTTTAATAATTAAAAGTATCAATTGTGGGTATCTAAGTCTGTACTGATGAACCTATCTATCAAGATCAGTTCCTAAAAGGAATTGAGGACCTGCTTAATGCTTGAAAATCCTATTAGCTTCATGGTTAATATCCCAGGATCTGATCTGTAAAAGCAACTCTTTGGGCAAATATTGTGGCTACTCATTCTGATGCTGCAACAAACCATGTCAGAGCTTGTACCTGAAAATCAGACCCTCCTTACATTTCATTTGTGATTTGACTTGGTTTTCTCCAAAGGAAAAGTTAAACTTCCAGATTTGCAGAGTTCATATCAGTGCTGCACTTAAGGGTAAAGGTGACCAGCAAAATAGGGATACGTTAGTCAAAGGATATGGTTTTTTGGGAATGCTGTCCTTTCTCCTCCTGGTACAAGGTGAAATACAACTACAATGTTCAATAGTGGCATCCAGCAGCTGTGTTCAGCTCGTTGTGAAATAATACTGTTTTTGGTTTTCCTGGGTGTTAAAAGGAGGTGGCTGTATATAAAAGTGATTAATGTAATACTCCATATTAGTCTTATTAACCTAAGATTATGAAATAATAATGTGATGTGGGTCTCCAAAATTAAGTTAGGCACACTGTAATTATTAGAAACACCAAATGGAGATGTTACAGTTCTTATTCAGAAGGGGATTACTATGCTAAACTATGATTCCAGAAAAAAAATACTGAAGATCAATATGAAATCTTGTGTGCAGTAAGCAAGTGTCATAAAATGCTGAAATGTGGTGGGCTTGTATAAGCTGGAGCAGATTCTTAAGAGAGCTTCAGATAAAGATGGCTTACTGCCGTGATTCCTTTTTTTGGTACAGAAGACATGGAATAAACAGCAGGAATCCCTCACAACTATAATCAGGAGAAGAAAAAAACCAAACGGTCAAAACAAAACAAATCTCCCCCTGCACACTGAGCATACCACACAAAGAGTGCTGTGGAAATCTGCCTGCTGCTCTTCCTCTCTTCTGTCAGCTCTGCTGCCTTGTGGGCTGGAGCTTTTGTCATCTCACTTTGGGGCCATGGAACCTCTCTTTAAGATGGGGGTGAGGAGCCACTTAAATAAGAACTTAGGTTTGTGGATGCAGATTATGGAAGCATATGGGAAAAGAGAGAAGACAGCCTTGGGGGATTGTTCTCATGCATGCTTTTAGTCTCTGGCAGGTCCTCAGGAATCCTGAAGGTGACAGATGGAAGTCACCCCTTGTGCTTGGGGCATGCTCTGCGCCAAAAAAAATGGTGCTGTCAGGCAAAAGAGGGGGTCCCTGTATGCGAAGGGATTGGATTCCTAGCCAAGAACCTCGGTGGGAGCTGCCTGATACATATATATGTCCAATAGAAGAGATGGGAGGTTCAGCTAACAATCTTTCTGCTGCAGCACCCCAAAGGGTTTTGTAGGTCTCTAGAAAACCTACTTCTTCCTGGCCCTTGCTGTTTTCTTGGGAGAGAAGGAAGCAGGACTTGTATTTTCCAGCTATGTTCTGGCCAGCAGCCTTACTGACAAAGCAAAGAGGAAGGGGGCAGCTGGGATCAGACTTGGCCCTGGAATATTTCACCACACTCTCTCTGGGAGTCAGCCCCCTGCTGCCCTCCCTTGTCCTCTCATGCCAGGCTTGGAGAACCACGTACCTGCATGTTGACTTGGATGGGCTGTCTCTCCCCACTTTTGGTATGGGGCACCCCTTCTGTGTCGTAGATCCCTGTGTAAGAGGCCACTTGTGCATCCCGTGATTTTTCTTCCAGTGGGACATTGACACCCCCGATGCCCATAGTCCTACAAAAAGACAGGATCCAGCCTTTCAGCCCTGAATTCCCCCTTCCCTGGCAGTTTGGAGCCAGCACGTCGGTTTGCAGCCTGGCAGCCTCTGTGCTACGGAAAAGCTTCAGGGATTTTAGCAGACCTGCATGTGCTGCTGACTCATTGGGGCTCCTGAAATATGTCAGGGCTCTGTAGTCAACCAGGGAAGGAGGTGCAAGGAGAGGCAGGAGAGATCTGATTTCGAATGGCTGGGGAGAGGTTAGACGAATCTCTTCTGCAGGGCTGCCCCTCCACCCAAAGCTGGTTCTCCATCTGGTCCCAGTCTCTGCTTTGCCACGCCACAGCGAGGCTTGGGCATTGTGTAGGAGGGGCTTCTTCCTCCAGCGAAAACCGCGGGGAAGGAGGGAGAAAAGGAGGTGGGCTTGAAAAAGCTCCGGGAGAAGGTGAGGAGGGAGAGGGAAGGCAGCGACTCCCAAACGCGGCCTCCCTCTCGAGCCAGCCAGGCAGAGCACTGGGAACAGCCGGCCAGGGACCCAGACACGGGACCACCAAAGTAAAAGGGCGGGGAGGGAGAAATCACAGAAACGCCGCGCTGTCAGCCTGCCAGGAAAAGACATTAAACGTCTAAAAATAAAGCAGCGGGGAGGGAGGGGAGGGCCGGCGGAGCCGCCCTGAGGAGGACGGCCGCACTTACGTGGCCTGGACGGTGCCGGGTCGGAGGGACACCTCGATCTTGTACTTGGCCCCCGTCAGCAGCTTGATGGTGCGGTTCTGGCCGAAGCGCTGCCCGTCCACCTTGAAATACACGGCCCCGTCGTTGGGCTGGATTTTGAGGGAGACGCTGATTTTCACGAGGCCGGGGATGTCGCCCATCGCTTGCGGCCGGGGGTGGCCTGAGGGCCCTGCGCGCGTCTCGCCCCCTCCGTGGAAAGGCGGCTGGCCGGGAGCAAGGGAGAGGAAGAGGAGGAGGGAGAAGGAAGAGGAGGGGCTGCCGGATCCCAGCCAGCCCAGCCCTTCCCAAAAGCAGTGGATGAGATACTTGATTATTTATTTTCCCTCCCACTAATCGCGGCGTAGCATCTGGGCGGTTGATGTCTTTCCCTCCTCTTCTTCCTCTCCCCCCTCTCCCCCCGCCACTTCATCACCCCGCCCCATATCCCGGTTTGGGGGACATTTGCAGCTGCTCAGATTGCAGCCAGTTTCCAGGGAGTTAATCCTGCCCCGATTACTGCAGCCTTAATCCCGCGGTTTGTCCCGGAGGAAACGAGAGGGGCCCGGGCCGGGCGCCGTCGTTCAGCACCACGGGTGCGGACAGCGGCGCGGGGAGGGTACGCCCAGCGGGCTCCTCCGCGGGGTCCCGGCCGAGGGGAGTGTTGATCGAGCCCTCTGGGGTGGGCTGAAACGTCTGTGTGCCGGCACGGAGGAGCCAGAGCTGCCAGAGAGGGCGGGGAGGGCGGACAGCAAAGACGTGGTTTTCTGGCTCTTCCCTCTACCTGTGCAGCAAAAGGTTTTGTTGAGTCACCATGCCTGGACTGAGGGTCGCTTTCGTGCTCTCTGAGGTCAACAGTTAACATCAGTAGGCCAAGGTTTCTCTTGGGATTTTTTTAATCACTTCATTGCAATCCTCTTATTTGAATAGAAAAAAACCCACACACTGTAATTGCACTAGAAGATCAGAATCTCACGTCTTTAAGTCTAATACTACCCTTTACATATGGCTGGTGCTGTTTGTTCAAGAACAAGGATCTTTGAAACTGAACAATGTACCATAATTCAACTCTCGGACTGTCTCATTCCCACCTAACAGAGATTGCTTTTAACCCAGGCAGGTTTGTGCCTCTTTTCCATTCTTTTTTATTTGTTCTTGTTTTCTGTTAAAACTGTAGCATCCTTCTGTCTGACACAAGCCTTAAGCCCTGAATATATTTTTTGCTTGGACATTACGGCAGAGTTAATGGTTTTTTTAGGAGAATTTCGTTGCACTGGACCTAACCTGTTCTTTGTTTTTCTAAGGCTGGGATGTACATGTGGTGCTGTAATGTAAACTAAGCCAAATGGTAGCAGCATTGCCCAGCTGCATTTCCTTATATGCATGTAAGTTATTAAATGATTTGATTTTATTATGAACTTCAGGCAAAATAATACATTCTGCTGAAAACCTCTGGAAAAAACGCAAAATCTTACTGGATATCCCTTGCTTAGGGTACCAGCTAAACATAGGCTTCATAATGTGTTCAGCCATTCAGGTTTCCACAAATACAGGGGCAGGATGTGATCCCTGCCTCTCAGAACTGTATATTTCTGCAAAAATACTAAACAAACAAACCAAAAATAAACAAACAACACCCACCCCCAGTGCATTTCTCCTTATCTGTTTTCCTCACTGCAAGAGAAATCTCATTTTGCATTACATTCTGCAGAAACTGCTGCACTTTGTGGCTTGTTGGAAGTTTTGCACGCAGCAAATCCCCCTTCTGTAAGTTTAAACGTAATTCGGTATGAAATCACAGAGGCCTAACCTGTGTGGAATCTGATAGTATCACTTAAAGTGGTGTGTGAAGAGTAATGGCCATTGCCAGGGATCAGTTTTACTTGTTTCATGGGCCAGACATATCATGTTGTAGTAAATTGTGTGTAGCTGAAGACATTGATTGCAATTAGCTTCCCAAGTACATGAGAGGTCAGATCTATTACGCGGGTTTTTTCCCCATATTATTTCTGCCTGAATGATTATCTTTCTATGAACACAGCTCAGGCTGGGACTTTATCCCTGACCAGTACTGGGCAAACCTGAGGGAAAACTAAAAAAGCATTATATTATGGATAGTGTATGCATAGTAACTGTTTTACCATATGCAAGTGTAACATGGTGAGAGTAGAACATTTATGAAGAAGAAATTCTTAATTTGGGAAATTACTTTCTTTTGATTGATCTAATAATTTCATTTGTGTTAATACATTTACTTATCTGATTCCGCCAGATGCTCTTTAAAAGTATAGATCAAGGGAAGGGGTTGCTTTTGCGAAGTGTTTCTGGGAGGTTAGTTTTGTTGCTGCCCACCTTAATGGCCCTGACCAGCCTCACCTGGGGTTGCCCATGGGCCCAGTTTTAGCTCAGTCCTGGTTTTCATGCCCTTCCTGAATTATGCTTAGGACTGCTGGTCTCCAGCTCCGCCACAGACATATCCAGCCATGGATGCCCTTGACCTCGACCTGCATGTTGAATACCTGGCTTGACCTCAGCCCATCCCAGTGGAGGTGCCTGATGCTGTGGGATGGGCCCTGGCTAGAGAAATCCAGGCCCTTCCAGTCCCCATGGGGATTTTCTATGGGTCCCAGACCTCAGGCTGCTACATTACCTGATGTTAATCGCTTGATATTCTGTGGGAAGAAAATTCCTGAAGGAAGAAAGAGTTGGTCTGGTTTTGCCAGGACCACAGAGTAAACCTGCTGACATTTACAAGATTCAAAGCTAAATAAATCATCATAGACTTAAGACAAAGTCCTATTTCTCCTAAGCCACAGCAACAATTTACTTCTGGGAACAAAAAGATGAAGTTGTGTCAATTCCTCCATTCTCTACATCTACATTTTAGGGGTGGGGCTATGATATTTAACGTCTTTGTAAACTGCAAAACTGTCTTCCTGGTTGGTTGGTTGGTTGGTTGGTTGGGGGAGGGGGGTGTGTTTGGTTTTGTGTGTGTGTGTGTGTTTTGGCTTGTTTTTCTTCAGTCCTCCAAATCTACTTTTCATTCCCCTGGCAGCTGAGGCTTCCCAATGTGGAGTCAGCAAGGTACATTAAGCTAATTCCCTTCCCTTGAGGTAGGAAGATTGGAGCACTCACCTATGTCCTGGCAAATGCCTCAGTTGTTTTGAAGGGAGTGCTGAATGAGTTGTAGCCAGCAGTTCCATCCTTCTTTTTCTTCCTAAGACTATGAAAGTCTCAAACATCCTACAAGACATGTGAGCTATATACAAGCTACATTCTCCAAGACCTCTTTCTTATGCATAGACCTTCCCTGCTGCATCAACATAACCTGCATGTATTACTGATGGGGAATTACTGTAGGGGAGAGGTGAGGGTGGATGTGTTCAATGAAAGCTAAGAGATAACATGCAGATAAACCATGACCTATGCTTTATGCTGGTCTAAAATATCTAGAAAACATTCTGGAGAAATGTGTTTGGTCTCTTGATTGCATCTACTCAATATGATCTCTCTAGGCATGATAATATGTCAACTGCATAAGCTTTCGAATATTAACATTTATGCAGACCTTCTCACTAATGCACTAATCCTGTTGCAAAGCTCAACAATCATTAAATATGTAAAATGTACCTTGAGGCAGAAAAAGATGGTTCATTTAAGATGGCCAAACCACAGCATTTAGATTCTAAGGTGACATGTAATACCTGTATTAGCCTTTTTATGCTTGCCCCTCTTTGATTAATTTCTTAACACAGTGCTAAATTTGGAAATGTTGTCATTTGGGGGTTTCTTTTCAAGAAGGGCATGCAAAGCCACAATCTCTCATGCACTAAAAATAGCCATATGTGTGATTCTGTATGGAGGGAATTGTGCTAAGACTTGCACCTGCCAGCTCTCAATTTAATACTTTGATTCTTTTGAGCCCTCTGCCTCTATGCAGAAGTGGGAAATGTTTTTACTGAAATATCAGCTGTACAGAGTCTTTTTCTTGTTTGGAAATCACTTGTGTGTATAATTTTTCCAGTACAGACAATAATTTTGAACTCATAATATTTGTTATCATCTCCCCTGGAAATGCAGCTTGATTTGCTGTAGTGATACATATTTATGGAGAGGTCATGTGTTTTGTTGCAGATGAGGTGGGCTTATGGCATTTACAGTGCAGCAAACATGTTAGAACCATCTCTGCAAGGGCTTTTGGAGCAACAAAGTTGGTGGAGCTGAGAATCTTGCCTTCTTTGCAGCTGCTATAAGGTTCCAATCTTTGGTATAAACACTTCTTAGTCTCTCAGGTAGATCTCTTGCTCAGACAAATGTGGTTGATCACTTTTTTTTCCAATGCTTGCAGGAGCTCGTATTCTGAAGTAGCAGAAATAAAGCAAAATTTTCTGAAGAAATACAGCAGCAAGTTCTCCTGTACAAGAACAGTAAACTGAGCTAAGATATTCAGCTCTGCTGCAGATTGTGATATTGTAACAAACTCTGCTCATCCAACATCATGCACCTTTACCTACTTGAGACAGAAATTGAGAGGACAAAGTAAGTTACAGCAGATTTCCATGTTGCAGGTTACCTTCTCTTTCTGACAAAGCTCTTTCTCCCCTTCATGGAGAGGTAGAAGAAATACAGCTCTTCCTCCTTCTTATGCCTGGTGCTGCTCTTTAGGAATGGCTGGATAAAGAAGACCTGCATCCATAGTCCACACTGTCCCTTGCACCTGCCACAGCCACTGTGTGCTTAAGGACCATTTTGCCTCACATGAATGATTCAGCTATATCAGCATGTTTTTGCCTGGGGGGAGATCAAGTGCTGATTTCCCTGGGATGGTGTGTGATAAATGAAACCAAACCTCAGCATTAAAGAAAAGGATTGTTCCAGACTTGTACAGTGGAAGGGCAAAAGGACCAGCTGAGCTTTGAAGATGAAAGAGAAACAATATAGAGAAGTGTTATAAAAGTGGTTGCCTTCAGCTAACATTGGATGGAAGTTATTTTGTCTTTTGACACTGAGTAGCATAAGTAGTAATGGTAAATTCTGGAGCCTTTGGCTAGGTGCCACTGTGTTTACATTTACATTTCATACCTCCAAAGGCTTTTCATGCAGGTAAGTGAGAAAAAGGAGCTTTTGTGAAATTGTGGAGTCAGCATCCTTTTCTGTTTTCATTAAGCCACTTTTTAGTATAGGAATATATAGATATTCTATTGAAGAGGACCTATCCCACGTCATTTCATATCATCAATTTATTCTGCAGGGCCCTGTCATCCTGATTCAGCACAAACACTGAGTCAGCAGGAGTAGGCAAGCAGGAAAACCTGTAGAAAGGATGCCTGCAGGGAGGAAAATACTGGCAGGTTCTTTTTCCTTTGCTCTCCATAAGGCCTTCCAGCTGGGGATGGGGCTTCCTTTCCTCAGACCTGAGGTGGGGGAAGCAAAGTAGAGACAGAAGGAAGAGATAACTGTGATCCTGTTCCCGGTCTTTAATCATTGCTCCAAGCTCTGAAGCATTATGTCCTCAAGGCAGATAATAAAGGGACAATTTGGCTTCCAGCCACACAGTGAAAGATATTTAGAGTTGCTGTTGTCTGTGACCTGTATTTTTGGTTTATCTAACTGGTGAAAAGAAAAAAAGTATCTTTTCCTGAAGATGGAACCACTGAAATGAAAGGAAAGAGAAGGAAACAATTCACCTTCTTAAAGCAAAAAGAATTAGTGACCAAAAAAGACATTATACAGGAGGATTCTACAAGCTGCTCAGTCCATCAAACATCCTTTTAAGACTTATGGGGGATGAAGGGAACCTTCACAGAAATATAACTCAGAAATCCAGTTAGATCATCTCTGCTCTGGGAATCCAGAGCATCTTCATTCCAAGTCCTGGACCTAAGAGGCAAATTTTCTACTGTAAATGTTACACAAGGTTTTTGATCACTTTTTAGTGGTAAATTTTTACTTTTAGCTCCAAGGACCATGAAGTTTTATTGGCTCTGCATGAGTTTCTGTCTCTAATAATTTTAAAATCTGTTTGTTGAATTCAAGTATGCTGCACAGCTAGAGAATATATGGAGTCTTTGATTTGCAAACTGGTGGATGATTGGCTTAATCAGCAACTAGCGCCTTTAATAGCAATAAGATCCTTACAACAGCGTGATTTACATGAGCAAAGGAACAATGTACTGGGACTGCAGGTTTTAGAAACCCCAAACAACCTAGTAATAGAGGAAATCATCACAAAAAGGTATACTTTCAACAGAACGCACTATGAAGTGTTTAACTTGAAACAGGTGGTACAAACAGGTGCTCTGCCTGCAGAGAGACTGGATATGTCATTTAAGCAGCAACTAGTTGAGAAAGGCCTGGAAAAGAAAAATCTCCATTCAGACAATGAGGAGAAGCATCCAGCAGTTGGGATAGTGAAGCATTAATACAGATAACCAAGGAAGGAGTGGAGTCTCATCTTTGGGAGTACCACTAAATAGGCATCAGTGAGGAATGTCCAGAAAAGGTCTCTGAGGGCTCTGCTAACCCTCTGGTCCTCTATCACAGACTGTGTCAGACTTCTGAGTAAAGGCTGAGACAAACAGAGAGTCAAATGGAGAAGAGGAATTTCTGTCTGTGAGAAAAGTCCCTGTTTGGGGATCTTTACAATTGGCAGAGATGACAGATGGAGCCACCCTGGGCTCAATCAACACTTATCTGAGTGAGCTTAGCTGCAAAAGTGACTTGGAGTCTTGTGCTTGGAAGAACGCAAGAGGCTGCTTCAAGATACCATGAAGCAGCCTCTTATTGCCTCCTATATACCCCCACTTTCTTTTATACGGGGAAGAGGGACTGTGACTCTGGTATTTATAAAAAGCTATGGGTTTGCCTTGTCTTTTCCCAAATAAAGTCAAACAAGCTCTGCAGCAAGTAAAAGATGCTTGTAGAAAGCATTTTGTGGTTAGTGCTTTATGTAATGCACTAGTCTAATCCATTTGTGCCTATTTGACAGCTGACATCTTTGAGAGGCCTCAGCATCAAAATCCAAGACCTGATCAAGTCTGATTAACAAATTTCTTATGTCAGCAGAGGGCGCATCCTCTTTAACCAAGTGAGAGTCCTCCACCTTCCTGCCAGACTCCACATGGTTGCCCACTGGGAGCCAGATTTGGAAGGCAGGGCGAAGTGAAAGCACTGATGTGTTAGAAACCTATCTCTGAAATCATTTGGCATGCACCAGGCAGCAGCACAGTGCCCTGTTTGTTGTTTTGGTAGAGTTCATGTATTTGCAGAGTGGGCCCAATTTCTTGTGACTGAGCACTAAAGTGCTAATTTAATTTCCCAGGATTCTGTCATCAAGGCTGGCTGTATTTGATACGATGGCGTGTTTTGTCAGGCTGTTGCCTGTGCTGTCAGAGGCAGGCTATAAATACGCATGTGCTTCTGCATTTCCCTGTCTCTCACTCTTTAAGAGGAAATGGGGTTGCGATTAGCATTCAGAGGAACTTGTGAAATGACACAGCTGTACTGTAAAAACACCATCCCACAGACTTTGCTGCCAGAGGAACTCAACAACCAGTGCTGATAAACCCGAGAACAGGATTGTCCAAGCCATGGAGCGAGAACCAATGCGCATAAGGGAGGGCTACTTGGTTAAGAAGGTAAGTGGGTAGTTTCAGACTGAGTGGAAGAGAAAACTAACTCTGAACAGGTTGGGAAGATGTAGGGAAACATGCTGTGAAAGCTTGGCAAAGAGGTAACAGGAAATGGCCATAGCCTACTCAGTTGTGCTTAATTGAGTTAAACATCAAGGAAGAATAGAGAGATTAAAGAGGTCACATCATCTTGGCCTCGAGACAGTGTGTGGGGCCATGGGTACATCCATTCTTTGGTAAGGTGGTTGCTGCCCCACAGCAACCTCTGCTCTGGAGTCTTTTGTGGTACAGCCCATAGGATAAAGCCTTTACTTTTATTTAAATCCACAGTGGCTTCCATTGGCAGAGCAACTACAAGGGGAAATAAATGGTGGTCAGAAAAATAACAACGTTTAACTGCATAGTAAGATGGGTGTGGTTGTGGTATGTTCCCCTTGAGACACAAACTGTAGTTATTTCAGCATCATTCAGACATTCCCTGGAAGGTCATAGGAAGGTGATTCCTTGGATATCACGTGAAGAGTGATTCATTGAACATAATATGTGATTTATTGATGCAGGGCAACATGTTTAATACTTGGAAGCCAATGTGGGTTGTGCTCTTAGAAGATGGAATTGAATTCTACAAGCGGAAGGCTGATAACAGTCCCAAAGGGATGATCCCACTAAAAGGAAGCTCTATTCACAGCCCATGCCAAGATTTTGGCAAAAGAATGGTGAGTACTTTTTTTATAAAAACAATTGACAGTACACTTACACTTCTGGAAGCACTGAAAGGGCAAAAGGCTGATGGTTGCAAATCACTCATCCTAGTGGCAATTCTCACTTGTCTTAGGAGGTCACAAGCAGGCTTGGAATTGTGTACTATTTAAATTCAGGACACTTCAAGAGGACTAATTCAGAAAGCATTGGGGGGAGTTGGTTGGTTTTTATTAAATTTCTGAGTCTCTCAGAAAGCAGAACTAAATTTTATTGGTGTGAAGACATTTTGCAGCTGAATGGCAACTACTCCTGTATTAAATATAAATCTAATTGCCACAGAATAAAGCTGTGAATAAAAAATATTTTGTGAGCAGGGGAAGCATTTATTTATTGTCAAGGAACAACAACTGGTTTGCTCAGACAGGAAGAAGATAAATGCTGTGACACACATATTTTGTTACAGGGTTCCTGAAAAATAGTTGTTGGTAAAACAGGATTTCTAATATGAGCAAAGAATCATATCATTAGTCATTTATTATTTTGTCAACTCAGTTTCACCAAATAGGCATTACATGCCCAGGAATTCCTCTGACAAAAGGTTCCTGCAGAATCTAGAACATTATCCCACTACAGTTTAAAGAAATTTACCACAGGGATGCCTGACTAAAGATAGAAGTCTCTGTGAGAGCATCAGAAAAATAGAAAGTGTGAGAGACTGCTGAGACAGTGAACTTTACTTTTTCATATGAGTAAAGTGAGGATAATTAAACCTGTCCTTAGGTTTTGTGGTAAGTGGAATCAGGGTCCCTTGTGTCAGATTTGGACCTGCTAGCTTTGCTTTTTCCTTCTTTTCTTCTCTCTACTTTTTTCTTTCTTTGTTTGTTATTGTTGTTGTTGCAGAACCCATATTTATATGAAGAAACCCACCTTGATTCTTACTAAGCCTTTTTAGACTTACATCTGTTAAGAGAAAGGGGCTTTTAACTTACAAGCTGTCTTTGAGACAGTATAGAAAAAGGATGGGGCAGAGAATAAAGATTGCGGTTAATCCTGTGCTGATTATCTTATTAACAAGCCTCAGCATGGCACTGCTTACTCTATACATGAGGTGTGAAGGGTACTATGTTCAAGAGTATCACAGACCTACATTATAATGGTAGAAATTAAGTTTTTCTCACAAAGCATTCTTTTCCAAACAGTTTTGTGTTGGGTTTTGGTTTTTTCCCTTAACTCCCAGAAAGGCACAGCCATCAACATTGGTCCACAGTAGTTGCTTGGAAATGTCAGTAACATATTTAAAATGAAGGAAAAATAATTCACCAGCATATGTGCATTCAACAAAGTAGGTATAGAGGTCGGAAGTATCTGATGTCCGCTTGAAGGCAGAGTGAGAGAGATCCTCACTTGCCCAAAGGGTTCCTTTGGGATGTACTAGTCTCCAGAAGGTGCATTGTATCTATATGGAAGGGTGATAGTCTCTGAGGATCATTCCTTTGGGTGCACTGAGTTTTATGTTATGCTTCATTTTACATTAGGTGTGTACATAATGAGCTTTACATTATGCTTCATTTTAGTTGCTGAGGTCTTTTCTGAGGGATAATAAAAACAAAAGGAAGGATCAGAGACCCAAGGGTTGAGGCACCCAAAATAGCTTTTCATAAGCGAGATTTGCTGCAGGGTTTGCTGAAGTCAGTGGAAACAATACAAATTACTTCAGCAGGCATTGGAGCAGATCCTCCATGTTGAGGTGGTGAGATTGTTCTGCAAGTCCATAGACCAGTAGCCCTGGAAATGGACTTTCTCTTAAAATTTGTATTGTTCAAACAGTCAAAAATTCAACATGCTCATTCATGTGAGCAAAGCCATCACCAGGATTGTTCCTACAAGTAGTTACTGCCCAATGTGATTAAACCTAAGTTTCTACATGTATTCCTTGAAAATGTAGTATCTTCATTTTTGCATCTTACATTTTACAGCTTTACTGTACTGCTGAATTTAATGCCTCTGCATTCCATTCTGGCTTCTCATTGGTTACGAGTCAAAGCATACAGTTATTCCTCTTATAGGAATTATTCTGGTTCTTAAGTTCATACAACTAGAAATGAAAGTATATTCTTAGGACAGGAATTCTGTATGATGAATAGTGGGATAATTCTCATTCAGTCAGTTTTAAGTATAGTCTCACCTGTCTGGGCCCAGTTTGGAGCAGGGACTATTGGGCCACAAACAAACTTCTATATTTCTCTGGTTAAATTTTTGGATCAGCTTGTGTATCTGCACCAGGACCTTGTTTTAAAGCTCAGAGCACATCACCAACATGCTTTGTTTACTACATCAATTGCAAAATGCAGATGCTGAGGGGAAAGGAAGCAATCTTGGATTTGTTAAGCAGAGATAAAGGCTGTTCAGAAGGGGCTGCAACTGCATATTTTGAGACTGTATTTCAAAATGCATTCACGACTGTTTGCCGTCCTTGATTTGATGTTTGATCATTGCGTAATGTAACATAAATTCTGATATTCTTCAGCTTTTTCCATTTTCCCCATGGTTTTCCTGTGAACAGCATTATCATGTTTGGTTGCTCATAGTTAGATTCATCTCTCCCAATTTAAACTATTTAAAATGTTAGTATTTAGTTTAGTCTAATGGTCTAATTTTCTCAAAAGCACAAACAGATATGCATCATCAGAGGGAGGCTTGGTCACATCTAGGACTGGAGACTCAACCTCTTTACCAAATTCACAGGAAGCCTGGAAGTCTAGCTTACTGGCCTGACTTTGTAAATGCTAAAAAGAAAGGGCTTTGCCAGTCTCCTCCGTGTGCTGAAAATGAAAACTCTTCTTTAGCATTTCGCTGTATGTTGTTTCTCAGCTCTTTGAGAAAGACAATTTTTTCCTTTGGTAATAAATCTTGTCAATGCTTTGGTATTTCATTCTGTTAATCTGGATTGTTAGCTTGACTCTTGAATATTGGGATTTGGAGAGATCTGTCTGTTTGCTTTTCTCATGCGCTGTACATTGATTTTCAGTATGTAGGTGTTTCCTGCATAACAGAAAAAGTGAGTATTGTTGGAAATATGAATAGTATCAGATAAATGGTTACTTTTCTGTCTGAGATGGATTTTTGAGGACTCATTGCTTTGTAAGTTTGAAATCTATCTTCTACGAAATTCAGTTGGACTTCTGTACAATTTCAGTGTGCCAGAATTTTTCTTGTTGGCCATAGTTTGGAAGATGCTTGTCAGGGATGTTCAGAAATGTGTAATTTACAAACATGGGCTTCAGCAGACTCATTCAGTGTGTTGATTTCACTGATGTAAATTTGCTGCTCTTTGACAGTAGCCTTTGCTTTCCTTGCCCTCATCAAGTCGTGCTGTTGGCTTGTGGCTTAGCTTTGCATTTTTAGACACCTGCTGAGTCAGAACATGTGATATTTATTATAACACAACTACAGAACAAATTAGTTTCACTCATGGGGAACTATATTTTAGAGGAAGTGGAAACCTGAGTAATTAGATCCAGATTTTCCATCCAGAAGATCACTGGATGGAAATGAGTTCTAACAGTGTGAATTTTGTTGGGTGCATTTTGGGGTTTGTTTTTTTGGTTTCGTTTGGTTTTTTTTCAGGTTGGTGTCATTTTTTCTGTTTACAACTACCTCTAGATGATTTATTCTCATTTTTGGGAAATACAGTCTTTCCATTGTTGCTAGTGTGTTTAGACAGGTGATCCTAAGGTGTAGCCATTGGTTGGATGTATCATCTCCCTACTAAGCCATTAAAGGTTTACTAGGCTGCAAATACACTCAGGTACTCTCCAGTGTATGACTCTTTTTCCCCTGTGAGTCAGTAGCTGAATATGATGTGGGGTATTTTTCCTCCTTCAGACTGTTCACGTGTCTCTAAACATTAAACGAATTTACATCCATTGTAAGCCTGCAGGGGCTGGGTGCTTTAGCCTTTCAGCTGTGTTGGACTTCCCAGCAAAAGTTAGAATCAGCAGCTATATTGGTGCCACACACCTTGGATGTGCTGACAATGTCAGGATCACTCACAGTGAAGTAACAAAAGGATTTAGTTATGTGCAGTGCTTGTTCATGGTTTTCTTCAGAGTTTCTATAATTTAATTATGTCTCTAAGGCACTTTCCATAGTCCTTAGGCATACGTAGGCTGTATGTTGTGGTGGTACTAGCTTAATTGTGCCCAACTGGCTACACCAAAATAACTTTAAAAAAAACCTCCCATAATTTATCATTCCAGTTTGTCTTCAAGCTCACTGTGGCCAAGCAGCAGGACCATTTTTTTCAAGCTGCCTACTTGGAGGAGAGAGATGCCTGGGTGCGGGATATCAAGAAGGCAATTCATCGCATAGATGGAGGCCAAAGGTTTGCCAGAAAATCCACAAGAAAGTCTATCAGATTGCCTGAAACAATCAATCTGAGGTTCGTTCTCATAGCTCTGCTCCCTCATTTACTTCCATCTGCAGTCAGTGTGTCAGACATATAACCTTGGTCAGGAAGAGCAATGAGCCTGTCTGTCCATGGATTCTTTCTGCACGACTAAAAATTTCAGTTTGTACAATGTGTCAGAAATGAGCTAGCAATCAAAACTGGAAAGCTCTTTTTAAATATATTATCATTTACCAAAACATGCTTATTTATCAAAGGTTTTTCTGATAGGAGATTTCTGGTCATACTGCAGTGCAAGAGGATACCCCAGCCAAAGTGTGATTCTTCCAGGAGAAGCATTTTATACAATAAATCATTTATTGCAAAAATATTTTAGACCTTTTGTTTGCTCTCCAGAGAAATGCTGATGTTAGCCTAGTTTTTGGATGGTGCGGGGATGTGTGGTACCTGCCAGAGAACATGAAACTGGCAAAGGGAGAAGAAGAGATAAAGGGAAGCAATCTCTCAGTACCTTTAAAAATCAAGGATGACTTATTTCCTGTCTCTGAGTAAATACCAAGATACAAATGAGCCTGAAGTGTTCCTTGTAAGACAGTAAAACCACACAGGGCCAAGATTGTCTGAGAGCAGGCAGGCTTTGGGACAGGGACAGGTTTTCTGCTCAGCCCAGGACCACAGCAGTGAACCCTCCTACTGGGGCTCTGGGGCCCTGTGAAGGTGCCTCAGCAGTGGGTGTTCCTCTCTTCACGCTATAGTCACCACAAGTCATTGCATTCTCAAAATAGGGAGATGTGGTGAGCCCTTTGTGCACTCCACCCTCTGCTCCCACAGCTGTGATGGTAATGTAGTGAGACCTCAAGGCTTTGCAACTAGAATTTTTCAGGAGATGCAAGAGATGAAACTAAGCCATGTTACAGCTCTGCAGAGAGCCATGTGCCAACAAAACATGAAGCCCCCGTGAATGACAATGACATATTGTACCAACTGGTTAAGCCTTTTTATTTGCTAACAGTTTCTGTGGCTCTATTTATGCACAGTGCTTTGTACCTCTCAATGAAAGATCCTGAAAAGGGAATAAAGGAGTTGAAGCTGGAAAAAGATAAAAGAGTGTTCAATCACTGCTTTACAGGTAAGGAGCTCCTGTCCCTCTGTTCCATACAATAAAGGGAGCACAGAATTGAAAAACTAAAGAGAGGAAACAGCTCTAAGCTCTGTAGGGCACAGAGAAGTTTGAGAAGAAAAGAAGATGTTTTCTTGACTAACCCAGGAGATGCTCAAAGGATGTATCTTGAAAAAGTGTTCAGTTGTGGCCATGGTAAAAAAAGGAGAAGGATGAAATTTAACCAGTGTCAGAAAGATTGAAGTAATCTTTTGAGTAGATTGTTATGTGAAACACTTAAGTACAGAAGAACTATTCCATTCTGAATTTTTCATCACCGAATGGTGTCACATTGTAATTCCTGTTTCTCTCTGAGTCAAATCTATGTTTGTGCTCAAAAACACATAGATGTAGCACTTGAGGACATTGTTTAGTGGTGGACATGGCAGTGTTGGGTTAATGGTTGGACTGATGATCTTGGAGGTCTTTTCCAACCTTAATGATTCTGTGATTCTATGAAAGTCACCCTGTTTCAAACAGCACTGTTAGTAGCATAGCAGCCAGGAAGACTGCCTTTTCCAGGCTTGGCTGTCCTTCATACATCCCCAGTCCATCTTTGAGGCTTCCCAGCTCAGTCCTGCATCCCCTCCCAGCTTCTCTTCTCCCTCAGGAATGGTGTTTGAGAGTTGTCCTGGCCCCTGCCATCAGTTGGAACGGCTGTGCCTCACTGGATGACCAGGAACCTTCCCAGATTAGCTCCCCATGTTATTGCTAAGAACATTTTTCAGGAGATTGATGAATACAATGGAGTACGCTTGTTTCCACTGTACTTTTATGCTTCTTCATATCTGTCTTGGTTTGTGGCTGATATTTTATTCCTTTGTAACCAGGCACCTGTGTGATTGACTGGCTGGTGTCCAGCAGCTCCATCCGAAATCGCAAAGAAGGTCTCCTGCTTGCCTCTTCCCTCTTGAGTGAAGGCTACCTACAGCCTGCTGGGGACACGTCCAAGGCTGCTGCCGAGGGACTGTCAGACACCCCCTTCTTAGATCTCAGTGATGCCTACTATTACTTTGTGAGCATTGTATTCTAGTTTTTTATTGTCTCAGACTTACTCAGCCTTCTGCTTTTCTCATGCTTCTTGTTGGGCTTCTTAAATCCCGGAGGAAAGATTGTACAGAAATGGAGAAATCTATCTTAATTGTCTTTTTCCTGTGATACTCAGAATGAGGTGGCTCACTTTAGTAGTTGTAACCAGGAAAGGCTTTTTTTCTGGCACCCTTCTAAGTGTGAATTGAGTGCTGAGACCAAGCTGGGTTCTTTTCAACTTAGACTTTGTTCTTGGTAATTGTACTGGTGACCAGAATTTAACCATCTGTTTCCCTGATGATTCAGTGGAAGGAAAGAGAGAAATTCATTATCACAGGGCTTCACAGAGTGGCAGAAGCTACAAACCCATTTTTGTGCAGAGCCATCAAATCTGACTCAGTGTGTGTGCGCACACATCTTGCCTGTGAGCAAAGAAGTAAAAGTTTTTAATATCCCCCAGTAACCTGTCCTGGGTGTCATACCCAGCCTTTTCCACTTATTACTTCATATTCTGTGGACTGATTTGAAGAACTTGAAATATCAGTCAAATACTGTTTGAAAAATATTTCGCTTATGGACTTACGCTAACAAAAAAGTATGCCTTCTATAAAGTGAAAACAACTAAATTGGTATTACAATTCTGTTTATATTTACCACATAGAATCACTTGGCTTCAGCAAAATGACTCTCCCACTACTCACTTGTTTTCCTAAATGTGTTTGTGCTAGGGAGACTTTACCTGTGCAGCAGAGACATTGCTGGTAAAGGCAGCCTTGTGGCCTCCTGGGATGCTTCTTGTAGCAGCGCATGTGTACCCTGCTTGCTTTTGGATTATTTCTAGTTTGTTTCAATACCAATGTGGTGTGAGGAGGCCTCAGCAAGTCAATGTCTGACTTGGTATCATAGAAGAATAGTCCCACCTCACACTGAAATGTCTCCATGGTGATTAGAGGACTCCTCAACTTCACTGGGAGACATTTCCAGTAAAAGGTTAGATTATTTAACAATAACAATAACCACCACCACCACAACAACAATAATAATAATATTTTCTTTGGGGTGGTAAAAAATAGGGTGGAGGGAAGCCAAAAGAAGCTAGATTAGTACATGTACATAAGCATGCAGCAACTCTGTAACTTCTGTAACATTTCTCCTGTGGTATTGCAGCCAGATAGTGGATTTTTCTGTGAGGGATGTTCCAGTGATGATGATGTGGTCCTAAAAGAAGAATTCAGAGGCACAATTGTCAAACAAGGATGTTTGCTGAAACAGGTCAGTATTGCCCATGTTCCATCCTGTCACTAGGATGATGTTACATGGGTGCAAGACTACTCTTTTACATTTAAAAACTTGAGGTAAGAGAGAAACTACCCTGTGGCATCTCCACACTTGGCAGGTTTCATCTCTGTCCCTCTTGCCTTTGCACAAGGAACACTTGCTGCAGCATGGTAGCAGGACTGGACAAATATTGCAAGGCTTATTGCTCTTACCACAAAATAAAACAGTTGATAGCTTTAATTAGGAAAGAGTCCTAATGCAGAAGATGTGACAAGTCATTGGTACAAGGCAAAACTGAACTCTGGTAAAAAGGCTGCCACTCCTGTGTCCCTCCGGACACGCAACTGTATTCAGTTGCCAGTTTTCATAGACTTTTTCAGCATGCCTGAGCAAAGGAGTTGATTCAGTTGTTTCAGTCACTAATGTTTGATGTGTAAGACAGAAAATAACTGGACACCTTCCTTTCCAGCAAAACTTTAAGCGAATGTGAATGTCACATTTTCAAGGCCATTGCAAGAAGATATTAGTGAACTGAAGGCAAAATCAGGATTCTTCAATGAATAAAATGGGTCAGGTGGAAGGGACCTGCAACAATCCTCTGGTCCAACTGCCTGACCACTTCAGGGCTGACCAAAGGTTAAAGCACATTGTAAAGGGTTTTGTTGTCCAAATGCTTCTTACACATTGACAGACATGGGGCATTGACCACCTCTCTAGGTAGCCTGTTGCAATGTTTGACCACCCTCTCTCTAAAGAAATGTTTCCTAATACTGAGTCAGAACCTGCACTGTTAAAATAGTCCTTGAGGGCCTAAGAACTTTTTGATGGTGCTCACATGTATTTCTCTTGTTAAATCAGTTTACTCAAAAGCAATGGAAGAAATTAGACCCACGACTTGCTGCTCTTCTACCCTGTCACATTCATATCAACCCAGTTAGTAAGAGCTTCTGTGAAAACAGTAGCTAATTGAGAAACTTGTACTTTGACATGCCAGAGGAAGTGATTCATGACAATCTTCCACCAGTGGTAGTCTGTACTTGGTCACCCTCAGTGAGTTGCGGGTCATTGCTTGGAAGGGTCACTGCTTCTGCTGAAAATGCTTTCAGCAGCTCTAAACTGTCCACACCCATCCTTTTCAGTCATGAAAACAGGCCATGAGGCACCTACCATGAGGTCCATATTTCTGCCTGAGTTTCTCAGCCATGAGCCCTCCTGGGTGTTTAAGCCAGATAAGCATTTTTTTTGTTGTTATGTTTGCAGGGACAGAAAGACTTTCACCTCATCCTTGCCAATAATTCAAGGTACCTTCCTTCAGGGCACTTTGCAGCCACGTTTTCTGGCAAGCAGTTAAACCCAGTTCTCACAGATCTCACATGAATGTCATAACTACCAGACTGTATGATATGTTTTGGGGAATCTCCCATGTTGAAGCTCTTCTGCTTTGCACAAAAAAAAAAAAAAAGAGAAAACAGTTTGATAGTCCTGTTGTTGTGCAAAAGATTGGAATGTAGACAAGTCCTACTCCAGTGAATATTTCCTCTCCAGAATATTCAGGTTTTTTGCCTTTTGTATTTGCCTGTCCTCTCATGTGTGGGTAAGATTTGCATGCAGGCAAAGCAGTTCCATGACATTCTTGTTTTTGAATTTTCCTAGGGACATCGGAGGAAGAACTGGAAAGTGAGGAAGTTCGTTTTAAGAGATGATCCTGCATATCTTCACTATTATGATCCTGCTGGAGTAAGAGACTTGGTTTATTTCCCTGTTTGTTTTGAATACAGTGCCTTGTAGAAGTACCTGAATGGAGTATTTGCATGAGAATGTGACAGGGAAGATCAGGCAGGACAGTGGGACTGTTTGTTCTTGCATGGCCTAACCATCCTGTGGAAAAACAGAGTGAAGGATGGTTTCTGGGGCTGTCAAGTCAGGGTGGCAAGGGCCACCCAGACCTGGGAACAAGTAACACTGAACTGTATTTTCACCTCTTATCTGTGATTAATTAGAATTAATGTGTACTCTCCCTTGATCAAAACAAATAAGGTCCTAAGTGCAAATGAACATAAAATAGTAATCTTGCAGTTTATATTTGAGGTATTTGCCATGCCCGGATGAGACATGGCATCCTGTTTCTTGTGTCATTCTAATGGGCCCATTCCCATGCTAAATACTCTGCAGATCCTGAATTCTATATCACAAGAGATTCTCTATTTACTTGGTAACCCTTTTCCTTACCACACCCCCAACCCTCCATGTCACACACAGACTGAAGATCCCCTGTTCTCTCAGGTGAGACATACTAAGTAATCAAATGGTTTTGTTTCCATTCTGGAAATGTAGCCATATGTTAACAGGCAAACGGTTTCAGAAGTGTTGCATTTCATTTTGATTTTATGTCCTCCCCAGGGAGAAGAACCACTGGGATCAATTCACTTGAGAGGCTGCGTGGTGACAGCAGTGGAAGATATGCCAGACAGTAAGGACCCATATTGAATGAGCTCTCTAATAAGTTTTTGGTACAAAAACCTCCTTTCAATCTGCCTGAAATCACAAGTATTTTTTATTCCAAAGCAATCTATGTACAATGCTTCAGTAATTCTAGTAACTGGTCTCTCTCTGGCTATCTGAATTACAGGGGAAGGGTACTGTGGTACAGGTAGCAACAGGGAATCCTGTGTATTGTCAGTACTTTTGAGAAGGCTGGTCAAAAGGATGACACAAACCCTGTGTTAGGATAACTGGCCTTTAGGCAAAGTAAGCTGAGTTTGATGTCTTTAGTTAATGAATTTGGGATGGAAGCTTTATGTTAGAAATGGTTATGCCGACAAATTATTACTGTCCACCTTCTCTTCCCTCCCAAAGCTAGAATTTGTGGGAACAGAAATAGTGTTGCTGCAAGGGCCAAGAAACATTCATTTCATGCATTCTCCTCTCCACAGGAGAGGCTGGCTATTATACCCAGCAAGAAAGTTTGTTGGCATCTCAGAAAAGAAAGAGATGGATGTGACATGAACTCAAACATCTTATTTTTGTAGCTGGCAAGGCATGGGAGGGTTTGGGAAATATGATCTGTCTGCAGGATTGTAGATCCTTCCATGATTTGAGACCAACTAACCAGAGACTCCTGAAGGTGAAATGTGCAGAATTCATGAGTGGTTTCTCTGAGAGAGAGAGACCCATCTCTTAGACCCAATCTTTGTGAAGACCTGATCAGGCTCAGCTGTAGAAAGAAAGGAGATCCCCTTACAGTGTGTAAAGGAGGAAATACTGAAAGTAAAAGACTTTTCTCTCAGACTTTCTTATTTTTTCCCTGTAGCCAAGAAGTATGATGTTGACAACATCCTCTTTGAAATCATCACAGCAAATGAAATCCACTATTACTTGCAAGCAGCCTCATCCACAGAGCGTACAGAGTGGATCAAAGCAATCCAGTCAGTTGCTAGGACTGGTAAATGAAGATGATCTTCCAACAAGAAGACTGACAAATTAAATTAGTTACTCAAAACAGAATTTAGCATTTCACCAAGAGAAAGCAGTATCATCCCAAAGGGGTGAGGACTGGTTGAAAATTTCAATTCTATAGTGGGTACTAACAAACTAACATTTTTCCACTTGTGTTACAGTAATATTTTACTAAATTATAACATAGAACATGCCATATTAGTGTGTGTTGCTTAGAGTAATCAGTCTACCTTGAGAAGGATGTACCTGTTACCACAGCTGATAGTAGGAATCTCACCATTAACAAGGGACAGAGTCATGTCACTGACAGAGAGGACCTCAATTAATCACCCTCTTCAGCCTGTGATGTGTTTCAGGATTTTCATGTATTTTGGTCTTCTCCAGACAAGTTTTACACTTTCTTCTTTACCAGATCTTGTTGCTGCTTGTTCACTTATACAAATAATGCCATAGATTTAAGGAAAAAAGTCAACTCACTTGGAAACCTGATCCACTCCTTTATAATCTGTCAGCATTAAGAGAGGGAAGAATGCAGACAACTATGGAAACACCATGTGGAACCAAGTACAACTCCATGACAGCAGTACGAGGAAAAGTCTCTTCCCACAGTATTTCAAACACAAAGCAATCTCACTTCAAACTCTGTATCACCCAATTTTAACCCTTGCTAAATTTTTCCACAAGAATCTGCCCTGGGACCATTGTTTCCCTTTATTTAGGTCTACAAAGCAGATGCTGGGTTGTCAGGTACTGTACTCTATTTGCATTCAGAATCTTGCATGAGAGGGGAAAGGATGCATGGGTTGGTTACTTGAACTATTGATTGAAGTGGTTTTGATTAGGTTTTCCTTTTTTAACCTCCAGCAACATACTCAGTTCTTGATTCTGTGCCTTAGTAATGTAAGAGAAACCTTGCGCTTGTAACTGAAATTAATGTTTTTATTTGATAGGGTCTGTTCACCTGATTAATCCTTGCATTTTTGTCTGACTGTATATCAAACAAACTTCTAAGTCTTAAACTCTAAGGAGGAGTTGAAAATCAAGTCAATGTCAGATTCTGCATATAGACTGTTCCTGGTACAGACTGATGTTTGAGTGCAAGTAAACTTCAAAACCTTTAAAACTCTGTTCATAGATCTAATAAGGTACCTTATCCTTAAGAATTCTTATTGAGATTTCTTCCATCTAAAATTAAATGTGGAGCTAAAGCTTCTTTTCAGTTGTCCTTAATTATACCTGTAGCTGAGCTAATGAGCCTGAAGCCCTGTTGTCTTGCATTACTTATCCCAAAGAAAATACAGCCTTGCAGGAGCAGCAGGCTGGGACACTGCATCATCATGTCCACTTAAGTTGGCCAGCAGAAATCAGCTTCTGGCAGGCATTTCCTGTCTCTCATGCAAGCTGATGGGATCGCTGAAGTCTTATGTGTCATTCTGAGGAAGGAAGAGTGACGGTAAAAAGACCCACTGTTTGCTCAGCCTGCTTTCTTGATAATTGCTGTTGTCACTGCTTATTTTTGCTTTCAGAGCTCACTAACCCAAAAATACCCAGGGGCACAGGAAAACAGAAAAAAACCACCCCACACAACCAAACAACAGAAACTTGTCCAGCTTACCAAAGGACGGATGTGACTGCTGCTTTTTAATAAAACTAAAATGTTTTACCAGTCTATGACCTTATCATTTTAACTTGTGCCCAGTCCAGGGTATGGCTGTCCACCTATGAATGGTGTTTTCTCAGGCAGAGGATGCCAGTCAGTGTATTTATGGAAGAGCTCTTATGTTTGTACCATCCTATATTGATGGGGTCTGTAATCTCACAGGTAGTGCTTCAGAAGACACATTTCAAGGGTTTGTAGTGCCTCTGCTTCTTGGCAGCAGTGAGATCTTGGAATTCAGTATTAAAAAGCAACTACACGTCTATCAGAGATGATAGGCCAGCCTAGCAACTCAGAAGGCATGGAAGAGGCACAGATCTTGAATACTGGCACAAGGAGGAGAGAGCCACCTTTGTGCAAGGAGCTACTAAACAAAAGGGAGAAAACAGAAGAGCAGACCTACATACGTCATGCTTCCTCTAACTTTCCCTCTCTAATTATTTACATCACACTTCTACTACGCCCTCAGCAATTACTATATTAACGTTGGTTTCTTTTTTACTTATAAAAAGGAACTAGTCTAAAGGACAGCAAAATAAACAAACCATTGTGGATAAGGATTGTACTTACAATCTTCAGTTACTGAAAGACTCGTATAATATAATCTCATATAAATATCCTCTTAAGTTGATGTTTGTCTCACCACAATTTGCACTGAACAGTTTTACCTCCCCTGGAACACTGATTACATGCTTACTATAGTCAGGCTCAGATTTTTGGGAATGTTGAATAACCATGCACCCATAAAAACACCCACATAGACACAGAGTTCCTACTTCCATTTTAAAATGAAGTTTAAAAGAAAACAGTATAAAGCAAACCACAAACACAGATGCTGAAAAAATAATAACCCCAGCCCAACAAGCTTTCAGCTACAGATGTTATTACTTCTTATAATCCAACAAACAACACATATGGAGGTAGTTCAGACTTGATATGTCTCCAGCATTTTTTTCAAAGAGCTGTTTACTTTCCCTGCCCCGCAGCTTTCTTCTGAAGGGTAAGGTTGATATAACTTTGTTGATAAGTGTAGTTATTTTGGTGCTTTTCTTTGCAGTGTGCTGTCTTTGCTTTTTATTTAAAAGAATAGTTAACAGAAAGTGTGAAAGGTCTACTGAAAATATGTTTTAGTAATAGAACAGTTTATTTAGTAATATTTAATCAAGGTTTGTTCATAAAGGCAAAAAAACTAGTTAAGGCCTCTGAGGTATCTAATGTTTACTGTCAAACCTCTCTTTTAGACAAGTTTTCATTTTCATTTCTTCTCGCAATATTACATATAAATCTTCAATGCAGTAGTACCTCTTCTGTCTTTGGCTTAGAGTTCACTTTACTACAAATCTTAAACACCTGTTTTTCCCCCCTAATTTGTTCTCAAATATTTGAGAAGTAATTTTAAATTTAAACAACTTGCTTCACAGGGCTCTTGATTAGTGCTTTTCACTGTTTGTAATGTGCCTCCATTTGTTCTGAGTTCAAGCTTGGGAAACACTGAAATCCAGAAAAAATTTCCTTAAATAATCTTTTTGGTGGGGGCCAGAAACATTTAAGTAGGGTGGGAGTTTTTGGGGGGAGGGCAGTGGGGTGGGAATGGGTTGAGTTTTTTGGTTGTTCTTTTTCAGTTTGTACCTTTTCAAATTGTAGGAGGCTATAGGAGGAACTTGAAAAAGCAAAACGAGATAAGAGGCCTCTGCAGGTTGTTGGTATTTCTGCGAGTGCCTTCAGTTTTGGAAAGTGCACATATTTTTTGCTTGTGAACTATGGTCTTCTCGTTGTACAAAGAATTTTCTGTGCTCAAGGTGAACTCTGACTGAAAACAAGGTTCTTCTTTTGTTGTTACTCATCAGACTTCTTGAAATACAGCTTCTTATTTGGCTTCAAAATAAGGTTGGGGTTTTTTTATTATTATTATAACATAGGACTTCCTGCTTTGCATTTAGAACCAAAACTG
Source organism: Edolisoma coerulescens (assembly GCA_013397115.1). Lineage (NCBI taxonomy): Eukaryota > Metazoa > Chordata > Aves > Passeriformes > Campephagidae > Edolisoma > Edolisoma coerulescens. Next base: position 184,534 of record VWZW01002379.1, read on the forward strand.
TGGCTTTCCACACTTTTTTTCTGGTTCTTGTAGATTGCCTAATTTTTTTTTCCTTCCAGTGCGGTGAAAGGGAGAGTAAGACTGTACGAAAGCTGGGTAAAATACTGCTTTTCATGCTTCATTGGCCTTTCATTGTTAAATGTAATGGGCTACAGTAGAACTCTTCACTTTCCTGCACAGACTCTGCCTTTCTTTTAAGATGGCAATGTCTTCCCCTCCTTTTCTTCAACTCATTAAAACATGACTGAGCACGAAGGAGGAAAATAAGCAAAGGGAAATGCTGATGAAACTGATGGAATTTTGCTTCCAGCACTTGAAAGGGAGAGAGATGATGGTAGTATTTTTTAAAAATTTGCCTTCAGTATGTCTTTCACCAAAATTTTGAATATTAATAAACTGGAGTGATCAAGGGAGAGGAAAGAGACCTGGGGGATTGACTAGTTTAATTAAAAAATCCCAAACAACTAGACACCCTCAGCTTCCTACATCCTCAAACAGTTATAAAAAGGACATTGAGAATTCTCTTCTTAGAGTATTGTCATTAGCCCCTCTCTCTTTATCCAATATACTAGAACAGCCTATTGCAGACTAATACAGTATCAATTATATAAATCTATGTATGATCCATCTTTTCATGTACCTGCTTCCATATCATAAGGAAAAGTCTGAAAATCCTTTCTTAATCACCAAAGCATACCAAAAGATAATCAAGAAACCATCTCTTCTGTCCTTCATTGCTTCTGCTATATGTGTATGTAGGTGTCCTGCTTTTGAAAGCTTACGTTGCTGTGTTTCCCAAGTACATGATGGTTAAAGTACAGTAACAAAATCAATGCATGTGTGAGATATTTTTCAATAATAGGAAGAGTTATTTATATCAGGCTTTTAACACTCTTATGCAGTTTTTTGCTAAAAGGAAGTATTTCATGATTCTGGTATACAACTGGTAAAATAAGGTTGGTTTGTTGGTTTGGGTTTCTCTTAATGAATATTTTTACTTAAAGGAACAGTTTCTTTCCCAAGTTACATCTTCAATTTTCCCTTTCTTCTCTTCTCCCCTCCCCCATATCCTTCTTCTTATAACTATTTTGACCTAAACATCATAAAAGAGAGCTTGTGTTTCTGCTTTCAGGCATCATGGATGAGAAAACAACAAGTGGATCTTGGATGAGAAAACACAAATGCCTAGTGTCATTTTAGAATTGCTTCAACATATCATGTGTTGTTTAGTCACCCCCTTAAAACAGTAAAAACTTCCTCTCATCTCCTCATACTTAGGAGCTGTACATAGATATGTAGTTGCTCTGTGGGAATTGGGTGCTGTTCTAATGTCCCTGTTTGAGCAGGTCCCTAGTGTTATTATTTCTAAGTACACAAGTTGGTTGATGAGCTGCACGTTAAAATGACTTTAAAGAGCAGTATAACTTAGTGAAAAAAATTGTCTACCGACCAGTGATGTTCAAAATTAAAGGTGCATTAGAAAAGCCGATTTAGTTTGGTCAGCCACACTAGGTGACTTTAGGCATGTTTTTGTCATTGGCTATGCTGTTAATCAGCTATATAGTGTACCTGGTGAAACCTAGGTGTTAGGATCCCCCAGCTATATTTGTTGAGCATTCTTGTTCGTTAACAATGTGATGGAAAAGTAGTGGAAGCTATTGAAATATTCCTTCAATGGAACAGACATGTAAAGCTCTTATGGGGAATTGTAATACTTCATTTATTAGTTGTTAGATATTGCTGCCGCAAAAAAAATACTTTGTCTTTCTCAACTTTTCCTTTTTCCCATATAAGGATTAAAGGCTCAAGGTGGCTGGTTTGTTTGACTGAAGTTTTCTCTCTGTTCCCAGCTTGCTCAAACTATACCTTTGGTTCAAGTCTTCAAGCTGAATCTTCCAATAGGCAGCTGGCAGCATCCTTTGGTTTTGGCATTCTGAGACCACAGAAACGTTTAAAAGCAGTATTTTGTGCTAAGACTGATACGTTATCTCATGGCCACTGGTGTCCTGTGGCATTTGTGGATAGCTCAAAGCGTCCTGTATCTCAGCAACAAAATAGCCCATGCAGTCAACACCCCTGGATTGGCAAACAGCAGCTTCTTTGCCTCTTAAGGGTTTTAAGGACTGTGCATTAAAACCGACATGTGTAGTTTTAACAACATTTTTAAATATGAGTCAAAACCAGCTAATGTTGTACCTAATTTGCATGCTCTAGCAGACGGGTTTTATTCCCCTCTAGCTTTGTAAATCCATAGTTGCTGGACATGGGTTGGCAGTGCTGGACAGGGTGATTCTGAGGAGTTGCAGCGAACTGTGCCAGTAACATAGAATTATCCTTTTGGGTTTCATCTTGGTAGGTCCTCCAGGATCTCTGAGTTTGCAGTCCATCACCTCCTTCCTTCTTCCCTTTCAACCCACAGTTGTAGTTTGGGTTTTTTGGTTTACCAGAATAGTAGAAGTGAGTCTAGCCCTTACCACTGAGGCCTGAACCCCTCCCAGCCCCCAGAACTCAATTCTTAGCGTTGTGCTGATCAGAAGCTGCTGCTGACTTGACGTGCTAAATGCAGCAGGTGACTTCTTCTGTGGTTTTGGAGATGGACTTTTCTGAACAAGCAATATGGTGAAAATCAACTGCCAAGTGTCAACATGCTCTTGGGAATCCAATAGACCTCATCTCAAGTTTATTTAGACAGAAAGTAAAAAAAGTAACACCACCACCACCACCCAAGTCCTCCCAGCTGCATGCTTTTATTGTCTTCCTGTCAGCTCTGGTGGGCTGAAGCAGCTGATCCCGGTCCTGAGCTCTACTGTTCTGTCTTCAGTTGGGATAACTTTGTCACTTGGTACCTTCCAAAGATGATCAGGATAAAGACATGACTATCTGCATGTTTCTGCCTATTGGCAGAAACACTTGACAAAATTAGCCTTGAAATTTGAGTGGTCTGATTAAAAGTCTGTGGTGATTAATTATCTCATGCATACTTTTTCATTTAGTCTGTTAATGGCAATGGCCCAAAGCCACATCCTGCGCCCTGATGAAATAAAGCCACACTGTCATCTCCTCGCTTCAAAAATGGAGCACTGCAACAGTGAGTAGTTGCAAGGAAAGTTCTAACACCAACAGGTGTTATTAAAAACATCACAGATGGTTTTTGAGATGCAGAAATAAATGCTGACCTGGGGGGTCCTCCAGCAGAGCTTCAGTGCTGGTCTTTTTGATATCCAGCTGTGCAGCAGCTCACAGGGTTTTGTGCAGCAGGGAAGCCTTTTTTCCTCACAGAAGCCTAGCTGGTTTAAGCCCCTGTTGCATAGCTGAGTTGTGTGAGCAGAAAACATTTGCAAACAGGTCTGCACACACAAACTTCACGTGCTTTCTCCAAAAGGCCTCTGTATCCTAGGAAAGCTGGGTGGGCAGGAAGGTGAATGGCAGGAAGGCCAGGTGGCTAATGGGAAGCCGGGGCGATAGATGCCTTGGGCACCTTTCTGCAGCTGACACCTTCCAAGTAGGGGCATAAAAGTGGCATGGGAATGCAGTGGGAAGGTCAGTGGGGTTTGCAAAAGGAGAACTTTGCACTTCCACAAAAACATATGGGTAAGAAGGAAGCACCAGAGGGGAAAAAGGGTCTCACCAGCCACCAAGGTGCGAGGGTAGTTAATGCGTGCCCTGGGGTGGTGTGGGCTCTACATGTGTGGTCTTAGGTGCTGAGGATGCTCTCTGGGGAAGGACACCCACATATGAGTGCTAATTTAGGCATTGGTACAATCTTCCTATTGCTGGCATTTCAGTGGCTTTTGTTGGCAGGTAGAAGGGGCAAGAGATGAGCCCAAACCAGGTGGTGCAAGGAGTGCCACTGGTTGGAGCAATGGATGCTGCTGCGGTGTCTTTAAAGGGAAGGGAACACGTCCATCCTGCAGCAGAGATGGGAGGCTGAGTAGATGGTGCAGGGGCAGAGAGGAGTAGAACAGATTACCAGAATTGATGTAATGAAATCTCCAGGGTGGATTAAAACCCTTAAAGGATGGAGTCAGAGTAGGGAGGGAAGAAAACTTTGTTTTTATGAGGATTTGTACTTAAATACTTTTTTTTCTCAGTAATAGATTTTTCACAAGAAATTTACACCACTCTTACTCCAGGTATAAAGATCCAGGTCTTGTGTAATTGCATAGCTGCATGTTTAATTCCTTGTGTTTAAAGAGGCACAGCCACCTGATCTGAACAGGGGCAGAGACACAGCAGATACTGGGGATTCTTAATGCTCATTAGAGAATGGGGGAAAGCTACAGCAAAGTGCACATTGAAGTAACTGTGTTAGGATTCATACCTGAATAATTATTCTATTTACAAACTGTATCCTGAGACAAATGTATGAGAACTTACAGCATAGGGGCATGAAAGGAGCAGGAATAGGGGATAAATGTCAGGGAGTTACAGACTGGAGGTAACAGACGAGGCTGGAAGAGAAAGGTAAGGGACTAGATCCATTATTGTACAGTTCCCTTTGTTATGATTTAAAAAATTGGGCAGTTTTGAGGTGATGAGAATATAATGCTAGTATTGTTTTCTTCTTGAATAATTTAGATGCACCTTTTCACTTCTAGCTCCTTAAAGTCAGGGTAAAACATGCTGTGAGCAGAATGTGAAGCAGTACCTTCAATGTGTTTGGGTGTGGGGTTTTGTGTTGGTTTTATTTTTTTTTTTTATTTGAGCTAACTAGATATGATCTTGGAGCAGAATACCTAACAACAGCTGAAGCGGTGTTTGCAAATCATTGACTGTTGTGCTACATCCTCTATATTTAAGAATGCTCTTTACTCTGAGTGACACTTGATGTAGGTTAGGATTTTTCTTTTTTTTTTCTTTTTCTATCTCTCGCTCTCGGGTCGGAGAGGAATGGACCGTTGCTGCCCAGCGGATTTGCTGCCACCGCAGCTTTTGTCCTCCCACTGCTTCTCCTACTATGGGTGAGCTTTTGCTCATAAGAGCAGCTGTTGAACTGGGACCTTACTACCACCTGACCTCACTGGAAAGGACCCTCACCATCTACTTGGGTGTGAATCTCTCCAAACCGAGCCTAGAGACACATCCGAGATAGAGTCAAAGAAGTGGGTATTTGCTTTATTCAGCACTGGGTGCATGGAAGATCGCTCCTCCTAACACACCCACCAGGCACACAGCAAATTACAATATATGGTTGCATTTTATGCATATTCATTACATTTCTTAGAAAAGGAGTGGCTATGCAAATGATGTATTAGCTCTCATTATTATCATTAGCATACGTGAGGCGCAGGCGCAGTGCTCTCCAGTGGTCACGCTGAGGAAGGCTCTGAGTCTTCCTCCATGGTTGTTTCAATGAAGGCCAACAGTCTTCCTCGCTTTTCACTGTTCTTTCCTAGGCAGGCGCAGTCTCTTGTTAGTTGTTTCAGCAGTTTCTACACTGATTTCAGCAAGTTTTATTCCTCTTTCTTGCAAGTTTTGTTCCTCATTTCTTACCAAGTTACATCCTGTGTCCTAAGCTTGTGGCTAATATTTGTTAACTTTAACATTGTGTCTAATGCTTTCACAATACAGTGATTTTAACCCTTTCAGGTGCCCCAGAGGAAAGCCTGGGACCCCAAGCCCCTCTGAGGGAGCCCCTCCCAGCTGCTTACAGGAGCCTGGCTACCGCTGCCCAGCCTCACTGTTTTCTGCCGCTGCCTCCAGCTTCTTCGCTACACTCTAACCCTACATCCCCTGTCTGCCTGACCCCCTGTGGTTCCTGCTACAGCTGTGGAGTTTCTGCTGCATTTTGTTTGTCACCCCAGGTGTACCCACCTCTGCCATTCCAGCCACCGCTCCGAGGATCCTGCTACAGCCCATTCTGCCATCCAGAGGGGCACTGGGACCAGCTGCCCCTGTGGGTTTGCAAAGAAAGCCCCTTTTCTATCACTCCCGCCATCTCACCCGCCATTACCTCATGGAGAGAGGCGGCTGAGCTCCCGCCACAGCGCCCCCTGCAGCCGCGGGGGAATCATCACACCTGCCCTGCCCGGCTGGGAGCCGCCAGCTCCCCCTGCCGGCTGTGACTGTAACTGCACCGAAGGGGAAAGGGCCAGCAGCCGAGAGAGGCTGTCACTGGGTTTCTGGTTCTGGTTGTCGTTGCTGCGTTATTCCATTTCCCATATCTTTGCCCGAAAGCCCTGTAATTTCAAAGTTGTAATAGTTTGGAGGGAAGGGAGTCACATTTTCCATTCCAAGGGAGGTTCCTGCCTTCCTTGGCAGACACCTGTCCTTCAAGCGAGGACACACTTCAGTCATGTTTGGCAGCAGGTTGACAGCAGAAGCTTCAGTGAAATTTAGGTACTACATTTGTTTTGGATAATGTAGTAGTTGTCTGACAAGAACAGTGGGTAAAGGTATTTTTAAAACCTAGTGCAATGGGGCCCTGATCCTATAACTAAAACTTACCTACAGGGAATAAATTACAAAAGATGTGAATGAGAAACATTATCCAGTGATGTCATACAATGTTGTTGATGAGAAAGCTGTCTAAATTAGATACGCTACTCATGATTTAGAAAAGGTACCAGTGCTTATGGAATGAAAACCTGTTCAAATGGGGAGCATGGGCTGAGGGAAGTGGACCAGTTTTGAGGGAATATGTTGAATGCTCTAAACCAGAAAAAAGATCAGGTAACATTCTGTTCTTGAAAGCACTTCAGAGTTGCCCATTTCACCTGGCTGATCTGTTTCTTCCTTGACCTGTTGATGTGGGCACTTACAAGATAAAGCCTGTGAGCCCAGACACCTGCATTAAAGGGGAGAAAAAAATACTAGACAGTTTCACCAGATATTCTGCAATGGTTAAATAAGTGTGAGAAAATAAAGTGTAAATCTTTGAAAGCAAGTTTAAACTAATGGTTTGTTTAAATGCCAGCATCACTGAAAAAAAAATGCTACTGGCTCATAGCCCAGGTGACCACAGTCTGTGTTTTCAGAGCAAAACTGCCCTGCTTAATCTACTGTTACTGGGCCCTGATAAAGGTAAGGGCTGGACCTATTTTGGGTAAACTCCATATCTAATAGGGGCCTAATCTAGTGCCATTGAACCTCATGCTCGTGACAGGACACTTCTATCCTTACACTGTCAGAATGTCCTCTGCCAATGTTTGCAGTAGTTGTATGAAGGGATTTCAAATCTAACCAAGTTTCAAAAGCATGGTAGAAGTCTTCCCATAGAAAATTGGTGCCAGATTGGTGACTGAATTTTGCAGGAATGCCTCAAGCAATGGGGATCTTCCCAGCATTTTCTCACTTATTTTACTCTTTAGTGCAAAGGAGGTAGGGAAAGGTGATACTCAGAATAGTAGTAAATTGATTTTATGATCACTTTTATATTGAGTAATATGACAGGCAGCTCCTGTTTTACTAGCATAAGTTTTTAAAGTTGGTGCCAAAAATCAGTGCTGGTAAAGCAAGGCCTGTGTGATGGAAGATCAGCATGTAGGAAAAAAACTAAGTTTTCCAGTGTGATTTAACCTATGAAAATATATCAAGTTGTGTTACCTCATATGGTTATCCAAGTTATTTTGTTTAAAGTAGTTAAATTTTGCTCTACTCCTTATCATGCAAATGACTAATGTGTGTAGCTAATGTCTGAGAAACGGTTAGTTACCCATCTGCTTCCATCCTGTCCTGGATCTGAGAGTCCTAATCCAAAAATTCCACAGCTGGATAATAGAAATTCAGCACTGCCAAGCACTAACACTTCTGTGAGTGCAAGTTCAGAGATCCTTGTGAGGATTCTGTCCCTTGAAACAGGCACTGGGAATGTTCAGCTGATCCTGAGGTGGACACCTTGTCCTCTTTCTGGTGTCTAGATTTGCCCCTTCCCCAGCCTTCCTTTGTGGGCTCTCATGTGCTGCTGGTACAATACATTTCATGTTAAAAAGTCAAACACACCTTGGGGTTTTTTGGTTTGGTGTTGTTTTTGTCGTTTTTCTTGTTTGTTTGTTTGTTTTTTATATAAAAATCATCTCTTCCAAAACAAAAAGTGCAAACTGAAATTATAATCAGTGTATTTTTGACAGTGCAGTAGAACATTAAATTTATAAATTACAACTGAATATTTAGTTGTCTTTAGAATTTTACATAAAATTAATACAGAAAACTGCAAATTATAAAAAGACACCCATAACTTTTTTTTTGAGAAGCTTTCATCATAAATTCATAGTCAGTCCAAATTCATTCAAAATCGGTTTCACAACTTCCAAATGGTGTGTATGTTATTGGCAAAAGTTGTTTGAGTTGCAAGAATCAGGACTGGTTTCTCATCCCTCAAGTTCCGCTTCCAAGATTTCTCCCCATGTGTCGACATCCATTGGATACATGCTTTTCTCTGGCAAGCTGAATTGTGAAGGAAAGTTGCTGTATTTCCCACTAAGCCATTCTTGCTTCACTTTGCTTTTCCAGTAGTTTCTCAACAATGTGATCTGGTGGAAAAACATATAGTCAGATCTTGGAAATGAACCAATTTAAACTGCATTCATATAACTAAGTTTAGCACTGGAAGAGTAGTGCTAGAAAAAGGATTTGGAATGTGCCTTTGGATATCTAGACGTTAAACCCAGGAAGGTGCAATGCTGCCGAGAAGCAGAGCTTGCTCCACTTCCAACTTTTCTGTTCCTGCCTCAATTCTTTGATGGTCAAGATGAAAAACCCAAACCAGGAATTCGTCTTACTCCTTAAAAGAGGCACCTTTCACTTTCTGTTTAGGACGTGACCTTTAATTCTTATTTGGAGGCTGGCTGGCTTCTTCTCTTCTGCCAGCCTTTTAGGGCAAGAAAATGCAGACTTGGTGTGTTTGTTGCTTCTGTTTCAAACCTCCTCCAGATAAAACAGACAATCAGTTCAGGAAGTTCAGCAGGAAATTGCTGTGCAAGGGTAGCAAGATCTATACACTGAAAGGACAACCCCTATCTGCTCATGGCTGTGCCTCACACTGCAATAACTTTACTGAAATGTCAGAGCCCAGAACAGTGGCTGCTCCTGTTTCTTTTGCTGCTGCTTCTCTCTTTTCACCCCTCCACTGTCCCCCTGCTCTCAAACACACCGGATAAAATAAAGTGGGAGATTACCCTCTAGTTGGCCCAGAGTAATCTGTGGAACCAGCCATCAGGTCTACCCGATCTACCCAATCAGGTCCTGATCTACCTCAACTTCCAGGCTAGATTCGACAGTGAGAGATCATTCAGCATGTTCTGGAGCTGAACCTGCTACAAACCCCTCAGAGCAGTCTGTGTGTGGGGAGATTTTCTAAACAGTTTATAAAAGCTCCTGCTCGTTTCCTTTTCTATTCCCCTTGTTTTTTCTCTGGAATGTGTGTCACTTGAAGTGTATTGAGACAGCGCTATCTAGGATGATTTTTCAGGAAGTCATTCCTAGCCAGCAGATCTGTTTCCACAAGATAGAAGCAGAGAGCACACACTGCCTATCGGGGTTCTGTTATCTTCTCCCTGCCAGCCCTATCTGCGGGAACGTGGGCTTTGTCCCGTGTTAGGGCTTGTGTATGATGAAGGTCAGAGCTGAGGCTATGCGGGGCAGCAGGAGGACTAATGCTGAGCTGGACAGGCTGTGTCCTGGGTAGGAAAAGGGACAGCCTTGCTTTATGTCTCAGTGTATTTTAGCAGATGTCAGTCTGGCGGGGTGCGCTACTGAGCCACGCTGTCACCGCAGCTGCTCCCCCTACAACTCTGGGATGGGTGCGACGCGCTGATTTCATTTCCTTACACATTTCTATTGCTCCTCCTAGCAGCCTCGTTTATGTCACTGCCGGTGTTCCACCGCTGAAGGTGGATTTACCTTCCAGGAATACCCGTTCCCTCGGTCGCAGTCGATCTCCCGCTGGCAGACGGCGCGCACGGCCAGGCAGTGGTGCCGCCACAGCCGCTCGTTGCTCTCGATAACGCGGTGCCAGTCCTTGCACGTCACGGACGCGTGGCACAAGCTCTCGACATCCAGCCCGCTGAAAATCCGGGAGCTGACCTCGGGAGGAAGGGTAGACACGAAGTCACCCAGTCCTCCTCTTCCTCCCTCGGCGCTGTCCCAGCCGGCAGCGCGCTCCGCGTCCATCCTCGCGGCCTCGGGGCGGGGAGGCGTCACCGCGGCCCCTCTGTGTGCAGGCGGCCGCCGCCGGCAGCGCTCTGGGCTGGGTGCCTGCCTGCTGCCATGTCCCTGTCGCCCGCCCGCTGCGAGTGTGCACGTGGGGCGCTGGTTTCGGGGCGAATCTTCGCAGTTTCGGGACAACGGAGGCGGCGCCGCCGCGCCGCTCGGGCAAGCCACGCGTCACGGGACGGCCGCGCGTCATCAGGCGGCGGCGGCGGCGGTGGCCCCTGCCGGGCTCGGCACCACCTCCATCCCTGTCCGGCGGCTCCGGCACCCCGGAGGTGAGGCCGGCCCGGCCCCGCAGAGCCGCGGCCCGAGGTAGCGACGACCGCTCCCAGGGCCAGGGTGGTTTGTGTCCGCAGCCGCGGGGTTTAAAGGGGACCGCTGCAGCCCCGAGCCAGCTCCGCCGCGGGTGGAAGGGGCGGGGAAAGTTCGGCTCCAGGGGAGGGCAACGAGGATGATTGCGAGAGGGGAGCATGTCTCTTAGGTAGAAAGGCTGAGGAAGCTGGGCCTGTTTAGCTTCGCGAAGAGACGGCTGAGAGGGGACCTCATCCATGTGTGTAAGTATCTAAAAGGGGAGTGTCAAGAGGATGGGACCAGGCTGTGCCCACTGGTGCAGAGCAATAGGACAAGAGGCAATGGGCAGAAACTGATGCACAGAAGTTCCACCTGAATAAAAGGAAGAATCTCTTTACTTTGCAATAGCTGCACATGGAACAGATTGCCCAGAGAGTTTGAGGAGTGTCCCTTACTGGAGATATTCCAGAACCATCTGGACACAATCCTGTGCTACGTGTTCTGAGATGACCCTGCTTGAGCAGGGAGGTGGGGCCAGATGACCCACTGTGGTCCCATTGAACCTCACCCATCCTGGGATTTTTTGAGCCCCTGCAGAGCTGAAGGGATGAGGGCAGAGCTTGGCCTTTGGTGTTTCTCTTCATAGGGCAACAAAGAGAAAGTTCAGGTGATCAGTGTGCCATCTCTGCTGTGCAGAAGGTTCTGGTAGGGTTGGCAGAGACTCCCCAGTGCTTCTGTGCAGGGAATACGGCAGCAATTAGACTTGTTTTTCCCTAATTATTTGTGCTGGTGAATTGAGTAGTGGAAAGGCAATGTGTTGAAGGAAAAACAGTTGTAGTTTGCGTGTGCTTTCACAACTTAAAAAGCTTTTTAGATGTAGTAGTTTTGAACTGAGGCTTTTGAAACCAGCACCCGATTATCTGGTGTCACCTCAGAGCTGCAGATGTGTAGCCTGGAGTGAATATTTGATGGGAAGTGCTAGATTGGGCATCTGATCCTGGAAACTGCATCTTAAAATCATTGCCTGACTTTTAGGATAGGATCGAGTTTCGGGGAGTTGTGCAGATTTACCATAAAGCAAATTCTAAGATGTAATTCTAAGATGAAGAATGGCTGGGAGAGCTGGGGTTGTTTAGCCTGGAGAAAAGGAGGTTCAGGGGAGACCTTATCACTCTCCACAACTACCTGAAAGGAGGCTGTAGTCAGGTGGGGGTCAGTTTATTCTCCTAGGCAACAACTAACAGAACGAGAGGACACAGTTTTAAGCTATGCCAAGGGAAGTTTAGGTTAGATGCCAGAAAAAAATTCTTCACTGAAAGAGTGACTGGGCAATGGAATGGTCTGCCCAGGGAGGTGGTGGAGTCACCGCCCCTGGACATGTTTAAAAAAAGACTGGACGTGGCACTCAGTGCCATGGTTTAGTTGATGAGGAGGCGTTAGGTTAGGTCATAGGCTGGACTTGATGATCTCCAAGGGCTTTTCCAACCAAGTTCATTCTGTGATGTGATTCTGTAATTTCAGCTTTCTCAAAGTTTTGTCATGGCAGCAGCCAATGTAAATTATGTATTTAAACCCCAAAACACCACAGTCATGGTCAGCAGTTATTATGAGAGTCTTTTGTTCAAAACCCTTTAGGTGTGAGGTAAAAGGAAGGTGTGTTTATTTCCTCTGTAAGTTGATGTAAGAAGATATTGATGTGCAGTTTTAAACTGCATTTGCTAATGGCAAACATTCAGACCAACTTTTGTGTTTGAGTCAAAAGTGTATGTTTATATTTGTAGTATGTGAGTAGCTAAAATTGATTTTGTTTTGTCAGAAAAAAATCAGGAGGCTGAAGCAGGAGAAGCACCAACTGTTCATGCTGTTGAGATGTCCTGTATTCCATTGATTATGGAACCAGCATGTTCCAGCTCTGAGGTACAAGGAGCCACAAAAATGAGGAATAATGATGCTGCCTCCAGACTTTTGGTGGGTGCTTAAGTTTTTAATGAAATTTAATATTTGTAAGCATGTTTTGAAAGTTAAGGAGGTGTTGTGTTTTCTATACAAATGAAATGTCAGCCTTTGCTGTAGCTGGGATCCCTGGGGTGGACTGGCTCAGGAAATTCAAAATGATAGTGCTGTTTTCAGTAAATAATGAATGTGACTTTGATTTGCCCTGTTTTTACAGAGATTTAGAGTCTGGTTACTTTCTGGAGAAAGAAATTGTAGGAATGCTAGAAAGACTTTTCTGTTTATGGGGTTTTCGGGTTTATTTTTCTTGGACAAATAGGCTTTTGTTAAACTTGCTCTTTCTGTTATATCTATGTGTGGAGACTCTAGAGCAAGATGGTGGTAAAGGTCTCCTATGAATCTTTCAGCTTGTAGCCTTCTAGATATTTATTCCAAAGATCTAAGAAGTTTTGTTTTGTTTTTACTGCGTGAAGGTTCCTATAGATGTTGTTTTTCTCAGTGGGTAGAAACTGCAAAAAAAAGTAAAATAATTGAGCAATGCTCCCCATACAAAAAGTAGGTGGTTACCCAGGCTGCTTTTGAAGGGCATAATTGAGTACAAACTGTGGTCTAGTTTCCCCTCCTCTTCTGTAACTGGATAAAGGCACTAAACAGTAAATGTTGTTTCAGGTTCCTCTTTCTGATGATAATGAAAGCAAACAGTCAAAATCTAGTCAAAGAAAGAGAGTGCTTCCGTCTTGGATGCTGGAAAGAGATCTCCTGGTGCAGACGGCTTCCAAGCCTGTAATGACAGGAGGTAGGTTTGCAGTGTGATAACAATTGCATTCCCATATGCGTTCCTGTGCTTTGATGCAATTTTTTAATTATAATGGTGGTGGTAGAAAGTATTAATTTGCTACTTCTCTTTGCATGCTCTGTGTGGGGCAGCTGACAAAGACTGACTTCTGTTGTCTCCTTTGTCATCAGTCCTATGGGTGTGATAGAGCTCTTTTTCATCAGTTAATTTTCTTTCTGTTCTTTTTGTTTTTAATGCCAGATAATAAACTCTGTTTGTACAGCTGAGCATTGGATGTTCTGGAGCCCTTTCCTATAAACTTGCCTATTTTGTATGTAAATTCCAGGTAGTTTCTGTCTCTTTAATTTCTAGCCTTCTCCACACTTAAGTCACTGATGTTTTGCCCTTCTAAATTTAGATCTTAATTTCACAGGTTTCAAAGGCAGGAGGGTTTGGGTGGTGTTGCATGTTAGTTTTTTCATCATTACTGAATCAAACTTGATTATTTAGTCCAAAGTTAATTCCTAGGAGGAGCGTTCATTACGGTGTGATAGTTTCTTACCAACATGAAGCTGAAATAGTGTTGCATTCCCTCCTGTTCTTGTGGGAAAAAGAAATTGCTGGACATGTTATGTACTGCTGCTGCTGCATATCAGCAGTGACAGCAGCAGAAGGCTGTGTTCAGTCATTGTCAGTGGGACACACAAGGTGCCTATGCATTGGCACAAGCTCAAGAAAACTTTCTAACATGTCTGACTTTGGTCCTGAGAGCTTCTAAAACTGCCGTTAGACAAACTTTCTACATGGCATTTGTTGCCCTTGTGACTTTTATTGATGGAACAGGAGGGCTAAAGAAGTGAGAGGAGGAAACTGTGTTTCTGTCATTCCCTGTGCTGAACGCAGCACACCCCACCCTGCTTGCTCTTCTGTGGGGAGGTGTGAAGTGGTTTGGGTGGAAACTGTCGAGTTTCCTTTGCTAATCAGTCCAAATGTATGAACTGTGTCTGGCACGTGTGTGTCCGCTCCCCTGTGTGCAGCAGCTCTGCTTTAGTGACTCTCTTTCCAGCTGCTGTTTCTGCTGAGATGCTGTCATGGATTTGGCTCTTAATGCCCAAGCAGCCCCACAGGCAGTGTCTGGCCAGTTGCTTCTTCTCTCCTGTTGTAAATACAGGTGTCTGTGTGCACTGATGAGGGCAACTGTGGCTTTAAACACCTCAGTCAGGTGCCGTCCACCACACTGCCTATTCTTTTCCTCAAAAGCTAGTTTGGAAATAATTGTAAGATGCAAAAGAAAATCTATGTTTCAGTGGTTTTTTTCTTTCATCCCCTTTCCAAATCTAGACTGTTCCCTCCTGCCTTATTTATATAAAAATTGCGTGGACTTCAGCGGCTGTGTTGAATCCTGTACTGGTGTGATATTTTTCTTACATTTGTGCTTCTGTTTTGTATTTCTGGGGGAGTGGGCTTTGTTTGTTCCTTTGTTTGTTTCTCTGCCAGTACTATAACATTTGTTATATGTATGAATATAATGTTTATTTCAAAGACTGAATACTTGGATTGTGTCGGTGTTGAGATTTGGAGCTGTGTGGTTGAGAAGTATCTGAAGGCCTGACCTTGAGGGAACTGGGGGTATATACAAACATTGCTGGAGCTGTTTAAAAAGTCCTTTTCACAACTGCTGCTGTTTCTCATGCCATGTGCCCAGTGTTCTGCTTTAATGATTTCTAGTGTCAGGATTTCACTGAAAAAGTTGCATTCCAAAAGTACCCTTTTCCTTTTTTTTTTAAGGTAGTAGAAAGAGAAAAGACCAAGGAAGGGGAGAAGGTCATACACAGTCATTAAAATCAGAAGTACATGTGCAGCAGAAAAAAAGATTAGCTTCTGAAGAAACTGTAGAGGATTTTGAAGGTGGAGAGCAAGATAAAGGGAAAAGGAGCTGCCTTTCCATCCCTGTTTCTTCATCTCAGGTAACTTTTTGGCTCAGGGCAGAACCACGATATCGCAAAAAATGGGAATGTAGATGGCAATGTCATGTTGAAGGTTGGGTCTGCAACATAACTTTTTGTTCTATGTGTTCTGCTTGTGATTTGTTGTTTTGAAATACCAGTCCATTGGATAGCTCTGTAGCAAGGATCATGGGAGCCTCAAAGACTCGGTTTTCTCCATTTCCTTCAAAGGATCTGGGACTTGAGCCCCAAATGTCCCACAGAACTACCAGACTTTGAGCTTTGCAGCAAGAGGCAGGAAGACATGGGCCAGAGCACTGCTCCTAGGAGTGGTCACTGCATGTGGTTTCTCTTTCTGAGAACCTTTGGGGATAGGTGATGGTGTGATACTGATGTAATGAGACACTGGCCTTTGCCCAAGCTATTGCCATTCTAGTAGTGAGGGTTTATGGTCAGATAAGGATGGTGTGTGGCTGAGCAACTGCTGTGTTTCAAAGGAAGGTAGCATGAAGTGTGCTTGTGCCACCACCTCAGAATCTGAGTCAAAAAAAAGGAAAGGGGAGAAGTAACCTGAAACCAAAAATGATTTGTGGCAGTGAGTGAACAGACCCTTTGGTCCAGCTAGTCCAGTGTCTCCGTGACCTCACAGTACAGCTGCATTTACAGGCAGTTAAATCCTTACTAAAAACACCCTGCAAGTGGTGAAAAGAGAAGGATTATTGCTAAAGGCAAACAAAGCATATTCTGGTGAGAGCAAACTGAGGGTTTCACTGACTTGTTTCCTTTAAGGGAACCAGCTGGGGAGATGTTTTTTAATGTCTGGCATTAGAATTGCTTGTGTCTGTTCTAGGATCTGATAAAATACTTAAAATGCTTCTGACACTGAAAATTATTGGGGGTTTGGTGTTAAGGTTAGTTGAAACAAACCGTACATGGACAGCGAAGTCTTTGGAGTAGTTTTGGTGTAACCGTGGTCCACTAGGTGCGTTAATAACAGCTGCAGAGCTATTTTTTCTGTGCCAGGTTATAAAATGAGCCACCACATAATGAATTATTCAGTTTTGCAATTTGTAAGTAGGAAGCCTTAGTTATTTTCACCTAATAATTTCATAAATCATTTTAATCTCAAGCAGAGTTTAAGAAATTGCTTTCAGGACTTTGCAGAAAAACTGATGTATTAGGGTAAGAGTAATAACCATAGAGAGTTCTGAAAGACTGTAATTCGGATATCAGAGCCTAAATCACGGTCCTGCTGTCGTGTTTAAGGTGATTGAGAAAATGTTCTGTAGGGAAGAGAGAAGATCTGAATTGTTGTAGTTGGCGGCAGCCGCCAGAGGGCGCCGAGGCCCCGCGCGTGCTGTGCCAGTGCTGAGCGCTGGCGGCTTTGGTTTCCCTGGATCGCAGCCTGGTATGTAACTGATCCTAATCAATGTGAGCGTTCCGGCTCTTTAGGTACAATACAGGCAGTGGGTTGAAATACGTGGTAGAGAACACAAGTGGTAGTGGCAAATTACAGTAATTTATGCTTTCTTTTGCGAAGGAAGGCTTACTTTTTAAGTTGCAGTTGATTGCTGAGCCGTGTTTTGGGAGTTGCACTGCCACAGTCTTTGTCTCCCAGTTGAGTCAGTAAATATGCTTCTATCGGAGTCATAGGATATTAATGCTGACTTTGTCCTTTCTTAATCACATTGCTGCTCAAATGTAATTGTCCCAGGTTTTGGATAACATTTTATGAGACTTGCATTGAAAGGAACAAAATCAAATAGGAAATCACTGGCTGATTTTCAAGCTCTGCCAAAACCTGTGTAAACTAAGTATAAATTTACTGGAGGGGAAACCTAGATAATAATCTGTAGAGAGCAGAGACCTTTTAATAGTTTCTATGATACATCAAAGTAGTTCAGCCTTGAATGTAGATATGCTTCCAGGTAACGTCTCAATTCTCAGGACAGTGTTCTTTCCTTAGTTGTGTATCTCATATTCTTTTTCTAAAGAACACATTTCTTATTTTAAATGTACATTTGTTTCAAAATTTAAAATGCAGATTGTGACAATACTGAAGTATTTGTGTAATGGTGTCTATGACAGACTGTTACGATTTAGAGTCATGAGCTGAAGCATTTAAGATTTATCAAGGTGGGATTAACCTCAAGGTGTGTATCCTGAGTTCCCATATATCTTCTATATAGATAAATACATATATACTCCATGTATCTTGGTGCTTAAATCATTAAGTAATTCATTAAGTTAGTAAGTAATTCCTTAATCATTTAAATTGATTCTTGCGTAGGAGTCTACATTCTTCTACAGTCTACTACATCTTCACCTGTATAATCTCCATTAATTTTTCAGAAGCAGTACTTTTAATTGTAAGTTAATTTGAACTGTTCACAAACTGAGGTGGTGAGAGAAGAGGTCGTGTTGTGAGGGAACTGAAGCTGAGGATGGAAGCTGTTGGATAAGTTTTTCTTTAAGAGTGTGTACTCTCTGTGTGTTTTCTGAACTTGAGCTTTTCATTCAGCAGCTGTGTTTAGCAGTGAACTTGAGTTTGGGAAGTGGAGTTGAAGATTTTTAAAGTCTGGACTAGACAATCTTTCAAGGTCCTTTCTAACCTGAGCTGTTCTATGACTGATTCTGAATGCAGAAATGATAAGGCACAGTTTGAGCTTCGAAGCTCTGAGGAGTGTAAATTTTCAGGTTGTTCAAAATGTAACCTTGTTCCACAGAATACATCTGGATTTCGTCTTGAGAATACCATGAGAGATATGGAAGGAAATGGCAAGACTGGAACAAAAAACCCTGGAACTTCTCTGGAAAAAAATGATAGGCAGCTGCATAGCAAATTGTCTAAAAGAATAGGTCAGATCTCCAGTAAAGACAATGGAATCAAGGAAACAGAAAACAAAGAGCAGATTACTGGTCCTGCAAGCCAACAAGCTCACTGCGGCAGGACTTCCCAATACTTTGGTGCCCAGGAAGGGATTCTTGAGCCTGATGCAAGTCTGGATTACAACACTGAGATTTCTGATTCAACCAGAAGTGCAGATGCTTCAGAAAACTCCAAACAGACCCAGCGTAAGAGGACATCTTGCATGTATGGAAGTGGCTGTTACAGGTAAAGCAAAATTAAAACTAGCTTGGGCTAACTTGTTATTTAGAAGTAATGTATTAGCTATGGAAGAGAAAACTGTAGAGTTGTTACAAGCTTTGATTTGGAAAAAATCTTTTGGTGAGCAGGAGACTGATGAGAAACAAATTGCAGAACAATAATTTTAGAAGGATAAAAGGAGGAGCCGGGATGTCTTGCTAACTCCTAATACAACCCAAACAAGGGATGAAGCACTTGATCAAATTAAATGATGAAGTGTTGCAGGAAATAAAAGATAAAGGTCCATTATAAAAAGAAAAGAAATAAAAGACCTGTGTGTACAGTACCAGGTACTAAAAGGCAGAAGAGATTTAAAAGGTTCAAATGCCCAACAAACCTGTAGGTTTGTTTTATTAGCAGGTAAGACTTATATGAAAGATTATTGTGTTTATTGAAGTTCCTGCCTGCTTTGTGATCTGAATGTTTAAAATACTTACTATTTGTCATCCCTAAATAAGAATTTCTTTTATTATAACTTGGTGTTTCTGCAATTTTTTGTAAGCTTTCAGTTCCCGCCCTAAAACCAGAACAAAGCTTACTTAGGAACTCGAGGTTAACCCTTATCTGGACAGTCTTTGGAAATACTGCAAGTGAGGAACAACAGGGGTTTTTCCTCTTCTTTTTCACCCACTCATATCCTTTCAAGACAGAGGTGGTGGATGATTTGTCATACAAATGCTCCAGAGTACCTAAATACCAGTGCTGGGTGCCTGGCCTCCAGCTAGTTCTTTCTCCCCAGAGGAGATCTGTGGTGTCCTGTGGTGTTATACTGAAGGGAAGGTTGAAATCTAGAGGTGCTCTTGAGTCTAGAAAATGCCCAGGGACCAGAGAACTACATTTAGGAGAAGGTTTTGAGCCCATGATAATCCAAGGTACCTTGTAAATACTAAAGATAAGGCTAATCCAGGAAACAGGGGATTCTGTGACTTTTTTTTATCTTCCCCCAAGGGGCTTCAGCAATAATAAAAACAATGAGTTTGATTAGGAAGCAAACAAGCACAAATGACTGGGTTTCTGTACGTTTGGCAGGCCTGATGCTGAGATAACTGTGTATATCGAAATTGTAAAGCTGTTGTATTCATGAGCACATCACATGTTGGTTATCATGTAGCTTTGACATACCTCATTTTTTCCCCTTAATGATCATGATAAAAGCATGTCTTATTAGACCATTCTGTTGATCCAATAGTACAAATGCAGCCTCTGGTTTGCTCCAGCTACTTTGAATTTTGCTGAGACAAGTTTTGCCCTGTATGGGTATTAAGGTGATTTTATGCTCTGATACGATGAAGTATTCCTAATCTTTAGGAAGGCAAATCTTAGGTACCAGTAATAGGGAACAGGAGTCTGTATGTGCACATTTCTTCTTGGGTCTCTTGATTGTGAAACATTTGGCAGCAATACTTTCGGAAAGTATTGCTTTATAAAAAGAAAAGAATGTTCTGAAATAACAAATAGCAGTCTTATTTTGTCATAGAAATTTGTAAACAGGGAGCACCAAAAATGTCAGCTTTGATCTTCAGGAAATACTATGAAACTCAGCCTGTTTGCTTGCAGCAAAATAAATGTGCTTTGTAGTCTGTCTTTGTATTTGCTTTTAATTCAAGGCCCCTAAGTAGTTGTTTCTGCATTGGTGGCAAAAGTGTGTTAGAGCAAAGATCACATGTTAGTTCTAGTTATTTGGCTACATTTCTCTTAGCCCGTCTTTAACATTTAGGAAGTAAATTTGTAACCCATAGTTCAATTTTTTCATTTATTAATTTGAAAACACTGCTTTTGAAAGAATCAAATTTGATGCACACCTCTTGCCTCAAGGAGTCTTGTCACCTTCGTTCAGTGTCACTTTCTGAGGTGGCCAAATTCAAAGGAAGTGCTATTATCACTAGGAGACAAAGTGCTCTGTGTATGTTGTAGCTGCCTATATTTGTTGTCGAGGAACTCGCCCTCTGAATACTGTCATGTTTTCTTGTCTACTGCTTGCTTTTCTGAAGTTAGCAGAATAGGGAATTAAAATAAATCTACCACCATCACCCTTTTTAAGGGCCACATAGAAGGGGTATAGTAGAGCTGAACGCTCATCTCTGAAACTGGAACTCACAATCTTTCTTCCATAATTCAATCCTTTTGCCATAGCCTGGGGTACAGTTCTCTGCTGACTGGGGGTGTGTAAATCTCTCTCAGAACTGTCAGAGCAGGGGATGCTCAATCAACATTTGGACTTTTTTGTGGGTTCTTCTAAATACTTTGCCATTTGTTTGTTTGTTTATGAAAATAAGTACTTTTCCTTTCACTTTAAGCTTGTAAATCTGGCAGCTAAAGACCTGCATCTGTCCCTTTTTTGAGTCCTGTCTTCTAGTAAGAATTAAAATATAGATCTTACAAACATGTTATGTGCAGTCACGGCATAACTTCAGGCTTGAATTCTATGGCTTTGTAAGTAGTGCTAGTAATTCATTACATTTTCACTAGGAGGTTCTTTCAGTACTGAAAAAATAAGCCCTTGAGATGGCAAGGGGTCTTCTGCATGGGATTGTGAGGAGTCAGGGATTCTGAACTGGTCAGTTAAATTTGCTTTATAAAAAGTTATTAAAGTTGCTTTTGGTAGCTACACAGATGAACAATTGTTCAACAACAATATTTCACTGAGCAATACTCAACTTCTGCTTGAGATGACCGCATTGATTCTGAAGAAGTTTTTAAGTTTTATTTGCATAGTTTTTGTTCACATAGTTTCCTGCATCATGAAGTGTGAGTACACAAATTTAGAGCTTCTGTGAAAGCAAAGCTCCAGTAAGTGTGTCAATATGTTTATATGAAGGCAACGGTCATAGAACTTTATTATTAAAATAGGTTTTTAAGTAGTTACTTTTCATGCAAGTAAAGCCTAATGATTTTGTTTTGATCAAATGAATTTACACATTCCTGTGCACTGAGGCTTTGTTGTGAAACAGTTAACTTTGGAGTGCAACTCACTCCAGTGTGGTAGATGTGCTCCTGTAACTCAAATACCTTATGTCTACAAATAAATATTAAAAAAGCCTCAAACAAAACCTTTATAGGAAGAAGCCTTAGGGTTTTTCTGAAAAAAGGGAAGACATTTGCTTATTAGCTATGCACTTCACTGCTTCCTTTTATTTTGCTGGGTATTGTTGCACTACACATAGAATAAGTACAAATTATCCAGGTAAAGGTAAGATAAAATAGAATGTTTCTACTGGTCCTGAGCATCTGAGGTAGGGCATGTTCAAGAGGTAGGACATGTTTGGGGCGCTCCAGGTAATGTATAATTTGAGGAGTATCATCTACTGGCTGAAAGACTCATGAAGCCTAGTGACAAGGACTTGTACATCACAACTCTTTCGTTGCTCTTCCTCCTTTCTCCCGTATTTCTTTTTCTTTTTTTCCCCTCTCCTTCAATAATGGCTGTTTGGTGTTGTCCAAGTAGAACTTGAAGCAGCGTTTTAAAAGGAAATGGATATCTCCTAAAATACAATAGATTGGCTGATTGACAGCTATTAGGCCTTCTTTCCTTGGCAACTATGATGCTCTATGTATCTTGATGTAGGAATAAGGATTAAAATTACTTCAAAGAACATCAGTTGCTGTATCCTTTTGAGAAGATAAATTGTATTTCACATGACCGAGAATTCTTGCTATTACTGCAGGTATGTTAGCTCTGTGCATTGAGAAAACAAAGCAAATGGCCTCTAAAATGATTTGGTTTCATCCCATTTATTTTTAATGGGGAAAGAAGTAGGCAGCCAGTCTGAATTTGTCACAACAAGTGATGTTTCCTGAGAATTTGTTATGGAAGAAAAGACTGCAACCTTGTAATAGTTTCCATTGAAACATTATTCAATTACCCTACAGTTTGCAGAAGCAACAAAAGACCAGGACAAGAAGCCTGTCACCTATGTAAGTAGATCTAAGGGATACCAGATCTTTGATAAGTGGCTTATAGAAGAGTTTAGCATTAGCTTGCTTGTGGAGTTTCCTGAGTGAAAGATATCTGGCAAATGGAGATTTAAAGAATTAATACTAAATATCTGGTATTTTTGGAATGCTAAAAGGAGGCTTGAATGGCCAGGAGAGCTCACAGTGTTTAAGTCATCATTTTGTAAAAGCTGTAACAAATGCTCTTTTCTTGTGGTGGTAGTTGAAATGCTAAAATGATCATTGACTCTCTTCTATGAAGTTCAGAAGAGGTACTTGTGAATTTAAAGGAATTTCTCTGATCAGTGAGGAAGCTGCTATGTATGGAGGTGGCTGCACACGTCTCTGGTGTGTTCCATACTCACTTCTAAACACAGCTGTAGCAAGTGTAAGTTAAAGCAGTAAGTACTCTGTAGCTGAAAATTGTCATTTGTCCTGCTTGAGGCAGGCAGCTCACTTCTATAATTTGCACAAACACACTAGAGGTTATGTGCTCTGGGAACGATTGTAGTAATCACTAAAGTATTTTGCAGATGTCTTTTGAAAAATAATTTATTTAAAAATCTCACATTTCTTGCTTCTCAATATTATGTTTAGAAAAAAAAGTCTCTAAGAAATGATAGGGAAAAAGTAGATTTGCTTTTGCTACCAGTATGTTAATATTGATGTAATTTTTCATAGCATGTTTTGATCTTTCACATGAATTTCTCCTGAAGTCAGAACTTGTTTTTCTGTATTCTTAACTCCACTTACAACAGTTCTAGAAAGAAGAAAACTCTTTTTTAAAGTTATCTTTATGACTGCCTAGTCTTGAGTGGTGTGTGTACAAAGCTCTTGCCTAGCTTTGTTCTTTCAGTGATGCATAAATTTGTTGTCCCTACTTGTTCACCTTGGATTCAAGTGTTGTAGAGCAAGAAGTTATGGATGATGGTCATGTGCTGCCCTCATTAACACTGGTGTGAGTGTTACACATGGTGTTGTTAATGTGTAGTTGTCTTATGGTACAACTTCATGTCAGCATGTCAGCATGCTAATTCGTAATTTCAAATAAAACCTATTGTGTATATGTTGGAGGTTGGAAACTTAAAGCTGATGGGAAATATGAGAATTCCTGGTTTAACTTCCGTTGCAGCAGGTGCTAAGACAAAATTTCTTCTGTTATCCTGAAAGCAGGTCATACGTTCTGCATCAAGTTAAACATTAAAAGTTCCTCTTCATGTAACCACAGGAAAATGAGCTGTCAATGATTCAGTAACACATTTTATATGTCCACTTCTTGTGTTGAAATGGAACAGTCAGTCTTGGTGTATATTTGTCTCTTGCAGGAAGAATCCCATTCACTTCCAGCAGTTCAGTCATCCTAATGATGATGACTATCATGACATGGAAATGGTGGCTCAGGATGACAATGACAACCGGCCTGAGTGTCTGTACGGAACGGCTTGTTATAGGTGAGAAACACTGTGCAAAGTGGCTTTTCTTGTTTACAGGTTAAGAATGTTCTCCCCTGCAGTCGTAGAATGACAATAGAATAATGACTAATTCTTGATGTTAACTTTGACTGTAGCCTTCTGAAATTTACTGCAGTCAGACTGCTACCCTCAAAGCACCCAAGTCTGTGCACATTTTTAACATTGACACAGTAAAAATCACTATTTTGTTAATGATATCAGCTGTCAGAGATGAAAACTTGACTATTCAATGAACTTATTCAGTGACCTGGAGATCAACACTGTATCTCTTTTCAACATTCAGTAAATTGTTCTTTTATGTAAACAATTTATTGTTACATTTTGTTCTTGATCTGTAACTTTTATTTTAAATTTTGATAATGTATTTATTGGGATTTTGTACAAAAACTATTTTAATCAGCATTTGATTTGTTAGAAAGCATAACTGAGGTAACAGCAAAAAATGCAGTTTATGGCTGACTGCTGTTTCTTTTAAGCACTGTTGATTTTCTTCAAAATATTGTTGTATTCCATTTGTTTTTCAGTATGTAGGTTTTACATATTTAGCAGACTGTATAATTATCACAGAAGATATATTTTGAGGCAATAGCATTTCTATGGGAGCATATTGAAACTTGTGGCTGCTGTTAAAGATTATTTTTGCACAGAAACATTTTCTCCTGTAAAGTGTGGTTGTCCTAAAGAACATGGTCTCCATGAAATGTAACAAAATGAGGACAGCTCTTAAGAAAAAGCCTTGGTGATATTCAGCTAAAGCAGGAAAAAGTGGTTCTCTTAAAAACACCTATGAGATTAATTTCCCATCTCAGGCTGAGCAATATAGGCTTATATCAGTAATGAAACTGCCAACATACTTTTCAGGAGTACAACGGATGCTTTATCTAAACCCCAAACTGTCTTTCCTTCCAGATAAGACAACCTCTGTGTTGTATTAGTTGATCATTTCTTAATCTATGTTGCATTCTTTGGGGATAGAGGAAAGGAGGCACCCATGAAAATTTGATCATTCTTTTGATGAAGCAACAGGTATAATTTAAAGGGTTTTTGTGTTAATTTTATTGTCCTCATCGGTTGGCTGTTACTTGACTGATCTAAATGCTGTGCCTTGAAAATTATCCATAAAATACCAGGGAATTCTGCACTTTTTAAGTGTGGCAACAAGGTGATGAATCAAACTTTTACTGTTTTCTCCTTTGCAGGAAGAACCCCCAGCACAAGTTGGAATACAAGCACAGTGCACCTCCAGGTGGGCCAATTTGTTCAATATTACAGAATCACAGAAAATTCTGAATTGGAAGGGACCCACAAGGATCATCAAGTCCAACTCAATAAAATGCTTTAATCTCCTCTAAGGGAATAATGTTGCATGTATAGCTTCCTCTATTTTGGGATTATTTTTTTCTGGGATTTTTTTTTTTAATCAGAAATTCTCAGGTAAGATACAATTTTAAAGTATTTTGATGCTCTAAACAAAATGTTGCAACCATGTCTGTCATCTTTTTGTGGTTTTTACCAATGATTTTCTTACTTTGAGAAGTAATTTTTGCATATATGTTCTCCTGAGGCCTGGAGGGAATATAACTAAAACTTAATTTGAGTTCCCAATCTAACATTTTGTAGTCTTTTTATGTTCCAGTAACTTGACTTGGTGAAAAAATACAAGGGAATGTGCTGTTTGCATTTTTTCTGCTCTCAAAGAATTGAAAGAGATAGTTCTTGGTTTTATTTTTTTGGGGTGCTTTCTCTTGATTATTGGATTTGGAGTTTTTCCACATGAAATCCCAATGCAATAAACAGTAGTTTAGAGCAGAACAGGTATGGAAATGTCATGATAATGCATTTTACTTTGAAGATTCAGGACTATGACATTATTAGGAAGGAATAGCATTTATGGAAACAGTAGTGTAAAATATTTAATTGCCCTAAAATATTCCAATTTCCTGCATAAAAACCCCCAATCAGGATTGATGACATTTGTCTACGGATGGCAGGGGTAATTATTTTAAGAACAGTTTATCTGGGTAATCTCTTGGGAACGATTCAAGCCAAAAATGGTATTTTTGGGGCAGCAGAGTAGGTTTTATACCTGTAAGTACAGCACAACCGTTGCAGCATTTGTTTAATAGATCAGTTTTCTGCTGTAGCAGCTCTAAGAATAATCCTTACGGCAGGGTTCACTCTGTCCTGACTGACAACTTCCCTTTCTTTAGTAAATGGAAGAGGAACACAACAACGAACTTCAAGCAATGGTGAGTGTATTCTAAAGTTATGAGTGGGCACATCAACCTGGAACACAGTTGGTCTGCTGTGGCTCCTTTGGCATTTAATAGTGCTGGAGATGCTTGATGATACTTAGCTGAGGAGAAAGTAGTCGTTATTTTAGTAAAATCCTTCTTGTTTTCTTACAATAGCGCTTCAGTTGAATTTGTGCTAGTCTTCGTGGATAATCATACCTGTATTTCCCTAGAACCAGACAAGAAAGCAAACATATTTTAAGGAGAGACACATATGGCTAAAAGGTGTCTTCCATCTTCACTCCTTAAACAGGGGCCATAATAGGATGAAAGGAATCCAGTATTTCATGCACAGCTAGTTAAGGTTGCCCTATAAGGAGTGATTGCTCCTGCAATGTGGAGGTATTCCCTCTGCATCGTATTGACCCTCAAATAACTTTCAGGTGATAATCTGTGCATGTGCTGATGAACTTTCTTACAGTGAGGTTTTGATGTTTCAGGGCTTGCTAGGATGGAAGTGTAGAAGTTTATGTATGTTGTGGGTGCATAGACTCAAGTTTTAAATAAGCTTAGGTCTGCTTCCAGGATTCTTTTGTGTCTCATCTTCCAAATGTGAAGCTTCCTGGGCTTTCTAAAATTAAAAGTGAGCTTTAAAGAGCAGTCTGGAAGTCTGATGCTGTGCAGTCTTCATTTTCAGTGGCCAGAGTAAGGCAGGAGGGTGTGGAACTGCTGCATTTTGAGTGGGAGTGGGAACTGGCTTGCCTTCCTTGAGATCACCAAGGAGTGGCTGGGAATTTCCTAAAGAAATCTTCAAAACAGATCTGCCCTCTAGAGAAAATAAATAAAAGTGCAAGTAGCTGTGTTAGCTTTCTAGGCAAAATGTTTTGGCCTCCATTTCTGTGGTGGGTGAATGCAGGAGGTTGTTTTAAACTTTCCACTGAGAAATCTCTTTCCCATACCATTTCCTTATCAAGTTTGTGTGCACTTGGGGTATCACCAAATATTTGCTATGCTTATATCTGTGCACCAGCATATTCTGAGGCATGTTTGTTACCTGTGTGCATCCTGTGATACAAGTACCGATCTTGATCAGAGGTCCAGGTTAGAAATTTATGTTACAGAGTGTTGAGGCATGCACTGAGTGGTGAATATTTTAGAATGAAGCAGGCTGGGCTGTGTGCATATCTAAAAGTCTCAATGTTTTCTTGAAGGTTTTAAATTGTAGCTGTGCCTCTCATAAGAGCACCTTCCTTACCCGTATAGTAGGTGCTGTGTGTGCAGCTGATGGTCAGGCAGGGGTGAGTCTGAAGAAGGAAAAAGTGCTGCTCTTGTAGAATGTAAAACTTGCACACACAAGTGAAATTCAATCTGTCAAATTCAACTCTTCTTACTAAGTAAGAACCAGGGAAGAATTGATATTCTGCACACATGGGAAAGAAGGGAATTAATTTATTAAGTCCTGTTTATATTTACTATTTAAAAAAAAATTTAATGTATTTTTGACTGCCTTAGCTCTGTGGAGGGCAAAGCTTATAAAAGGTGGTGCTCAGGAAGCTCACACCTGAGGCCATCATACCAGGTCTTGCAGGGTCAGACAGATAGTCAGGGTTCCATTAACTTTTATTTCGTCGTATTTGGCACAACTGCACCGTTGGACACAGCAGGATTAAATTCCCTGCAAGTGTATTTAAATTCCACCACCCAAGAGAAGAGGGGTGCCCTCCACATGACATTTAACATGTTTAGTTTTTAAGTCTAATTGCTGCCAGAATTGCCTGTAGAGAATGTTCTGAGAAATAATCTGCCACAAATTACTGGGGAATAGTTGTAGGGAATGAATTGAAAAAAAAGTCAAGAGTTATGCTGTCAAGAGTTAAATTGTCACTACTGAATGACTTCACTGAGTTGTTGCTACTGAGATGAATAACACCCTGTAACCATGGAATATGCAGGATTCTCCTGCACACTTTTTTGTAGGTTTTCTAGGCAAGCTGATCAGCTCACATAAAAATAGAACATTTTGGAAAGAGCCGTCAGCAAGCTTTTTTTCCCCACATCAAGGAGCTACTTTCATAGAAAGTTTCAAGGTCATCTTTATAGATATGCTACTAGAGAAAAGCCAAAATTGAGCTTAATCATCAGCTTTAGGGGCTGGCAGGGCTGAATTAAACTACAGCAGAAAGAAGTGGAGAGGAAAGGCATAAAAGGAAGTGTATCACTCACTGCTAAAATCAAAGCATTGATGTATGGGGAGGGAGAACATAGTATGCACCTCCTACATTGGTAGGAAGAATAATGAAAGTCATCTGTATTTTGCCAGAATTCCTGCTTCTATTGTAAATACCACTCACAGTGCTGTAACGAAGGGCTTTTCTTTGATAAGCAGCTCTTGGGCTTATTATTCTAATAACTTTAGTCTGAGAAGGGAGATTTTGTTCTTATTGTATTCAACATCTTCATTTTGACCCCTCCCCTCCAAGACATAATTAATTCTGCAGGACTGTAGTCTGTGATTCTGCTAAGAAATTCTGCTGGTTATGGGCTAACATGGGCATGATTAATTTCCTCTGAAGTCTGTTAAACAATAAGCCAGCAAGCATAAAAAGGAAGGTAATTCTGGAATAGGAGCGTTCCCACTCATAGGCAAGTGTGACAGCTTGACAGAGGCTGTAGTCTGACTACATGAGGTACTGGTGGTGGTGTTTGTGCCTGGAGCTCTGACCTGAGGTTTCAAGAGTTTGCTGAGAAGTGCTTATGGTTAATATAGAGTTAGGATTTGGACTGTGGTCTGTAGCTAAAGAAAAAATACATATTCATAGTTTTATATGAAAGCTGGAGACAACTGCTCAACAGGTAAGTTATCTAAACTGATATCATTGAGTGGTTATTTCTAGATAAGGTAAGAATGCAAAAAATGGGAGGGTGGGAGGAAGAGGAATGAACATTATTTTACTCAGAGATGTGACTTAAAGACAGAATTAAGACATGTCTGGAATATTAACAGGCCATGGCTAGTTAGGAATTTTGGGCATTTAACAAAAGAGATGTCACAGATGTTGAGAGCAAGGCTTACACACATCTGCCAAAATGCAGTGGAAATGACCTTCAGAAGGGAAACACAGACTATCCAGCATGAATGCAAGTGGAGAACATAAGAGGTGAGTGATCTAGAAGATTTCCTTCTCTAATGTGAAGCTCAGGAAAGAAGTGAGTAGGACTTAAAAGTTATATCAGCTTCTAAAGACTAAGAATATAAAGGATGGATGGATGGATGGATGGATGGATGGATGGATGGATGGATGGATGGATGGATGGATGGATGGAGGCAGAAAATATAGCGTCAAGGTAGCTATCTAGCAATAGCTAGAGGCTTAACTGGAGGATAGATGTGTTGTTTAGATTATTCTTTCTCCTCTTGAGGAGAGAGGCTTAACTATGTGGGCTCTGGGAGGGACCTTGTGCTCTATGTTTATTATTCATGAATACATGACATTTTTGTCCCTACAGGAAAAAGGGCTGTGGAGAAAGATGGTCTCAGTGATGGTGAAGCCAATGAATATGACCTCAATGACAGCTCTATAGACGAGGAGGAGGAGGGGTGCGAACCTACTGATGAAGAGTCAGACTGGGAACCAAGTTCAGAAGAGAAGGATAATGAAGATGTTGAGACACTTGCGCAAGAAACATGTAGATTTGTTAGGATCAAAAAATAGCTGCTCAGAACAGCCTTATGAATGTCCAGTGTAGTTGTGTTAAAACATGGTTGGACAAAGAAGAGGAATTGTTTGAAAATTTCGCCGTGATGTAGGCACTACAGGAAGATATAAATGGGGGCAAGGGGATTCGGCAATGCCTTTCTTGTCCATATGTATTATTTTGGGGCTGGTGTGGTGTTTGTTTTCTTAAGTCGTGGACCCAGAGAATAGAGCTCTGAAAATTTTTGGTTGTTTTTTCTTTTCTTTTCTTCTCTCTTTTTTTTTTTTCAATGCCATTGGTGTCTCGTATTTTGAAATACAATTTTAAAGGTTTTAGAACTTTATCTTCCTATGCTTGAAAGAAATACTAGCATTAGGAAAGTCTAAACCATTTTTATTGTTGAGTTAGTGCAGTTTTAAATTCCATTATTCTGCTCCCAGCTTTCCTTTTAGGTGTTGTTTTGTTGGTTTTCTTGAGGTACAGTAGTTAAATACAGGTTGTCTAAATCACTTTGAGAACAGGATCTCAGTGTATTGAACCACTTGGTTGGTTGAACAATTATAGTATTATTTGTTCTAATTACAACAGTACCTCTTTCTGTGTACATCACTGGAACTGTGTCCAATTCTCAGCAAAGCTGAAGTCTTGATGACAGTATTTTTGCACAATTAAACCTGTAACATACAGTGGGAAAAATGTGTAAGTGTCTGTGTGATTTCTAAAGATGTTTTTGGAAGATCTTGCCTTCAGTGCGCTCACCACTCCCCCCTGAGCTTCCTGGAAAGCAAGTTAAAAGGTTTTACTATATTTTGGGACAGATGACTGGAGTGTGAATTTGGCACCTTTTTTGGTCAAAGTCCTGAAGCTGAGCAGGGGAAGCGTTCTTGTGTGGCTTTGTGTGGGCATCCAAATGTGCTCCAGCTGGTTTTACAGACTTTTCAGGAGGACTTTGTGGCTGTGCCCTCTACAACACCCGTGCCCTAATTTTTGACTCAGCTTGTATGCTTGTCTTGTTGTGAAGAGGCTCCTCTTACAGGAAAAACTGCCAAGGGGGAATCAAACCAAGCATTGCCTGGGCCTTGCCACTGCTGCATTGAGCTGTGTGCAGGCTAAGCCCTCGCAGCAGCCCTGAGACCTGCTCCCACCACACTGGGGCTGTCTTGGGCAGGGAAGTTGCCCTGTGAAAGAAGCTGCTGGCCTCAGGGGAAGCTGCCTTCATGGCCACGAGGCAGGAGAGGCCAGACCTGGCTGGAGCTGGGCTGTGTCAAAGAGGAACTGTCTCAGCGAGCCCTGCCAGGAGGCACCTCCACAAGCAGGTGCATGCAGCTGCCACAGGCTGGAGCGGCGCCCTCTGGAGGAAGAGGAGGAGGGGGAGCCGGCCTCATGTGCCGAAGTGTTGGCAAAGGGAGAAGCCACTTTACTCTGGGGCACAGGAGAGGTGTGCTCCAGGCTATGGGATGCAAGCTGGGGCTATGGAGCCTGAGGTCCCAGCAGTTCAGAGGCTGGGTACTGGGGGTGGACCTTGTGGACCTCAGCTGCTGCCCATTTCTACCTCAAAAAACCTCATTACACACACCTCCTTGGCATTTGGAAACTTCCATTCTTGAAGGGTAATCTCCTTGGTCCTGTCCCGTTCCGCTGTAAGGGGAGTCGGGGAGGATTCTCTTCGATAGATTTCTCGGATAAAAATAAAGCGCAAACGCAGCAATATTATATCTGAGAACTGTTTCTTGATAAAGAAAGGATGTGGACCCAGCCGGAGGGGGATAGAAAAGAGAGCAGAGAGGGAAAAACAGACGGAGACAGAAATAGAAGACAGGGACAGCAGTGCCACCAGGACAGTGGGACGCCCCGTCGGCGTCTGCTCGGCAGATGGAGCGTGCGTGCTGCGAGCTGAGGCGAGCCTGCGCAGCTCTTGTGGCCGGCTGGGAGCGACTTCCAAGCGATGGCGAGCAGCCTGTCTCCGGCGGCGGCGAACGACGGCCGCGGGCTGGCTGCTGCGGGCTGGCTGCTGCGGGCTGCTGCCGGGAAACGCGGGAAAAGCGGGAAAAGCGGCAGCGGAGGCGAAGCAGATTGTCGCGGCGACGGGCTGCCTCGGGGAAGGGCAAAGCAGGGCAGACTGACAAAGAAGCAGGACCGAAGGGAGAAAAAGGCGAGGGGGGTGGGGACTGAGCGAGCTGAACGTCCGGGGGAGCCCGCCCTCCCTCCAAGAAACTAAAAAATAGCGGGGGTATTGTGGCGCAGTTAACTGCATGTATGNCAGACGGAGACAGAAATAGAAGACAGGGACAGCAGTGCCACCAGGACAGTGGGACGCCCCGTCGGCGTCTGCTCGGCAGATGGAGCGTGCGTGCTGCGAGCTGAGGCGAGCCTGCGCAGCTCTTGTGGCCGGCTGGGAGCGACTTCCAAGCGATGGCGAGCAGCCTGTCTCCGGCGGCGGCGAACGACGGCCGCGGGCTGGCTGCTGCGGGCTGGCTGCTGCGGGCTGCTGCCGGGAAACGCGGGAAAAGCGGGAAAAGCGGCAGCGGAGGCGAAGCAGATTGTCGCGGCGACGGGCTGCCTCGGGGAAGGGCAAAGCAGGGCAGACTGACAAAGAAGCAGGACCGAAGGGAGAAAAAGGCGAGGGGGGTGGGGACTGAGCGAGCTGAACGTCCGGGGGAGCCCGCCCTCCCTCCAAGAAACTAAAAAATAGCGGGGGTATTGTGGCGCAGTTAACTGCATGTATGTGCTAGCACTCCTCCTGTAATAAGTTAGGTTCAAATAAACTGACGTGAACCAAGCCAATTTAATCAAATTGGTTTATTGAGCAAGCGACAGCAAACAAAACAGCGCTGGGCGGCCGGGGAGTCTCCGCTCCACCAACGGCGCGCAACCCACTTCACAAAAGTCACTGGTTATATACTCTTCTTCTTCCAGTATACGTGTGCCTCTGTGATGTACTCTGCGTCTGCAGTCTTCCCCAGATGCCTTTTTCGTGACTCCTCTAGCTGTCTTACACAATCGGGTGGGGGCTTATACATTGTTTAAGTTCTACATTGTTTACGTTATCGGATGCTTACGTTTCCTTCCATAGGCCAGTTTCCTGGCAATGCTTCAACTATCTACCTTTTCTGTTAACTTAAGCAAGATTTGATTAACAAACAAAAATGACTCATTACACTCCCACATCCCGATTTCCCGGGCGTTTTTTCTGGGGTCTCTCAAATTGCTGGAGGATGCAGCCTCCTTTTTATCCTAATTTCCCCTCTGCATTTCCCTCTCCTTCCCCCTTGGCTGAGGTACTTGANAAGGGCAAAGCAGGGCAGACTGACAAAGAAGCAGGACCGAAGGGAGAAAAAGGCGAGGGGGGTGGGGACTGAGCGAGCTGAACGTCCGGGGGAGCCCGCCCTCCCTCCAAGAAACTAAAAAATAGCGGGGGTATTGTGGCGCAGTTAACTGCATGTATGTGCTAGCACTCCTCCTGTAATAAGTTAGGTTCAAATAAACTGACGTGAACCAAGCCAATTTAATCAAATTGGTTTATTGAGCAAGCGACAGCAAACAAAACAGCGCTGGGCGGCCGGGGAGTCTCCGCTCCACCAACGGCGCGCAACCCACTTCCCAAAAGTCACTGGTTATATACTCCTCTTATTCCGGTATACGTGTGCCTCCGTGATGTACTCTGCGTCTGCAGTCTTCCTCAGATGCCTTTTTCGTGACTCCTCTAGCTGTCTTACACAATCGGGTGGGGGCTTATACATTGTTTAAGTTCTACATTGTTTACGTTACCGGATGCTTAGGTTTCCTTCCATAGGCCAGTTTCCTGGCAATGCTTCAACTATCTACCTTTTCTGTTAACTTAAGCAAGATTTGATTAACAAACAAAAATGACTCATTACACTCCCACATCCCGATTTCCCGGGCGTTTTTTCTGGGGTCTCTCAAATTGCTGGAGGATGCAGCCTCCTTTTTATCCTAATTTCCCCTCTGCATTTCCCTCTCCTTCCCCCTTGGCTGAGGTACTTGAGAGGTACAGACTTCCTGGATCACCTAATACAGATCCCCATTTTTCTTTGTATCCATGTTCTTTTTCTCTAAGTCCAGGAATTTAGCACGGTCTTGGGTGAGCAACAGTCTGTGTCAATTAGTGGAATTTCTCTGGAATTTATGGTTCCTCCCATTGCTTCTTTCACCTATCATTATCTGGCTTTATCTACCAGCAGGCCCACAGTTTGTTTGTAAAGACACATCCCTCTCATTCGTTTCATTATGGTGCTACATGTGTTGTGTGCTGTCATGTTTATTTTAGTTTACATATTGTAAATGTATTGCACAGTATGTACTGCATTATATCCTGATTTCTTGTGTAGCTATTGTAGCATATGGTACAGTACTGTATTGTATTTTGCATTGTAGGATTTTGTGTTTATTGTCTTGTGTTCATTATACCCTGTAGGAGCCAGTTCTTTGCCACACCACAGGAGCCCTTCAGTGTTCTGCTCTACAGAATGTCTTCCCCATGCCACCCCTTAGGAGCCTTTTTCCCTAGTCAGCCCTCAGGAGCCCTTCATGGTGCAGCCCCACAGTTCTTCACAGTGCCACCTCTCAGGAGCCCTTTAGCCTGCAGCCCCACAGGAGCCCTTCTCCTTGTTGACCCTCAGGATCCCTTTGCCATGAGGCCCAGCTCTTTTTGGAATCTTATATTGAATTATCTTGGATTCCTTCACCACGCCACCACCCAACTCTTACTGGAGTTGCTAATCACAGCCTCACAGAGGAGTACTTCACTGCATATTGCTTACTGACTCTTCCCGTTTCTTCCTCACCTGGTTTGTTTTGGAGAGTGTCACCACATGGCCCTGGAGGAGACCTTCACACCTGTTTGGTGTTTTTTGGAGTGCTTTCCTGTTTGGCATTTTCAGAAGCTTCCACCTTTCCTGGGGGTGTTTCACCCTGTGGCTTTTTTCTTTATTTCTATGGTGCCTGGCATATATTGGAGCACTTTACAGAGCCATCCTGGAGCAGTGCATCACCCCTGGCTCTTTCAGAGTGCTATGTGCCCAGATTCTATTGCTTTGCCTCATCCTGCTTCCTGAGATTGCTTTACATATGTTAGCTTTCACATTTTTTCTTCTGGAATCAGCAGATGAGCAGGTAGAGGAATTTTCACGGAGTTTTGATGTTCCTTTTTAGCTTAGGGATGCCTTTTTCCAGGAAATGTTACCATCCTAGTGTTTTCTGTTCTGTCACTTAGACTTGGTTTTGAAGAAGGTGACTTTATGCTTTGAGCAACTTTGTTCTCAGGGATGTTTCTTAGTATCCGTGAGTATTTGGTGGTTTTTATACTGGGATTTGTTCCACGTTCTATTGTTCTGGTTTGTGTTGTGAAGGTCACTTTTGAAGCTGCAGGAATTCCTGCCTCATCAGTGGTTTTGAGGAACAGCTGAGGGAGCTGGTTGTGTTTAGCCCGGAGAAGATGGGGCTCAGGGGTGACTTTATCACTCTCTACAACTGCCTGAAAGGAGGTTATAGCCAGGTGGGGGTTAGTTTCTTCCCCCAGGAACAGGACAAAAGGACATAGTCTTAAGCTGCACCAGGAGAGGTTCAGGTTGGATATCAGGAGGAATTTCCTTCCCAGAAAGGATGATTAGACATTGGAATGGAGGTAGTGGAGTCACCATCTCTGGAGGTGTTTAAGGAAAGACTGGCACTCAGTGCCATGGTGTAGTTGATAGGGTGGTGTTTGGCCAAAGGCTGGACTGAAGGATTTCAGAGGTCTTTTCCAACCTAATTGAGTCTCTCATTCTGTGATTTAGGGCTTTTCCTGGCAATATGTGTTATGGTGCAGCCTGTAAGACAGGATCCTAATAGAGTGTATGAGAGAGTAAGATCTCTGTGAGTCTGAGAGACAAGTGTCCATGTTGCCTCAATTCTGCTTTTTTCTGCTCGATGGTGTGTGTTTTTCCACACAGGTGGAAAATACGGAGTATTTGGAAGGGGGACAGTCCAAGCACCCAATGTGCATCGCAGCCCTGCCAGCACAGGGAGAGGGAGACTGCAGACACTACAAGCATTGGATCAGTGCCTGGGTACCCGGCTGTCAAAAGCTGAAGCATCTGTTGCTACTTGTTGGAGTCATGGGAATCCTGGGAATACCTGCATGATGTCATTCCCAAGGTGTTTGACATGAGCTGATGCAGTTTTTGGTGATGCTGTGCTGCAGCGGCAGCAGCTGGAGGGTGCTGTTGCGACAGGAGAAGCTCAGAGAAGAAGGATCACAGCAAAGTCTTGGCTCCCGAATGAGTCAATCAGTCTTCAGGGAAATTTTCTGTGCTGGCTACTTTGATGTACACTGGCCTGGGATCTTGCAGTTCATCCCCCTTTTGTAGAGGGACAATTGCTTTAATGACACAGCCTTTGTTTGCTCAGTGCCTGTTGCTGAGAATAGCTGCTTTTTCTTCTCTTAATGGTGTCTTAGCCATTTGGGGTCACCATTTTAGCTTCCAGGTGCACTTGGGTTTATGTTTTTCAGTGTGAAGGAGCAGAGACTGGATTTTACCGTCAAGTTATCCCTGGAGAAGCTGCTGTAGAAGGAAGTGAGCCTATGGTTTTTAGAGCTGTGCTACAGAAGGACAGCTGAGCAGTGATCTGGTGTGGTAGCACCACAGTTTTGCATTTGGTAGTAAAAATTGGAGCTAGCCACAACCAAGACATGGTGGCATCTGTTTGATTCACTGCATGGTTATCTAAATGCTGCCAAAGGCTCTCAGGAGGATGCCAC
The DNA here is from genome assembly GCA_013397115.1 of Edolisoma coerulescens. Lineage (NCBI taxonomy): Eukaryota > Metazoa > Chordata > Aves > Passeriformes > Campephagidae > Edolisoma > Edolisoma coerulescens. Next base: position 220,891 of record VWZW01002379.1, read on the forward strand.
ACTCCCACCTACTCCTCATCCATGACACATCCCACAATTCTTGCATAATGGAGCCTTTATTGCAGGTGTTCCCCTAGAGTTAATAGTAGGCAGCTGGTGGCCACAGAGGTCTTGCTGGAGTTTTTCCTGCTTTCCAGTAGGCAGGAGTTGTGTTGGAAAGGCCTCATTCTCCTCTGAGACAGGTGCTGCCTTCTTCCCAGCTTGTGCTTGCCTTTCTCTGTTTAAGCGTGGCTCTTGCAAGCAGAGCTCCAGGCAGGTGCAGTCCATACTCAATTCCATCTCTCAATATTGTCCTTTAGTAAGTTGTGTGGGTACAAAAAAGTCTTTCTGTTCTTTTCTTCCCTGCACGGCTCACCTAAGCCTTAGGGAATGTGGGGTCTGGTCCTCCCCCTCAGACTGTGCCCTGCCTGCTCCCCGCTGCGTGAGGGAGCCACTTGGGTCACAGCCTGTTCCCACTGCCTGCACACTTTGGGAGTATTCACAGTAGCTTTTAAATGACTTTTGGTCCCTGTGCAAGGTCCTGGGCCTCTGCTTGCTGGAGCTCAGTTTGGGAGCAAATACTGTCTCTGAAAGTGCCCTGTTTTGGGCTGTTTGGAGTTGGTACAGACACAGGCTAAGGGTAATGTGACTGCTTCATGCTTGGATCAGGGAACAGAATCGTCACTCTTCCACAGTGGGAATCCCCCTCTCTCTGTGGATGCTGCTCACAACAAATGCAGTTGAGGGCAAAGCATGACTTTTGCCCTATCCAGAGGTTCAGGCAGCAATGGTGCTTTGCTGCTGGGAAGACCTCAAAATGTCAAAAATACAGCAATCCCAAAACCTAAACTCAGCAGGGGCTGTGGAGAATGCTGCTTTGATACTCTTGGCAGGCATGGGGATGAGAACAGTGGTCAGGCCAGACCAGAAGAGCTCTCTTGAAGCTCTCAGAGGGATTTCCAGAGTTTTAAAGCAATTCTTTCATCCAGATTTTGTTTAGCACTATATTTCTTGGTGGAGGTTGAAGGGGTTTTTTTATTAACTCTCTCTCAGATGGATTTCCCTAGTGTGAAAATTGTCAATTGACTTTGTTGCACCAAAACCATGTAGGAAAAACAGGTGGAAGGAGCATCAATACACTCTAATGTAGTATTGCTAGCTAATCCCCAACAACTAGGGCAGGTTTCAGGAGATAAATATGGGAGCATAGTTTCAGAAGGAACCATAAAATTAAAGACAAGATTACAAGATTAAGCTTTTTGATGGTGAAATACTTCAACTCTCTGGTTTCTTAAATTTCTGTGGCAGGCTGGAAAACAAATGGATTTAGTACCCCTGTTCAAAGCTGCCATTTTGAAGGATGGTTTCAGTAATTGTTTTGCCTAACAGCAAATGATGAAATACTCTCCAACATATATTTAAGAGCAGCTAATGATGAGAGGTTTTGAGCACTTTAATCGATTTGAATATCCTTTTGCACTTAAATTTGATTGGTCAATTTTTCTTCAGCAGGAATGGGATCATTCACATTACCCAGTTGGGTAAGAAAGTGATGGCTAAGGGAAAAAGACAAAAAATAATTCAGAATGCTGATACTGAGGCCATGTTTACTGTTTTATTGGCAGGATTTGTTGCTCACTTTAAATTCACAAGTAGACAAGTTATTTACCGAAACCATTTACTCCAAAAGTAGGCACAACCACATACTTCAAAACAGGAAGCATTTGTCATCACAATAGAAAAGATTTGATTTCCATACACAAAAGTCCATGATACGTGTAGTTGAAATGAGTAGGTATGACTGTTACTGTCACGTGCTTTGTCACAATTATCAGTTAAGAAACATCCAAACTGGAGTTGCACTAAATCAGAACAGTAAAAGAAGCACTGCAGAAGGAAATGCAGAATTCATCTAGAGTTGTTGCCTCATGTCTGAGCAGACGATAAGCTACTCAACTCAACCAGAGGCTGACTCACTGAAGCCTGTCTTGCTCCCAGAAAGATGGATCACCTTAGGATCTCCTTGGTATTTTGGCTTTGCTTGTCCTTTATCGTGAAGGTGCACACAGACTCAGTAAGATGACTGGTTGGTTTTTTCCCACCACCATGCTGTAGTTTTATATGGATCCCACTAAACAAGCAAGCTGAAACACATGAAATTCCATCTGAACATAAGAAAACACTTTTTCACTGTGTGAGAGCTGTTGAACACTGACACTGGTGATCCAGGGAGACTGTCAGCATTCCCTGGAGTCAGTCAAAGCCCAGCTGGACACAATTCCGGGCAATGTGTGCAGAGGGGTGGGCTAGAAAATGTGGAGATGTTATTCCCCACTTCTACAATTTTGCAATTGATTCTGTGATGAGCTCAGCATCTCAAGGCAGCAGAAGCTGGCCATAGGGAGCCTGGAGCTGAGGGAAGAGGTCCCTTTCATATGTATCTGTGGAATTTCCAAATACATAACAGAGTAACACTCTCCATCAAACTAAAGAGTAGAATATTGATAAAGCATTCTTAAACAAGTTGTCACAGGAAGATACGTGAGGTTTTCACTAGACTGTGAAGCAGATTTTAGCTTTCAGAACATGGGCCTTTCATAAGAGTATGCTGCACATTGGACAACAGAAAACTGTGGTCTGTAGACTTCAAGAAGCTTCATCATGAGGGGTAAACTGAGAGGTTAAAGAGTGACAGGAAGCAAAATAGGCTTTTTTTGCCATCCTTTCTCTTCTGAGCAGAAAGAAAAGGACACCAAATAGCTTAAAGGTACAAGTCATAAGCTCAAAGGAGTTAAGAGGTTTCTCTTAAGAAACAAAGAAGCATCACTGCTAGGATCAGCACTCAACTTTTCCATCATAATAATATGCTCTAATGCATTCATAGACTTCTTTGTTCTTCTTAACTCTAAAATGAGTGTCTACATCCCAAATTTACAAATGTGTGAACTGAAGCATAGCATCAGTTCAAGTTGGGGGAATATCCAGCAGTCCAGTGAGAAGAGTTCTGGTGGGAATGCAAAGTAGGCTGCTTCTTGAGGGCTCTCACCAGTGGTGGATATTCCCACAGACAAGGGAGAAGCTTCTGAGAAAGTATTATTTCCTCTTTACCCCCTCTCCAAAAAAGGTGAGAGTAGAACTGCAGAAAATTTATTGTAGTTTTATGCAGTCTACTTCCTCTGTGATTGGCATTGCACTTGTTCTCAGGTCCAAATCTGTGCTAGATTTGCTTCCCTTATATGTTGACCTCCATCTGAGCAGCATGATCTTCTTGAAGTACTTCATGGTGTTGTTTTTCACGGTTACAAAACACATGGTGTTTATCATGCTGTTACTCATGGCGATGCACTCAACTATGTAAAAGGCAGTAAGATAATGCTTCTCTTTCACAAAGATGGTGGGGAAGAAGTCCCGGACAATTGTGAAGCCATAGAAAGGTGCCCAGCAGAGAACATAGGCAGTTAGAATGCACATCAGTACCATAACAGTTTTCCGTCTGCGCCGAAGCCTCTTTCTGATTTGTTCCGTCTGAAATCCTGGGACGGTTTTAAACCACAGCTCCTGAGAGATCCTGGCATAGCACAAGGTCATGGTCATCACAGGTGCTACAAATTCAATGCCAAAGATGAAGAGGAAGTATGATTTATAGTACATCTGCTGGTCAACTGGCCAAATTTGGCCACAGAAAATTTTCTCCTGGTTTTTCATTTTAAATAACACAGTTTCAGTAGCAAAGTATGCAGATGGAATAGCTACAAGTATGGAGACGATCCAGACCAAGGCAATGAGGAAGGCTGCTGTTTGATAATTCATGCGTGGTTTCAGTGGGTGAACAATGGCCAGATACCTAGAACAGAAAAACACATTCAAAACAAAATCTGAAAACACTGTTAGTCAGAACACACTTCAAAATACAAGCAAACAGAATTGGGCAGGAGGAAATTGCTGTCATTCCTGAGGGGAGAGCCTTAACATACTCGTTTGTAAGGACATAATCATCTGTAAGAACATTTTGTGAAGCAGCATCCTGGAGCTGAGTTAGTTATAATTTTGTATCTTAACTTCTCCTTTTTAACAGGAGCAGGAGTTTGAAAAATGCAGTATTACGCATCTAGTCAGGTCCAGGAAAGAAAAGACAAACTTGTAGAAGCAGGAAAATGTTTTGCCTAGGCAGAGAGCTACTTAAATAGCTCTTTTTACAAAGAGGTCAAGTATACATCACAGTGTTTTTCGTATTTCTGTGGTTATTCCATGGGGTGCAAAGACCTGAAGACGATGCTAATGTATGGTTACAGGTGAACATGATTTTAAGCCACCAACAGAATGTGTATCTACTTTATAGATACACACTCTAGAGAAGTGTGTATCTATTTTCTGCCCATACAAACCTTTTTTGTGTGTGTTCTGGAGGTGACTATTGCTTATTCATCTTAACTATACAGTATTAAGTAATATGGCAAAGCAGAAAACTCGAGTTAGGTATTTGTACTGCTTAGGACTGTAAAGCTGCAAGGTTGTGGTATTCGTGCTAGGAGCAGTTTTTTATCAGAGGTCCCAGTACAACCGTATTTAATCCAAAGGATTGTTTCAAAAAGTGGAATTTCTCATACTTTCGGAGTCTATTCCATCTCTATATATTCAATACATAGAATAGCATCCATAAGAGATATTAATTCTAAAGTAAAATGTAAAGTCAGCAGCGCTTTTCATCAGCCAGATCTTGGAAGCAGATAAATTGTTCATGGCTCTTAATAGTGCTGGATAAATGGCAGGGGACAGCAGAATGAGTCAGCCTCACTGTGGAGCTGATAGGTGAACATTTTTAGATCGGGTCCTGGGGAAGCATGTTGTGGCATAATGTATGTGTATGTATTCATAAATATGCATATCTGCTCAGCAGAACATTTGGCTGGATGGGATCAATCTGTCCAAGAGAGTCAGGAGGGAGCTTTTGTGGTGGATTTCCTGATTGTCATTGCTTACCACACGTGGGCTGTTACCGTGGAGTGGTCCTGCAGTTCGTGAACTGAATTCTGATGAAACTGTCCTGGAAGATGTGCTCTAGAAGTGTACATAAAACAGACCAAGTGCCCATGGGTGTTTGGTCCAGGGGACCCACCTAATATTTGCAGTGTGGACATTGGACCCTTATCACGTGCTCTTCCTCTTCCAGATGTACTTTTTCTAGTGTAGGTGTGGCCTTAAAAACATGAAATTCCTATTTTTTCATGTGAATAGACATGAAAGAAGAAGAGAGCCCTCCCTAAAGGAAATCCTAAGGGACAGACTTGCCCGCTTCACATGGCTGATTCCTTTTAAATGATCTAAACATGGGAAGACTTTTGTTAGAAGCCTGTTCTGTTTAGAGACAGAAGTCAACAATCCATATAACCAACATGGAATAGGTGATTGTTAAACAATGAGGTTTCTCTCTGTTTACCAAGTCAAAAGCTTGCAAGAAAAAAGGAAAGCAATTAAACCATAACAGTGTGTTCTTACAACAAGCTTCAGTGATTAATCTTTGCCAGGCTTGTTTTTAAAGATGTGTAGGAAGATATGCTATAAATCTGATTTCTTAGGAGACATAAGGGCACCATGACCCATGTTACTTCATCAACCTGGGATGCACTAGCAGAGCTTTCCAAGAAAACCTTGTAAAAGCTGAAAAACTGATAGAAAATGGTAATGCATATGTGGTAGTGTTTAGAAGCTTTACCCCAAATCCACAGCTGCTGTTGAAAGGATATTCTGTTAGATTCTTGTTAAGGATTTGTTTCATAAGAGCTGATCGTCCCCTTGCCCACACCAGGCAAAACATCTCTGAACTTCTCCAGAGTCTTCTCACAGACTTCTGTTCACGTCAGGAACAGCTGAATCAGCCACACACAAGCTGTATCTGTACAGCCTTCAGCAGGGTTAACTGCTCCTGAGCTGACTTTTGCATCAGGGACTGAAAACTGTGCAACACTATACTAAAGTTTGAAATGGCACATGAGAGAAATTGGGGGAAAGAAGTGGAAGGAGGGGTGGGAATCACATATATATATGCAAAGTGTCTACAGAGATGTGTATTGTGTTTGTACATGAAAGAGGGCTTGTGATGATGGCCCTTCTGTAAAGAGTTTACTGAGCAGGTCTCCGGCTTTCTGTGAGTCAGTTGTGTCAGACTTACGTCCACACAAGGCTGATCCTCAGTGCCTTGGTCTGTCAGAGTCCATGGTGCACGAGGCTGAGAGAAGAGTCATGAGAAAGGATACAATTAAATTATATTGTTAAAATTTCTGGAGTAAGAGGAAGGCAGTCTCTCAGGACTCCAGCACAATTGGAAAAAATTTTTTCATTTAAAGAATGAGCTCAGGTCAGGCATCGAAGCAAGCTGCCCAGGGAATAGTTCACAAAAAGTGTGGATGTGGGACTTGAGGACATGGTTTAGGACCTCAGAAGTTGTGGCCACATCTTTGTGCAGTCGTAGCATCCCACTTACCTGTCAACAGCTATAGCCAGGAGAGCATTGGTTGAAACGTAGAGGGAGACAGTTCGTAGGTAGTTGACTGAGGCACAGAGGACGTGGCCGTGCTCCCAGGACAGCTGCCGCACCACGTAGTAGTCCATCTCAAAGGGGCAGCACATGATGGCCACGATGAAGTCTGAGATGGCCAGGTTGGCAATCAGTAGGTTGGTGAGGTTTCGCAGCTTCTTGTAGCGGGCAAGAGCAGCAATGAAGATGAAGTTGCCGATGCCACAGACTAGCATGATGCCAACCAGAGCAACCCCGATCACAATCTTGGCTGCAAAGAAGGTGCGGGTTTTGGTCATGTCATCTTCACTGTCCAGTGGCAGGTCATAATCGCTGTAAGTGAAATTGAAAGGGAAAGAGAAGTTTCGCAAAGAGGTGAAATCCCCATCATGGAGGTTGTAGATTGCAGCAAAGTTGAGGTGGGCGGTAGCATTTAGGTTGCCTTCAGTTTGTTCTGTGGCCATGGCTGTCTTCTTTAGGCATGTGCAGCCTGGCTGGCCCTCGGTGTTGTGTTAGAATAGCACAGTGTGGCAGAGCACGAGAGTGGCAGGCAAGAAACCTCACCCAGAGCTTCCTTTTGAGCAGTGAGTAATCTTGTCTTTGTCCCCAGAAGGACAACAGCCTCACTTATCTCCTTCTGTGGGAACAAAAAGAAGAAAACGTTTCTTGAAAGGAAATGACAACAAAAGTACTGACTTTGAAGGAAAGCAATAGCCACCTTATTGCCCCACAGCTCTGTTGCTGCATGTGCACGGAAGGAAGAAATGCCCTGTGAAGGGATGCTTCTGTTCTCACAAAATTAATGCCTTGAGTTGCTTCATGCACTGGTTGTTACAGTAGCAGTTTTATTTACCAACAATGAAATTTTCATCAGGCAATGAAATTACAATAAAGGAAGAATGGAAAATCTAGTTTAAACCTCCACTGGCCTGCAAGCCCATGGTGCTGTCATCGTTGTGCAAGGTAAAAGACACTAAAATGACAACCCAGTGTGCTGTAAAGCATCTGATGTGCCTTTTGGACAAAGTTTGTGCTTCATTCTGGTTGTTTCAGAGTGATGTGGGAGAACAAAAAGAGAACTGATGTCCTTGCTTCTAAATACATTTCTTAATGAGGTAAGAATTGCAAAGACCCAAGAAAATACTAAAGCCAGCAATTCACTTTTGGCAGTCATTAATTGAGTACAGGACAAAATTTTCTGCCAGCATAATCCATTATCACTTCTGTCAGGTGAAGCTCCGCCAATTTGCAGAGACAAGAATTTTGTCCCATGAACAAGCTTGTAGAGCTTAGCTGTGAAGGCAAATCTGCCATTCACAGGTAAAGTGTTTCCACAGACAGGCTTTTAAGTTGAAAGGGAAAATCTTCCATAAGCAAGACAGAGTGCCTTGAATTTTTGATGCTGGGGAGGAGCAGGCTCCCCTCTTTGTACTGCTAGTTGTACCAAATATTAAAAAATTATTAATTTTTTCCCACACAGAGGAGGAAAAAAATCTCATCTACTCCTTATTTTTGCCTCTCTGTATCAAAATGCTGAGGGAGCATCTTCTTGCAGCTTCCCATGGTCTATCTAGCAATCTTCACACCAGACTCCTGGCTGTCAGGACAGTCTCACCTCATCCCAGCAGAGGATGGGGAGCATTACTGGTTTTTCTGCCCTCTGGCAGTAAGTCTTTAGGGTGTCCAACGCTATTGGACAATAGCAGTCATGGCTACAAAGGATAATCTGCGTAGTGGAGCTGTTGCTCCCTTCTTTCCCTGGAACCACCCTCAGACCCTAATGTATTGACACTTAACAAATATCTGACAGAAAGTCTGTTTTACAACTTCGGTCACCACGTTGTTTTTCAAACTGAGCATTGCAGAACAGAGTAACAGAAAGCCAAAGCCTGAAACTAAGCAGTTCTGACTAGGAACTGCTTTAGGAGACATCTCCACAGCTGCCTGGAAACGTAAACATTCATTTAGGAGAAGTGCTAAATAAATACTTGGATGCAAAGTCTGTTGGCCAAAGCAAGGGGCAGTATCTGTGTCAGATTTCACTGCTAAATACCAAGAGAGCTATAAAATACATACAGACAACTGACATAACACTATCGGCAAAGCGTACCTGCAGTTGCTCTCATCTTCTTGGAGGTCTCGGGCACCCTGTGGAGAGCCGCCATGTTTCTCCTCTGCACATGTGCTGCTGTTACCGGAGGAGAGAAAGGATCGCTGGAAGTAGCCCAAGGACTCTGCTGAGTGCTCATTTCTCTACCACTCAGGTTTGCCCTGTGCTCAGGGGAGGATGGCTCCGATGCCTCTGTGCCTGCATCTAAAGCCTTTGCTCAGTGGGAGGCACCTTGAAGCTGTCCGTGCATTTCTGATTTTAAAGAGGCAGCGCGATCTGGAGACAATAGAGCACAGCTCTTTTGGGGTTCCTCTGCCTTAAGCCCTCTGAATGCATGGAATTGGGAGAGTGGCTTTGTTAGCAAGCCTGAACAAGGAACATGTAAACCCGAGTCTGCCCTTGCCCTTTGGGTTTTGCCTGTGATGGGCAGCAGCTGCCTGCACCTGATGTGACACAGAAGCAAAATACAAACCTCGCACTGGAAAGGAGGGGGAGGAAGGAGGGTGGTGTGGTTTCCCAGGGACCTTTCTCTGTGTGTCTCTCTCCAGCTATTGTCTTTAGGACTGCAGCTCCAGCACAAGGAGGGTCACACAGTGAATAGCCATAAATCAGAGGACCCCTCACAGCTTTCCTTGCCCTCTCAGGGAATTACGCAGAGCAGAAAAGTGGCAGTGAATCCTTAAAGACTTGGTGTCCTTTGCTAATGCTGCCTCCTCACTGCTCTGAAGCACTCACATCTGAGAGAGCAGTTCTTTTGCTTCCCAGCTCTCCAGAAGGAAAGGAAATATGTGGCACATGACCTGTCCTCTTCTTCACCTCCAGACTTATTCACTTAGCTGACATTTTCCAAGGTGCATAGTTGGGACACATTACATGACTATGCAGATGAGAGTCCCCAGCAGATGAGACCATCAGAGGCTGTCAAAGGTCATGAAGAGTGCAGGAGGTTTGCAGAAAACTTAAACTGTGTGCCCCCAATGCACATTCACAAGGCTGGGCTCTTGTGAGCTGGTGGGCACTTAGCGCTAGAAAAAGAAGGTAAGGAAAGAAACCTGTGAATATAAAGTATGTCTGGGGAAAAAGAGCCACTACTGTGGCATTCCTTCCAGAAAACTTGAAGAAGATTGGAAAGTCACTAATGTCTGCAGAGAGCATTAAGAATTTCACAGCAAAAACTTTGCTTGGCTTTGTTTTGAACAGCCAGTGTAATAGGTGAAAGTACATTAAGGGATTTTTAATGTCCTTAAAGGGTGCAACCAGATGAACAATGAGGAAATCAGATCCAGTTCACCTGTTAAATTCTGTCACAAAAAATGTAAATATAGTAAGTATGGAGAGAGAGGCAAAGGAAACTGAGTGCGTACATCAGAACCATGTCAAAAAGATCGCTAAAATGGGCCACATAATCCTTAAATGTCCCTGAAGAAAAGCTGATACACTAAAGGGAGCTTTGCATTCAGAATGTTCATGAGCTCTTTAAGACTTTTTTCAGCTGTCTCACATGGAGTTATCTAGGGAGCTAATCAAGCAATATGATATCCAGATATTTATATTCCTTTAGGGCAAAACCTCATCTGCTACAGAACTGTCTCTCCCCATTGACTCAAGGCAAGTTGGCATCAGAACCTTGATAATTCCAGATGTGCACTGCGTGCTCAGTGCAAGCTTCTGTACAGCAGTAGTTCATCTCCTGTGCTCCAGGGAATTGTGCTGTATGTGTCAAGCTGTTTCTCAGAAAGCACCAGTAGTATTGTGAAACAATGTGATTTACATGTGCTGTGCAAGGCAGTGCTTTGTAGCTATTGACTGGGAGTCACCAAATAGAGAACAAAACTAGTGGTGCTGGGAGCTGTCCTTGGGCAGAGTGGAAGTTCAGGGGTGGGTCTAGAGCCTCAGTGACTGTTGGGCTGGTGAAGCAAGGGCTGGTGTGGTGATAGTCTAAGGACTCTAAAGCCATGGGGTATATGCGGGAGGTGTATGCACATGATTCTGGCGTATGATTTCTGTAGAGGACAAGGTTTCTCCTTAATAACGTTAACTGGTGATTCCCCAGTGGTATCACAACATTCAACACAGCATCACAAGGCATTTCCTGAGACCAGTGTTAGCAGTGTGATAAATTCAGGCTAAGAAAGAAAAGCTGGTACTGAAAACTGTCATGTAAAAGATTGTGTTGGTTTTGCACAGCCTGGTTTTTGGTAGCAGGGGGAGCACAGAGGTGGCTTCTGTGAGAAGCTGCTGGAAGTTTCCACCATGTCCTGCAGAGCCAATCCCTGAAGTCTCTGAAGATGGACATGCCGCTGGCCAAGGCTGCATGTCCCCTGCAGCCAATTAGAGATGATGGCGATGCCTCTGTGATAACATATTTAAGAAGAAAATCAAAACAAAGAGGGGCACAGTTTTTTTCCTAGCCAGAGAAGAGGAGGAGGGGAGAACATGTGAGGGAAACAACATGGAGACACCAAGGTCAGTGGAGAAGGAGGGAGAGGAGGTGCTCCAGGCACCGGAGCCAATTCCTCTGCAGGCTGTGGTGATGACCGTGGTGAAGCAGCTCTGCCCCTGCAGCCCATGGGGGTCCACGGGGGATGCAGAGATCCACCCACAGCCTGTGGGGGAGGCGCCCATACTGGAGCGGGTGGATGCCTGGAGGAGGCTGTGATCCAGTGGGAGAGCCAGTGGAGAGAGGGCCCTTGCTCCCAGGCTGGAGCAGCCTGTCCTTGGAGGACTGCACCCCGTAGAAGAGTGACCCACACCACAGCAGTTTTGGGAGGACTGCTGCTCGTAAGATTGGAGCCGTGCTGGAGAAGTTCACGGAGAACTGCCCCCCCAGGAGGGACCCCAGGTCTCACAGGGGAAGGACTCCTCTCCCTGCGCAGCAGAAGAAAAACCTCGGGTGACGAACTGACCAAAACCCCCTCGCCCTGTCTCCCTGAGCTGTCGGTGGGAAGAGGGAGGGGCTGGGGGAAGAAAAGGTGTTTTAAGGGCTTATTTTACTTCTCATTATCCTCCTCTGATTTTGCTAGTAATAAATTCACCTTGTACCTCTAGGCGGAGCCTGTTTTGCCCTTGGAGTGTTTTCTCCCGGTCCTTATCTCAACTCACGAAGCCTTCATTAAATTTTTCTCTCTCCTCTGCCCAGCTGTGGCAGGGGAGGGTGAGTGAGCAGCTTTCCTGGGTGCTTGGCATTTGGCCAGTGTCTAACCACAACAAAGATTCACATTCCTGTTTATTTGCTTTGGTCATTAGTATACTCACAGGTTGAACAGGGAGGTTATTTGGAGGCTGAGTGATGCAAAAACAATTGCAGTGTAAAGTACTTGTTTGGAAGCTTTGAAATTGTGAAGTCTAAACACAGCATTTAGCCTGGGAACGGACCTGAGGACTCTGGCCCTTCGTTTCAGAACTGCAAACTCACTAGCTACTGTCTAATTTTTCCTAATTGCTACATAAATTGGACTCTGAGTGAGGTAATTAATCTTACCTAAGCTTTGCATAAATTATAGCTGGGGTTTTCCAAAGGTTGCTAATATAAATCAGGCAGTGAAGTGGGACAAAGCATCAGACTTGTGATTTTCTGGGAAAACAAGCAGATGGTGCAGGCACACATGGATTACAACCATGTGTATTTTTGCTCAGTATTCCCACCAGACATTCAGCTCAGGGGCTTTACTCAGTCTGAGAGTCTGTAACTGATATTAATGAACACTGTATTTGCCTGCAGAAAGTTAAGTATATATGTATTTTTTAATACATGGAAATATGCCTTGTGGCACAAGAGGAAAGTGACCTTTAGATAGAGTTTGCCAAAAAATATTTGCCACACAGAAGGAATCCCACCCTACTCATCAGTTCCAATGGTAACTTGGGATGTGGAAATGTCCTGGAAAGGAGTGAGCAGAGAAGAATTTGACTTTATTACTGGATTTTGCAACCATGTTAGTTTCCTCTTATCACCTTTTTCTGCTTTCTTACTGAGCGTGTATCACTTTGTGGCTTGGGAAAAGGCACAAAGCATGTGAAGGAACCGTAGAGCAGGCTGTCAACAACCACAGTGACACTCTGCCAAGAGGGTTGTCAGCACTGCTGGAACAGCAGATGCGCACTCTCATCCAAAAGGTCTTTTCCTTTCAGAGCAGCACAGGTTTCTGTGGACAAGACCATTCAGGTGGCTCTCACAGCCAAATGACACCAAGATTTAGCTGAGCTGCTCAGAGCTCACTTCATGTGCAAGGTGACCCAGGGGCAATCAGCAGCTCTTTTCCAAGTAGAAATTCCTTTGTTTTCACTTGTCTGTGGGGGGTTTTCCCACTTTATAATTCTCTGACAGTGTCCATTTCCTGTTTTCTTGATCTTTGTTCATCCTTTTGTGATTGTGTAGGAAAATGGTGTTTATTTTGCTCACTTCAGCTTAGCATGACATTCTGTGAGAAGCACCCTCTGCCCTCAACAACAGTGTATGAAATAGTAGAAATAGCTCTAAGAAGCTGATGTTGTGACTGGCACTTGTCACCCTCACTAGAGAAGTAACAATGACAGTATTTGAGGCAGGGTAGGAAACAAGGACCAGCCCAGGGACTGTGCATGAGTTTTGATGCCACAGTATGTGACATGAATGACCACAAGAAAAACATTTCAGTCTTTAAACATTCAACATTTGATTTAATTATTAACTATTCCTTTGGGGTGTTGGATGTATTTTTTAGGCTTTGTGTGTTTGGTTTTTTTTAAAATCTGCCTGCCTTACAGCAAATGTCTGTTAGCACAAACCTCTTGAGCAGAAGGCCTCTGAAAAGCAAATGTTAAGAAATCTCAGGATTATCATCTAATCTGTACTGCTGTTTCTGGGCTATGTTACATATACACAAATAATTTATGAAAAATGCTTTCCTGGCCTGATGGCAAAGAAATTTTTTAATGTAGAGCTCGTGTCATCTATATGAAACTATTAAATGTTTCTTAGCTGCACCAGATAGAACCAATGGTCCTATTTTGAATTCCTTATTTTAGTATCTCTGATCCAGATCTGAAGTCTGCATTTGGCCTCTTCCTCAAGAACAGGTTTATACAGACCCCATATTCAAAAGCCTCTGAATTTAGAAACATCCAAAAGGAGCTTAATATGTCCTATATCTTGTTCAGGCTTGTCACTCTGAGAAAGGGGCAGTCAATAGCTAACTTATGTAAGCACAAGTTAACTATTGGGAGACAGCAAATGTCAGTTCAGACAGCAGATGTTAATTACAGAACCTAAGAAACCAAATTCGCCTTAATCTTGTCAAGATAGAAGAGACAAAGACCATCTCAAAGACTGCTGAATCATTCCTCAAAAGACTACACATGCCCAGAGAGAAAAGGTGAAAAGTGCACTGTGAGGAAGACTACTGGCCTTCATCAGAAAGACCCCCGAGGAAGAGGAGAGGCCTTCCTCAGTGCGACCACCAAGACACACAGCGCATGCGTGACCCGTATGCTAATAATACTGACTTACAAGAAATAATTTGTATAACCACGCCAGTCCCAAAGAATGTGATAAATATTCATAATTTAACCCATAATACTGTGTTGTAGAGAGCACCGGTGTGTGTTTTGGTGGAGAAATCCCCACACACCCGGCGTGCCGAATAAAGCAAATACCTGCTTCTCGGACTCTGTCTCTGAAGTGTCTCCTGGCCTGGTTTGGGCGATTCATCTCCTTGGATTTTCAGAGACGGTCTTGTTGACTTTGGATTTCACTCAGAGAAACACTTGGTTAATTTTCTCTTTCAGTGGGTGCTATGAGCTGTGGAATGCTTTTGGAAATGAAGCAGTTTTGTAATTGAAGTATGTCGGTAGGAGATATATCCTTCCAAAAACCTGCCGACTTCTCTGGCAGTCTAAGTAGGAAAAATTGAATGCTGCATTGTTAAAAAATTTAAGTGTTATCCATTCCAGCCAGAGTCTCAAATTTAAGCTCAATTGTCAGCACTTTCCTTTGCCATTGCTGTTCTCTGTTAACAAAGCCATGTGATTTGTATTAGCATCACTTCAGCATCTCCTTTATTCTGCTCTGTATTCAATGATCATTACTTTCTGTTCCTTTGCTGCAGACGGAATCCTGCTCCTTCACGTCTACCCTTTGGAATATTGTGGTGGGTTTGCCATTGCTATTTGTCATTGACGATTTGGTATTTCACCATGGCAGGCAAAATAATAGAGTTCCAAGATTTTCTCTCTGCAGTTCCCATAACCCCACTTTTACCTAAGAAAGCACCCTTCTTTTCATTATTTCTACCATCTCAGCATAAATAAACAGGCCAGAGCATGTCACTATGAGCATTTTTACATCCAGCAACAACTCAGAGAAGTCTGGTTGGCTCTGGTGTCTACATGGAGGCAGGTCCAGGTCCTCAGCTTCTCCCATAGCAAGACATGAAGTATTTAAAGCTCATGTCCCATTCTACTACCTGAGACAGTTTTTGGTGGTTCATTAGAAGTTCTTTTATTTCTCCCAAGTTATTTGAGAATGTCAGGAAAATTAATCCACAAACACCAGAGGTTTATGTCCAAAAAGGAGACAGAGGAGTCCTTTTACTTTATTCGAATAAAGGGAGAGGCCATGGGGCATTCCCCTGGGGTCTCTCAAATTTTTGGAGGGCGCAGCCTCCTTTTTTATCCTAATTTCCCGGCCGTATGTCCCTCTCTCTTTCCCCATTGGCTGAGGTACTTGAGAGGTACAGACTTCCCGGAACGCCTAATACCTAAGGTTCCCTTCTAATGTATAACCCCCCCCTTGATTTCATAGTTCCAGGAATTCATAGTTTTTACTATGGTTTCTTTCATCTTTCAATACACAAATTCGTCTAGCAGTAGACTTAGAGAGATTTGTAAGGACAAATCTCTTGCATTCGGTTCATCAATCAGTGGAATCCTTCCCATTGTTTCTTTTATCTTTCGGTCTTGGTCTTTTCTACTGTAGGCCCACAACTGGTTTGTAAAGACAAAACCTTCATTCGTTTCAATATTCAGGGGGGAGAAAAAAAAGCAAGCTGTGCACTTCAGTGTTTCATCTTATGCTTACTATCAGGAGAAGAACTTAAGCTAAAAACACTTTCAGCAGCCATTCAGTCAATTAAAAAACCAAAAGCAGAATGGCACCTATTGTTAGTTGGTGCCTTCTGGACTGCTGAACAAGCAAAATTAGAGGTGTTTGTAAAAGGCTTCATTGGAGCCAGGCAGCCAAAAAAACTGAACACATAGAAGAAAAACAGTCATCTGCTTCTGTTGGGAGCAGATAGAGAGAAAGTTGGTTTACCATCACTAACATGATTGGGTGATTTGTCAGCAGGCAAACTGCACAGGAGATCAATGTGGACAATTGAAATTTTTGTGTATGAGGGAAATGGGACAGACTAGAGATCAGGCTGAAGACCCCACTGAGGCAGATGACCTGCAATAGAAGTTTTCTTCATTTAAGGTGACTTTGAAAGTTGCATCAGAAAAGATGCTTTGCTCCTGCGTGCCCATAGCTCTGTCACAGGGATGGTGTCTGATGGGACGAAATGTAATGACTGGATGGTCCAATGCCAAGATGCTGATTGTAGCTTTTAGTCATGTGGGTTTCTGCCAAGCTCCAAAATGTCAGACAAACTGTTCGGGGCACCTAACAACACTTGCCTCTTCTCCATGACTTATTCCAAGACTTAGAAATATCTAGAGAATAAAAGTATCTGGACCTGCCACTCCACTTGCAGTACCCCATCCGGCTGGTTTGTGGGGAGGGGGTTAAAACACCTGGATCCCATTTGTCCTGGCACCCCCAGTGCATTTACTCCTGCTGGCAGGGATGGTGAAAACTTCCCTGGCAGAGAACAGCAGCATTCTGTCCTCAGCTGCTGCTGTTGTTCCTTGAGCTAAATTAACAGAGCGCAGGCATAGGGAGAACCAGCCTCTAGAGTTGTATTTGCAGAATTAATTTGCAAGGCAAGCCAGGAAATTTATAGGATTGTTCGAAAGCTTTGAGGAAAGATTAAGAAAATCCCTGTAATGTTAAAGCAAGTTACAATCCTTTCCAAGGGCAAAGGGATTCTTACAGTCCCAATGTGTACACCCTGTAAAATTAAGATAATATTGATAGATAATTGTATTTAACACCTCATTGCTATTTTAGTCTTTTTAAATACTTTACTTCTCTCCAACCTATATTACCTTCAGAACTGCAGATTCTGAGATTAATACACTTTGACTCTGAACATGCAGCCATGATTAGGAGTTTTGTAGGAGAGCCTGGTTGATAGAAAGAGTTGGTATAGAGGTAAGGGAATTAGGGGGGCGTTCACTGGGCTGAAGATCTGACCTCACTTTGCCTATTTCAGAAAGAAGGGTTAAAATTCTCTTGGTTGCTAAAAGAGGTTAGGGTGTGCATAAATGCCAGCTCAGAAAGCTTCATGAAGGTCAAAGAAAATGAGGTGTCTTGTGTTACACTGTAAGGTGTAACCAAAGTATGTGTTCTACTACCATCTACATGAACTGTTAAAGTGGGTGGAGCAGTGTTCTTTATCTTCTCCATGACTCAGCCCTGATAACTCCCTGTGCAGAAGCAGCAGCCACCCTGAGAGGGCCATCTCCGCTAATGGGCCATCCAGGTCTCGTAGAATTTCTCATAGAATTACATCATCCCATTGTGAGATGCCCTTCCATGGGGGAGGAACCAAACATTCCTACTTGTATGTAATCTGGAGCCTGGGACACCACGATACCACCATTGGATTCCCACAGGAGAAGACCTCTTGACAACTACCACTGGACCTCCAGAGAAGGACCAGACCTTTCTACAGGACCACTACTTCAGTAGGACCACGTCACTCCAATCAGACTGCTGCCACCACCCTGACCAACAGGGTGTCAGGTTGTATTCTGATTTTGTTGGTGTAAGCCACTGTTTTTGTGCTATTGCCTCTATTGCAAATTTTCCTATTAAATTGTAGTTCTGTCTTGGAATCTCTCACAACATATTTGTGTGGAGTTAATTCCTCCTGCTGGTTTGCCATCAAACTAGTGCATGGGGATAAACAGAAAATACAATTTACACTCTTTTGATAGCATGATTATTTTCATGAAGTTCTTTCCATGCTGTTTAGACATCTGGCTGGCCTGTGATGACCGTGTCCTGGTTGTGACTGTGGTGTTCTTACTGGTATCTGGCTATGGAGCTGTGTTCTTTCCTCCTGGCTGAAAAGCTTGCTGCTCTCATCCCTGCCTCAGCTTCATCAGTACAGTTGTGTGTTCACTTCAGGCTACACTTGGATCCATTTAAAGGTAAATCTTGACAGAGAATATGGCCATTCTTAGCACATTGTCAGACACAACTCTGTGTCAGACACAACACAACTCTGTTATGTTGACTGACTTGATGCTGAGTTGTTCCAGATGGCTGTTCCAGGTGTCTTTACCTGTATTTGTATTTAGACATTGCTCCTTTTCTGGCCTGGGAGTCCAATTTGAGGAGATACTCCCTTCATTTTTAAGAGAAATGCCACTGGAAAGGAAAGCTCCATGAAGCTCCACACTTTTGAGTTTGGCGTTTACTCCCATAGCGCAGCAGTCCACTTAGCCTAATTAGTCACTCAGCAGAGCTGTGGGTGGAAGCACCACCAATTTTTTGAGATTCAGTCTGTACAAGAACAGACATTGCCCCAGTACCTGTATAGATCTGATGGCCTTGATCACCTCTGTGTTTTTGCATTAAATGATGGATAATTTTTATTGCAGTTGTCCTTTCACCAAAGTATGAGCAGGTTAAGACTGTGCCATGAGCACACAACTGGCAGAGAAAGTGTGCAGGTGAAATTTTGCATTTAGAAATTGTGGGAAAAGTGCCCCAGGGAGTCTTTTGAAACCAATGCCAATCTTCTCCAGTTTGAAAACAGCAGGACTTCTTAGCAGGGAAGTGTCCATTATGTCAGGAAGCTACTACAAAAAGGAAGCCAGGTATGTGGGTTACATGTTTCCATATAGTTTCAGTTCTTTCACATGGGCTGTAATGTGTTGGAGTCTGGCTGAAAGTGCAGTTCCAATTCATGTCCATTTAGTGTCTTCTGCCAGGAGTGAAAGAAGTAGGGGCAGAACCTCCTTGGGAACAGAAGCCTTTCTGGAGCTCCCAGCTATGCCAAGGCCATGTGTGCTCTGGCGTGCTTTCCCAGGGTCAACACTTGCCCTCCCTCATCTCTCCTGGGGGTCCCATGTTCACGAGATCCCCGTGAGGAAATTCTGGGTCCTTTGGCTGTGTGAGATGAGGCATTATGTGGGATGTTTGAATGCGCTATTGTTTTTCACTGTGAATCTAAGAAACTTAACTTTCATCCCTGTGTGGTGCCTATGCCAGTGTTCATAGAAGGCCTCAGTCATCTTCCTTAGCAAAAATGTGTAATTTGCTGCCAGGTAATTACACCTTTTGTAATATACTGAGAGTGGTACTGCTTTAATCTGTGAAAATGCCACTTTGGAAAGCACATGTCAATGGATGAACTCATTGAACTTCTAATTCTCTGAAATCTCTTTTAGAACCTATTTTAAACCTGATTTAGTGGATTGTTTGTGAATGGTGCATTTCAGTTTCTGAGGGCCTGGTGCTATGAATCCAGTTCCCTATCTTTTCATTCTGCATCCACATGAGTGCTCTCAGGGAGCGTTCACATAATCAGTACAACTATTTCATGTAGGATGGACCTTGGAGTATCTTGTGAGTTTTGTTAAATATAAGATAAGCTATTCATCCTCTGGCTTTGGCTTTCCATTCAGTAATGCACTGCATATACTTAAAGTGCCACTGCTTTGAGTTTAGTCAGGCACCAGTAATACCTCTGGTAACATTAAAGTAGGACAATTAGTCTAAAATTTACATTATTTACTCCTGCTGTAAAAAAAAAAGACAGTGCCTCATCTCTCTGATAGTCTGATCTCTGTATTTGCTACCTCTCAACTCTTTACAAAAGTGTATGTCAAGTTTTTTTTTCAAAACTTAATCAGAGGAAACATTTTCCTTTCTATTTCCTTTTAGAGATATATCTGCTTAGTGTCCTAGAGCAGCTGCCCTCATAGATTACTAGTTAATCAAAGCTGAGGCTAACATTTCAAATCCAGATGGTTTTGGCAGAAAATGCTAGTGGGTCACTAAATGCACTTAGCCTGGCTTTCATATGCCTTAAAGCAGTCCTCTTTGATTGTGGAGGAAACAGGTTTCAAGTTTGCACTTACTTTGTGTTTATCATTGCTCTTGCTTAGACGTTTGAGCTCTTGGAGATTTGCAGTGCGCTCACAAACTGCCCAGCTGTTTGCAATGTGCAAGGTGGAGAAAGAGGGATAAATCTTCAAGTGGTCCACTCTTACCAAAACATATGGCTTTTACTGGAGCTAGGTTTTTGTAGGGGATTCATGGAAATATGAACAGTGGAATAGGATTTTGGTTTTCCCCTGTGGTTCAGGATTTTTCACAATAAAACATGTTATCTTTTAGTCAGAGATGTGTCACTTAGTGCAGGAAAGTCTATTTAATGGAATAAAACTTCAGCCTGTTAGCAAGGAGAGTACAGGCTGGGCTTCATCATCAAGGCACTAATTTCCAGCCTTTGGGAGTGGTGAGACTTAGCTTGGTCACCTTTTACCTAGGCTTTTGGAGGTGCCAGGTTAACACTTCTGTTGCTGTGCAGAAATATTCTCCATCATCTGCTGGGAAAAAAAACCAAACAATAATGTGACAATCTGCCTTGGTTTTCCATGTTTTTATAGCTTTGCCTTGCTGTATTGCTAAAAATTTTAACTGATCTTGTTCGTGTACAGCTAAATGCATAGCCTGAAAGCCAGAGATAACAGTATAAATCTTTCTGGCTTTTTTCTGCATCTGTAATACAAAATGTAATGTTCAGCTGGTAATGCTTCAAATTATTAGAGTGAGAAGCTGTAAAATAGATCCTTGATAATGCATGTGTGTGAATTTAATGGGTATGAATAGATTAACCTTGATCAAAAAGGGGTGACAACCTTGTCTTGATTTATAACAA
The DNA here is from genome assembly GCA_013397115.1 of Edolisoma coerulescens. Taxonomy (NCBI): domain Eukaryota; kingdom Metazoa; phylum Chordata; class Aves; order Passeriformes; family Campephagidae; genus Edolisoma; species Edolisoma coerulescens. The sequence goes on from VWZW01002379.1 coordinate 241,529, forward strand.
GCAGTTATGTTACCAAAGAGATATTTGTTTTGAACATTCTCCTTTATAGATGTTTTGTATCACATTAGCTGCTGTACTACTCATAGAAAAATTATCAGGATTTCTCTGTGTAAACATCAAGTAACCTCCAAAAAATAGTTGGCTCTATTTAAGTCTCGGTATTTATCTCACATGGGAATATCTGATACAGGTGTTTGATAACTGCTCACTGTTTATTTCCCTCAATAAAGGGAAGCTGTACAGATTCCGAAGGCAGTTGTATATATTCAGGGCAATTAACTGTTCTGACCTGGCTCTGAAGAAATCTTACTTGGAAATTCTAACTCCTTGATTACCCAAAATACTGTAGCTACACAAGGAGTATAAAGTTAGAGGGATTATATTTGTTAGAAATAAATATTCATGAAAGAGAGCATTGAAACCAGACATAAGCACTAGACAGCGGATCTGTTAACACTGAGCTTTGCAAGAGTCAGAATGCACCTGACTGTACTAGTGCTGCATGGCAGCCTGGATGCTCAGTGACCTCTAGTTTTAAGTGGATTTACAATTTTAGAGGCTAAAATAATTTCACTGGACTAAATAGGCTATACTTTGAAACAAAATGTTATTGCCTGTCTTGCCATATCTTTACAATTGGAAACTGCTTATGGCTTCCATGTCTTCATGCCCTTTTCTTTAATTCTGCATGTTGAGAGGAATAGCAATAATGGGAGAATATCTTGGGCTCTTGGGATAAGAAATGAGATGCTGTTATTAATCTCTCTTAATAGCTGTATTTTCAAAGTTCTCATTTGTTAAAGTTCAGTGAAGGGCCAATTGCTTTAAAATGGTAGGAAACAATTAGAAATACAATCTTTATTAAAATAAATAACTGGTGATAGATTATTTTAGTGCTCTGTTCTTACACCCTAAACTTATAATACAGATTTTACAGCCTTGCTCAAATTGAAAGGTCAAAGTAGCATATTTGGAGTTTAGCTTTTCATATTGTTCCATGTTACCTGAAAATAAAATCAAAGATCAAGCCCGTAATGGGTATATTTTATATCATTTGAGTTACTGACTGCACTTCAGACAAGCTCTCATTGCAATTTCGATCTCTTCTGAACAGCAGATTCCTTGGCAAGAGGAGTTTGAAGTTGCTGATTAGGTTTGAAACTTGGCTTTCCACCACCAAATAGATTCAGTAGGGCTGAAATTCTGTGCCTGCTCACGCCTACGGGATGTAGGGAGGAGCAGGAATAGAATAGCTGGGAAGTTGGATTGTGATTTTGCCCCCAGATTTTCCTAAATGCTTTTAGGGATTGGAATGTTAGAGGCTTTTATTTGTGAGTCTGTTGATGGAAGGTCATTAAGGAGAAGTGCATCCCTCAGTTTCCTGCATGACCACAGAAGAGTCCCAGTAACACTCCTTTCTAACTCCTAAGTTCTCTTAGCCAGAGTCCATCTGGCAGGAAGGCAAAGGATTTCTGGTACACCAGCATCATCTCAACACTGTACTGGAAACATAGCTGAGGTACTTTTTAACTGTCTCTGAAATAAGGTACCTAAGTTCTCCTTATCCATTCTCCAACACAGCTTCCTAAGGATGGTTGGCCAGTATTTGTATTTGAATAGCTTAATGCTCATGATCTTACTGGTTATTAGTTGTAGAGCTATATATCCCCAACTTCTTTTCTCTTCTCTATCTGCCTCGCAGTTGGCATCATCTCTACCAGAGAAGTAGTCTCATATGGAGATTTGTGCTGCAGAGATGCAGTGCAGAAAACTGAATTAACTTCCACACTTCCCCTCTGCAGCCTTGTGGCTGGAGACCTGCCTGGCAGGGGTTGAATTCAGCACAGAGACAGCAAGTGACAGCTCTGGGTGATGCCTAATGATTTTTGTCTTTTTTTCTTTTATATATTCTCTGTATTCTTTGCAGATGTATTTGTAGCTTTGTAGCCTATTATTGCAATTGTAGCTAGTTTCCCAGTACTTTTCCATGCCCTGATAGGCAGAAAGACAAAACATATTCCAAAGCCCCTCTCCTATCTTGGTTCTCCTTAGAAACCTAGGCCGAAAAACATCTCTTTGACACACATTTTCATCAACAACGTTTAGGCCTATCTGAGGGGAGAGGATTTAGAAGGGGCTTGGACTGGGGTGGGGGGAATTGCATCACCACATGTGCTCCTAAATTGGTGCTTTTTGTCAAATATGCTAATTTGCCAAACTTATAAAACTGTATTCACCCCCATGGTGCTGGGCTTTTGTGGACATTTTCCATAACAGGCCCTGGAGGTCTCCAAATAAAGATCGACTTTACATTACCTCCTACACTAATATTGTCTCGAAAGTGTCTGTTGTTTCATTTATAGGTGCTTGAGGCATCATGGGTATTGTGGTTGTTGGGCAGCACTCAGGGCAGGCCTGAGTTTTCTGAGCCTTCTTGTTTTCTTTGGAAAACAGGTTTATCTGTGATATAAAAGAGAATATTGGAGCTTAGCCAGATCTTTAGACACAAAGGGCACAAGTCTTCTTCTTTATTCTGCAGTTATTTCAGAAGGTTTGGGGTTTACTGGCAATGCAGGTGAGTTGCAGAACATCACTTTTCAATAGCACTTGTACTGCCAGTGATTCTCGCATACATCAGAACAGCAGGAAAGAAGTTCTCTGTCTTTGGTAATGCTTCAGCTACAAGCTAGAGGTGAAATAAAACTGCAGGCAGGCTGCATGTTAGAAGGGTTATTTATATGAACAGCTTTGGTAGTACTTTAGAATGTGCTTTTCTTCTGATGTGGAAAATTGCAAAGGATATGCAGATGGGACCTTTTCACAGCTGGATGTAGGCACAGCACACTCTGTTAGCATTTCTGGCCTCTATGCAGCCTGCAGGACAGCTCCTGTGTCCGTGGGTAGGGCACAGCTGCAGCTTTGACTGGCTGACATGCCCTGCAGTAGGAATGGGGGGAATCCCAGCATCCTGGCCTAGGAATGACATGAGCACTTGTGAGGTGGCATCTGCACAGGCTCTATGAGCCTCTCCTAAGCCATTTCCACTTGGCTGAGCATAGCAAGCAAACATCTCATGCTCTAAAGCACCAGTTTTGTGATAAAAATCATGAAAATAAGGAGAAATTTTTTCTCTTGCCTACTGTGCATTTGTCTGGTTGCAAGCAAATATATTTTCACCATTCACTTGTTCTGCTGTTTTATAATCAAGATGTTCTTTGAAGCCCACTGATCTGGATTGCTTGTGCCTTACGCATGGGAGGCCCTGCAAATTATTACCTGGCTTTGAAACTGAAGGAGTAATAAATTTATGAAAAACAGTTCTTGCAGTCTAAGGTAGTTAATGTTGGAGCAGGTGTGATTCACCAGTATTCCCATTTTTCTGCTAAACTCTGTTAATTTAACTGAGATATGGCTGAAAGAGGTGGTAATTCAATCTGTAAATAACTTTCTTAATAACACCTTTTCCACGCTTGGCTTCTCTGGTTCTTATATTCACTAGCGCAGTTACTGCTGATGGGATTGCAAGGTGTGAGGAGAAATCTGGCTATTTGAGGGAGCAGTACTATTGCGAGGAAAAGGGGAAGGTGGCATCCACATTGGCATTATAATTTTGAATGCATGAGTGCCATTGGAGTAGCAGAACACCTGCCTCACAGGCACTGCGTCAGTGGTTTCTTCTGTCTTTCCCTTACTGTCAAAGCTCCAGGCATTGGCCTCTGTTTTGGCATTTTTACCTGGATGACATTTCCAACCACTGCCAAGTGTATGCTCTGCAAAACTTGTGAAAAGTGAATTGCTGGGGTCAGTTTCCTGGTAAAATAAATGATCCTGTGGTTGTAGAAATGTGAGGTTTTAGTCAGTGAAGAACTATGTATAGTAATGAAAACCATAATAGTTTAGTACTCTTAAGTTTCAGAAATAATTTTGCCCTGATGAGATAAAAATTCAAATATTCAGTCATAAGTTTAAAATAAACAAAATAAAATCCATGCTGCCTGCACGGTTCAAATTTGACTTCTCAGATAATTATTCTAAAAATTGCCTTAAAAGTCTAAGAGCTGAAGCCTTCTGACTAGAATATACTTAATTATATGAAGATGCATTATTTAGTAGATACTCTAAGAGTTTATTTGCCTCCTTTCTTGTCTCCAAAGAATTGTGCAGAAAAGACAACTTAGGATCCAATGTTTACTCCTCTTTAATCTATACAGATGTTGTATATTGGAGGTGAATAATTTGTTTTCATTCAGAAAACACCCAAAATTAATGGTAACATGTCTTTGTTTTTCCAAGGGAGGCTGAATCTCAGCACCTAGCCCACTCTCTTGTAATGATCTGATTGCTGTTATTACTTGTTGTTTGGGTTTTAGGAGTTACCCTTTTGTTTTCCTTTTCTCTTAAAGAATTTTTCCCATATAGGCAGCTAGGAGACAAATCACTGAGTACTTAAGAGAGACAAAAGGACCTGGCCACAGGAAGGGAGGGTCTGCGAGCTGCCTCTTTTTACTTGGGGTGAGGTGCGGAGCCTGGCGCGGGGTTCTCTGGGCCTTTGGGGGGAGAGAGAGGCCACNCCTGCCTGCTGTGACCGTCACTGCACGGAAGGGGAAGGTGCCTGCGGCCGAGAGAGGCTGGCACTGAGTTACTGTTTCTCTTTTGTTGTTACTACCATAGTTATTGTTGTTGGTTGCCTTGCTGTTTTATATATATATATGTATATTAGTAAAGAACTGTTATTCCTATTCCTCATATCTTTGCCTGAAAGCCCTTAATTCCAAAATTATAATAATTCGGAGGGAAAGGGGGTTTCATTCTCCATTCCAAGGGAGGCTCCTGCCTTCCTTAGCAACACCTGTCTTTCAAACCTAGACACTTGTGATTGTCACAAAGGGCACAGATATGAATAACTATAACCTGTGCATCTGGAAAAGCCATCTGTTTATCTCTGAGGTCAGAACAGCTGCTTAAATTTTCAGATAATCTGATATTCAGAAGCAGAGAGCCTTGAAGTTATGTCTGTGCCAGACTAATTGGCATTTGTGTTTTGAGATTTGTATATACTGTGGACGCAAGCACTGAGAGGAAGAGCTGTTTAATGAGGGAGACTGGGAGGAATTTTGTGTTTCCTGTGAGTTCTCTTCTTCTAAGGGAAAGGGAAAGAAAAAATCAACTTTTCAAATATACCCTTCAACAACTGAAATCTTCAGCTTTCATACTTGTGTTTAGGACTCTTTCATGGGTGTTGCAGGGGTCATATGAGTAGCTTTTCCTGGAAAAAAACTAGCAATACATCTGCTGAAATGCTCCAAGTTGCTGGGATGTCATTCTGCCTCGCAGATTGTTATCAGTCAGATCCTGTGCACTGATGAGCCTCTTCTGCAAAGCACAGAACATTCTCCATGGACCCTGACTTTGACAAACAAAACATTTCAGGTCTTGCCCATAGGAAGTTCAGACATGAGGATTTTCTAAGCAGCACAGTCTGCCATGCTGCACACTTGGTCTTAAAAGCAATTTTCTTTTTTCTTAGTTAGGATGAGAGGTAAGAAAGTATTCTCAGCCCTGAGGAAGCCCTTCTTCCTAGGAATGCCGTTCCTGTGCTAGGAAAATTCAGTGGCACAATGTAACTCTTGGTAACTTTCTAATCATTAGCAAAATTTCGATTTTAAAACTAGGTATTTTTGGTGTTACAGAAAACTTATTTATTTTTAAAAAATTATTCCCACAGTAGTTCTTCTCTTCAGTCCCTGCCTTGTATTGTAACTAGTGAGGATAGATTGGAGGAGTGTATTACAAGCTTTTGTCTGGATTTATAGGGTGCTTGCATTCAACACACTGAAGCATCCCGATCTGAAACTCTTACAATTTGGAATGAAAAATGTTGGAATGATGCTTGTGCTTCATTGTAGCTGTCATGCTATTTCCAAGAATTTCAGTCTTAATGTCCTTTTATTGTGAATGATATAACCCAGTTACTTTGAATGTGTAATTAATGTCCTTTTATCATCATGACAAAGAGTTACCATAGGATGATGCTGAGAAGATTTAAGGTTATTTTATTGAAGTTTTTGTCTTCTCTGCAGTTCATGGCTGTGAAACACATGAACTGCAGGAACAGTCGCCTCCTGCACTTAGATGAAGACAGCTTATGCCCTCTGCTCAGCTCATGACATTTTTAGACTCGAGCTGGATGATAGATGCAGGAGGAGGATGGGAAGCAGAGAGAAAGTAGAAACTCAGGAAAAAATATACAGGTTCAAAGCAGTTTCATTTCTCAGCAGACATTTTTATTGACAACACTTGGGGGTTTTTGACAGCATGGAGTTCTTTGCAGGGGAGGAGTCCAAATTATAGCTCGACAGACCTGTTACTGTAAAGCAGAGCCAGGGAAGGCTACTCTTCTGATAAAGTCTTTCTGTGCCATCCATAGGTGGTAAAAAGCCCCATTCATATGTGGATAAATTCTGTACAGAAAAGTCATGAGCAAGGCCTGTTTTTGATATCTTCAGCTGCCATTACAGCTACTTTGTGAGTCTTGATCAGTTAGAGAGGGTTGTGCTGAAGAAGGACAAACCTTGGTGGAGTTTTTATTGTGGCAGAGGTGCATGTGTGAATGTGTGAATGTGTGGTTTTATTTGTTTGGGATTTTTTTCTTTGAATAGCTGCCACAGAAAGCCCCTCAGGGCAGGAGCTGTTCAAGTGCAGAGGCAGGAAGGCTGGTAGTTTCTGGGGGGCACCCCCATAATAGGGCAGTAATGGTGTGCACATTTCAGGAATTTTTAATAGATTAATGAGATGTGGCAAACTTCAGTGCAGACCACATATATGGCACAGTGTTGATTACCTAGTCTAGTATTCTTTCTCCCATAAATTATCTAGTTTTGCATTATCACTCAAGTATGTTGCATGATCATTTAATTACATAGTGAGATGCCAATTAGAAATAATGCTACAGCAGACCATTACAAGCCAATTTGATGCGCCTTTTTCCACTGTAAACATTAATTGTTGTCATTGTTTTTCTCAGTACCACTCTCCACTGAGTGACAGCAGTACAACTCAGCAGTTTGATATTTCTATTGTGTCTATACAGAAAAAACACTGGAAAAGGCCACCTGTTATTTTAAAATCAGCATTGAGGAGTTCCTACTGTGTGCATGTGGAGTTAGAGCAGAAATGCTGCGAAGAGAAACACAGCTGAAGGCAGGCCCAGAACAAACACCAGTGCCAAGCAGTCACTCAAGAAACAGTTGTGGGAAGCACTGAAACAACAGACTTTGCAGGCAGGATTATTGGCATATCCTTTGAAAAGCAGGTAAGATTGTTTGGTTGGGATGTCTTTCCCCTTTAAGCGAATAATTTACTGTATCCTGAAGTGCCTTAATTTCCAGTGAAAAATGCAAGCATGGGTCTATGTTGTTCTATAAAAAATTGCTCAAATCCCAACAAAAAAAAATTGTAATTTCCAGGTTTTTAGGCCAAAACACTTGGTACTTCTCATTTACTGGAGGTTTCTAGAAGTGTGAGTGTTCTTTATACATGACACTGAAATGTACTGAAACAGGAATGGTTTTTTCACCCATTACTTTGTAATTGCCATTATGTCGTAGTAGTCTTCAATTTGTTTGACATGAGTCATGCCTTTTAAAGGCTGAGAATATTTAAAAGGGGAAATCTGTAAGATGTTTATCAAAGAAGCACCAACCAAACTTTTGATTCAACCTCATTTCAGCCAATGTGAATTATTGCAAGTAATACATATAGAGATGTAAAAATGGATATGAGACACATTCTCAGGCTTTATTTGTACATCAAAGGGGTAAATAAAGGCTTCTTCCATATGCTGGTGGCAGGGTGAATAGATTTTATGCAAGGGCTTCCAAATTTGCACATCTGACACAGGCTGTACCTTTTTTCTTTCTGAGACTTGATACTTTATATTGTGAGTTATCAGATAAATTGATTGAATTTATTTTACTTCCAAGTGAAAGAATAATAGTTTTAGCAAAAGATTTGAGGATATAATTGTGAATAGATTGCCTATATAGAAATGCTAATTACACTTTTTAAATGAGCATCTGTGTGAAAAAAATAATTCTTTCTGTAAGTGTTTCTAGTAACAGCAGCACATGGATTTTGTCAAAGTGGATGGTTATGGGTGTTGCTTATACATGTTAAGTGTTTCTCTGAGATGAGAAAAGGTACAATACTGCTTCTGTTTGTCTTCCTGTGGCTCTTCAATGATGTATCGAAGATAACTCTTACAAGTTAGGTTAAAACCATCGTGCTTTGATTGGTCTGATGTCTCTTCCAACCTAAATTATCTTATGATTCTTACATTTATGTGAAATCCCATTGTATCTAAATTTGGCCAGTTGCTTGCTCAGGCCTTGCTAGCTGCCACTTCACTCCATCCTGCAATTCTCAAATACTTGGAAGGGATACAATGGAAGCAAGAAAATTCTCATTGCAGTGCTCAAGTGTTGCAGCCTCATACAGGCCTGTGTTGTCTTTGTGCCAGGTGTTCCACAAAGTAATGGTGCCTACGTAATGCAGGAAGGTTTCTTTCACATGTTTGCTTTTGTCAGGTAGAGACGTAACAACCCACTCACTAAAAAATAAGCACATGTGGTCCCTGAAGCTTCGCTTCCTTTTGCAAACAGGGAAGTGAGAACCTGGAGACTTTGCTACACATTAATGTAAGGATTGTGCTGAAGTGTGGTAACAAACCTATCCCGATTTAGGATTAGCATCTCTGTTTCTAATATTCTTGTAACCCCACCAACCAGCATTTTCTGAGGGGGACAAGTATGCTGAGGAGCATGGCCTTCAAACCTGTGTGAGATACCCTTGCTCCTGGCAGAAGTGCTAATTCCACTTCAGCTGCAGCTGAGAGGGAAGGTGCTGGGTGACAGCACTCTGTCATATTAGTTCCTTGATCCATGTATGTCCAGGAAATAAGCAGATTATCTCACCCTTGTTTCTACTTTCATCCCTTTCTATTTTAATTGGGATGGGCATAGGACTTCTGCTCAAATATACTTAAGACTGTCAGCATAGGATGCTGAAGGTTAAGTTCTGTGTTACTATTGGGATGAGCTCACGTTCAGCTTCTCACAAGCTGCACATTGCAACAGCCACTTTATTTCTGACATCTGCACCAGCTCCCATACCTCAGCACTGCCTTGACATCTACAGTTCAAACAAATCCTCATTTCCCTTGCTTTTGGTGATATACCAGAGAGTGACCTTGGCCTCAGATAGAGCTTCTACATGTCCCTGTAAGACAAATCAGAGTTGCTGAACAAAAGACCTGTGCTTTATTCTAAAAAGAATAAAAAAGAAAAAGAATACCACTCAAAAGACAGTCAAAATGCAGATTGCCAGTGCTTTTCCACTTGCTTCTCAAGGGAAACAGCTCATTTCCTCCGCCTGTTTTAGTCACCCTCCTTAATGCCAGCTAGACTCAGGATACTTGGATGGCAGCACTGTAATGATACTGAATTTATTAGGTCACTGTGAGGTTTCCTAGCAGGCAGTATCATGCTACATTAAGAAACTTCCTGTGACCTTAATAAGAAATCACTGAATTGTTTATTTGCTATGGCTTTCCTCTCATTCCTCTGATTAGATAATATTATTTCATAGAAGCAAGTTCTTCATATTCCTTCTCAGTCTTCTGCATTTGTTAAAATGCAATTAAAAAAAACCAAAATAAGCCAAAAACCCCAAAACTGCAACAACAACAACAACAAGAAAAGAAAACAGGAAAACCTCCCAAGACCCAAGACACCAGAACTTGAACAAAACCAAACACCACCAACAACATAAATCAAAGGATGGTGTAATTCTGATTTATTTAAGAGAAAAGGAAAAAAAAATACTTACTGAGTTGTCTGTGCTGCTCTGCATACACCACTTGGGAGCAAGCTCAGTTATAAAACACGTGGTGTTTAATAATTACCTTTTCTGCCACAGGACCAGCTCTGACCCCTGCAGGTCTAGCACAGTTTGGGTGATGTGTAACAACTGGGTTATCTGCCCTAGCATTTTCCCTTTGGAATAAGGCATGGCAAGTAGATAATTTGCTCTGAACCTGCCACTAGTAGATTATTTTGGTAAGTGTTGACACTATGTTGCTCTTTTCAGTCATATGGCCTAGCCTGAGTACTCACTGGATGGGGGGGAGGTTCTGAAAGCTAGCTAAAACTCAGGTGTAACCATTCCATTTAATCCTTTACCCAAGTGAAAAGACAAATTATTTATATGATTAATATTTTAAGAAAATATATTTATTATCCTTCTTCAAAAGGTGCTATGAAAACACTACTTCAATGATGAATCTACTTCTCAAAAGACACAGTTTCTAGGGCCATAGTATACTTTAGTCTAAAGACAGCCCTGTGACACTTAAGTTCATAAATATTACATTTTCCATTGTTGAACACATCCCCTTGCCAAAACTCAAGTTTTCTCCAAGTCCACTCTCAACTCTCATATATAGATCAAGATTATGTGTCAGTTCTTAAAAACATTCAGGCACCTCAGTTGCTTTCCTGATCAAAACCCATGAGCAGGATGGGCAGCTGTAGACTGACCATGGTTTTATTTTTATTCAGCCCTGCTGCTATCTCTTTGTATACTTGGATGATAAAAATAGATGTTGGCACTTGAGGGGATTTTGTGCTTATTTGTGTGTGTGTGACATCTGATTCTCAGGGCCCTAGGGACTCTCTGCTACCACAGTATTATAAGGGGCCTTTATAAATTACTACCTTATTTTGATGGATTGCCATAAAAAGTCTTGGCTGTAAAGGAGAATCTATTTTTTTCTGTTGTTAGTGGGAATTAAGTCACTGTAAATGAAAGAGAATCTTGTCTTATCGTCAAATTTGTGTAGTCATTAAGAAGGCTTTTGGTTTGTTTGTTTTTTGGAGTTTTTTTACTTCCAAGAATGGATTCTCACAGCCTCTACCATAGCAGTGCAGATCCTGGAGTCCTTTACCTTTTGCTGGGCCTGTGCAGTTCTCTGGAAAGAATAATTTTCTAGCAGAGAGGATTGGAAAATAATAGGATCAAGTTTTGGAAACTCATTGTGGCCATCACTGTTCAAGGTATCCAAAGTCTGTGTTCGTAACTGAATATGCCTTGTCCTGCAGAGAAGATAGGAAAGCATTTGCAGTGCTGGTACCAATTACCACTCAAAAATAGCTTTGAGGGATCTTATGTGTTGCAGAACTTCTTCCTAAACTTGTGCTCTGTTGGCTGCGGTTCGGACCAGTGTTTGGCTCTTGGGATGTCACTGCAAAGCTGAAGGCTTTAAGTGGAGGAATCCTTCAGACTGGCTGGCAAAATATGGGATGGGAAAGCAAACCAGCTGGGGTTTATTTCTATTTGGATAAAGTTGCCACCCCTGCAAACAGACTAAGGATTGGAAACTGGATTAGAAATAAGGCAAAGAAATCTTGTTATCAGCTGGCTGATGGTAGTTTACATGAACCTTTGAGTCTCTGTAGAAAGTGATTCTCCACATGGTTAGAATCAGCCTTTATTTTTAGAGAAAACAACTTACAAGTAATGTAGTTATTTTCTTATTATCCCGATCAGTGCTTTTCCCCAGGTATCACTTCCCTCTTTTCTGCTGTGGCAGCTTGACTGCTGCCAAGTTAAACCTGAATCCCCACACTCAAAATTTGCAAAGGTGTTTTGTTGGTTTTTTTTTTATGTATACTGGGATAAATTTAATTGCAGAGAAATGCAGAATGCTAATCACTGAACACCTCCCTGAACAAAGAGAACCCCAGAAATCCAAAGCCCAGCAATGTTGTTTTAGTAATATCCCACATACCTGCTCTGAGAAAATAAAGCACATTTACTGAGATACCTGTAAAGGAGTTGAATTCCTCTTTTTGTCTTGAACTTAATGGCATGAACAGTCAACACTCAATATAGCACATACAGAGAGTGAAGTAAAACCAAGCAACCAAGTTCAGGCAATAAATGTTTTTCATTTTTCCAGTAATTTTATACATTTGATCTCTATTTTCTAAACATTCTTCCTTGCTGATATTAAACATACTTCCATTTCTGATAGTTGCACCAAAGCAACTCTGTTAATATTTTCTATGAATTAAAATCTCTAAACCTCTACATTTTCAAAATTGATCCAACATTTTGCATGGCTAAGATACAGATCAGTTTACAATACCTTTTTTTAATCTATTTGTATACAATGTCATTTTTAAAGAGAGAAATATTTATTCAATGCTTTTTGTATGCTTCAGAAGACATTGTTTTGAGCCTCGTTTTCATCATAACAACAGTGATAACCACTTTATGTCTAATAACAGCAGCTGGCCAGAGTGTCTTATGAGTACTCAAATTTTTTAAAAAAGTAAGTACAGAACAATGATTTTCATATACTTTCATTGGTTTTTGTCATCTTTCAGAGAGTATTTCAGCTCATTTCATTTGTCAATCCTTAATTTTGAACAAAGGAAATCAGTGACATTCTCTGGACGTTATGGATGTAATGAGCTGACAACCAGCATATCAGAGCTGCTCCTGGGGAGCTACGCAAATCCTTCTGAGCATCATCATTCATCAACAGAAGTCAAAACAATCCTGATTTTGAAGACTTTGTTTCTATACTCACTCATTTCACAAATCTCACACACAAACATGCTGCAATGCTTTAACTGCTGACTGTTCTCTCAACTTTGGAGTTTTATCAACAATCAGGGAAAAGTGCTGACTGTGTAATTAATCCACTTTGTGAAGATGTTTAGCAACTTTTAGAAGAAAGCATTATTGTTTGGGCTGAATGCATGTATACTTGAACAAACTGACAGCTGGATTGCCAGAGTGAACAGTGCAATTCCTCCAGAATCCACAGTGTACTCAAACAGGCAGGAGTGCTGTGTGAATACTGTCCTAATGTCCTTCAAACCAACACCTTGTTTGATATGTTACTCTGGATTCAGGCACTTTGAAATCACTTTGTTTTACAAGCCACTTCAGAGCTGCAGTATCAGCACCTTAAAATCTTAGTAGTCACCTTTACTCCCATTCTTTACTCTGTATATATCCACTGTACTGTTTGAAGGATTTCCTTTTACAAGGCTCTGCATGAACCAATCAGTTCTGGGAAGCCGCCCTTGTCACATTGTGCTTGTGAGGAATTCTGTGTCATCCTCCATCAGCACCACAGTGGAAGATACCCATGAAAGCTCAGGACAAGAACATCAATACTCTCTGGCAAAATTACCCAGAAGTATAGATGTTTTGATCCTGATAATTCTAATCATCCTCATCTCTATCCATGGTCATGTTTTGGGAGTATACTCCTGAAAAATTACTTTTTAAAAGAAGTTCATTTTCTAGAACTGAAATTTTCTTGGGGGGGATTCCCAGAACACCTCTGGGGTCAGAGTATAGAACACTTTTCCTTGATTTAATGGAAGAATTCAGGTGATTTGTGCTGACTCCCTGTAGTCCCTTCAGTGTCCCTGCAGTGACAGGCATCAGATTTCTGCACTTTTACTATCCATTCACCACAGACCTGATCTTTCCCTGAGGTAATGATCTCAATATTAATTCAAGACTCATGAATACTAGGAGAGAGGAAAAAAGGAGCAGTGGAATGGTGGAAGAGGAAAAAAAAAAGAAAAATAATCTTCTGACAAGATTTTATAGGGAAAAAAGTTTAACAGGGATGGTCTTTCTTGGAAGCAATGATCAAGCAGCACAACAGCAAGTGTCATTTCAAGTTCATGGTCAATAAGTTCAAGAGATTACAGTTTGGAAGAAATAATTTCAGCTGTTTGGCCACTTTGTTGTGTGTTCCATTAATGGCAATACAGATATTTGCGGTATTAATGGCTCCCTGGCTGAGAAGGCTGGTCACATAGGCAGCAGCCATTGAAGAGCAACAACATAAAAGGATGCTTGGAGAGTGGGAGGAAGATACGAGAGATTTAATGACATGAAAGTGAAACATTTGAAATATCATTACATGAAGAACATTAGTTTTTCCCCTTGGATTATGTTTGAATAATGAGAACTGCAGTACCTGCAAAAGAACTGTAAAGTAAGTAACAGCCAGGGATTTGTTTTCTTTTGTCTTAAGAAGGGACATGATTTGAAATGTAGTATTTGATTTAAATGGTGTCTCTCTGAATTTGAGAAGTAAGGAAATAAACTGAAATGTGTTTAAGTCAGAGGGACCAAATTCCTTGTTAGTGTCTGTTGTGGCGGGCGGATGGTGGGTGCTGCAACCTTCCAGAAGCGTCTCCAGTATGAAGCCACTCGGCAGGGCCACTACACACTCAGACACACAAATCGTGCACATCAGACAGCTTAATAAATGAGTCGACGGCAAAGAGGCAGGAAGGGTCTTCACATAGAGTTCCACAGGAGAAGTTTATTCTAGCCACGCACGTGAAGGAGTCCGGGGATGGAGACAAGAGAACGAGAGAGAGGGAGGGTCCAAGTTTATATATGGGGCCGGTAGGGGCTGAGGGAGAGGGAGCATCAGAGATCAATAATCTGAGGACATGGGGACGGGTACACTGGCGGGGCTAGAGTATGGGAGGAATGGGGGAGGGAGAACCTTCTAGATAAGGTAAAAGGGGGAGGGCCAAACGGGCCAACCAGGAAGGCAGAGCTGGGGTACATTAACATAAAGAAGCAAAGCATCCTGGGAGAGGCCTTTTCAGTCACCCTAACCACTGAGTGCCACTTAAGGTCCTTCCCTCCAGGGGACCCATGTGGTTTGTCAACAGCCTCACTGACCTGCACATGTGTCTACCCAGATGTATTTCTAGTTCATTGCAAGGTAGTTGTTTTGATTCATTCCAACTGTGGTGTGGAGGAGTCCCAGAAGCACTGGGCTATCTCACCTGCATGTGCTTGCCTTTGGGTCTGATTTTTAGTAAACCACCCGCACGCATCTCACATGAGGGAATGACATTTGCCATGTAGTATTTGGACCCAAGGCTGCCTCACTTGGAGGTTAGAGAGCCCAGATGGTCAGGAAGGATGCATTTTACAGGTTTCTATCCCTTCTCTGGCTGAAAGCATTTCACCCACCATCACCAAGTACAGTCTAAGCAAAGAGCAGATTTTGAATAAGGTGCAGATTGCCCAGGGACTGCTGTGCTGCACAGCCAGTCTGGAATTTGCTGTGAGATTGGTTTAATTATACAAAGTATGCTACTCTGATATACTAGAGTTGCTAAAAGACGAAATTCCCAGAACAGAAGTTGGTCTTTGTCTCGGTTTTGGAGACAAATTTAGGAGGAAATGCTCCGGAATGAGCGCCTCTTCCAACTCCTCCTTTCCTCTGCCAATGAGGCAAATTGATGACCACAGGTGAAGGTGGAAAAAAACCCAAACTGTTTATTTTACACTAAACAAAACAGGGTAGAACAGAGAAAAAAACCCAAAAAACCAAAAAACAAACAAAAAAAACCCCTCAAAATACAACAAATGCCCGGAGAAGGGAAGGAACACCCGGGCTGACAACGAGTCCCCCCAGTCGCCAGGAAGGGGAAGGAGAGGTCCACGCAGCAGCCCAGAGCAAGACAGATGGAAGAAAAACCTGCTGGTCTTCTGGCGCCGATCCTCCTCCTCCCAGCAGGTGAACGGCTCAATGATCTTTGGGGTTTGGACCAACCGGGGCCACCCCGTGGGCCTGCCAGGGCCAACCTGCAGGCCCCCTCGGACCGGAGAGAAGGGAAGGAGGGCAGGGAGGCCAGGGGGAGGGAAGGAAGAAAAAGACAAAACTTTTCCTCAACTACTGGGAACAAAGGAAAAAACACTAAAAGAGCAGCACAGCGCTCCCGGCACACTCCCTCCCGAGCACTGCCAAGACCATTGGAGCCCAGAGCCGTTGGGCCGCTCCACTGAACCGACCCAAACCTGGGTCTCAAGGCTCCAGCCCCACCGCCCGGGTCCATCTTAAAGACACAGTGTCTTTGGGCATTAAGCAGATGGTTAAGGAATAAAGAAATCTTATAACAGCACCCCAGGACAGTCTTTAAAATCAAATGACTTAAAACGGCAATTTAATGAAAGATTTAGTACTTCTGGGAATGGTTTTTTGATGTAGGCAGAAGGACTGAATTTACTTTGTTCTGATCGTTTTCCCCTAAACACTGGCTTGCTGGGACTGATGGAGGCTGAGTACCCTCTGCATCCCACATGAACTTCTTTGTCCTTCTCATGTCCTGGAGGCCTTGCCAATAGGACACCCATCCTTCCTGCTCTCCTTTTCTCACATGTGTAAGGTGGGTGAAAAGGTTTTCCCCTAACCTTACACATCTGTTGCCCAACCCTCTTCTCTATACAGCTTTAGGTGGCTGCAAACTGACAGCAAGGTGTGTATGGAGGAGATCTGCTGGAGACTTACACACTGTATTTAGTGTTCACCAAGTGCAAAGTAATTTTTTTCCCTCAGAATTAAATGTATGGCATAGATCCCTTTCATTTCTGAGGAGGATGATGCTTCTCATAGGGAGCCATAAAGCTGAAATAGGTTATTTTAAAACTAAAGCATTTTCATCCTCAGTCTGCTCCGAGGTGCCACTCAAATACAAAAGGCTGAAAGTGTGACATGCAAGTTGTCCAAAAATGCCACCTTTAAAACCTCTCAATCTGTTTAATACCCAAAGGCTCTTCTGCCATTTGACTGTAACACACAGTGGTGCTTTAAGATTCAACATTGGAATGATTTTTTTTTTTAACTTCCAACCTCTTCCCCAGCAGACCCAGGAAAGCTTTTAACCACTGTCATTGAGGCTGGTGGCAAAATTGATAACTACAATTTTCTGGCAAATGTGCACATTCCTTAACTTTGCTTTCTAGTATATCGGAAAATTTCACCCGTTTTTCTGTGCCAGCTCAGGATCTTGAGATGTTCTGTCTCTTGCAAGAAAATAAACTTGATTGTACTGTGGCTTAATACAAAATAATGAGCTTTACTAGTCTTACCCAGCCTTGTCACAGGTGCTTGAGATTTTGTTAGACTGGAGTAAGAGGGTTTTCTGCCTGAACGGGCATCCACCCCAACATTTGCCTCCTGTGTCTTTTTCTGTCAACCCTGTTTTGTTATAATTTTGCAAAAATGCAGAGGGAGAAACTTAGCTCCAACAGATTTAATCAATAAAGATTTTAGTGTAGAAATGCTTGTAGCTAGAATTTAATACAGGGCTCAGATCACAATCTGAGAATCTAAAAAGAAGGACAGGAAAGGGATTTTTTTGAGGCTGGAATGTGTGGGTTTCTGGAATTTCTTATTCTGGGTAAGAAAGATTTAATTGTGGTAATAATACAACTACACTACTACAGCTAATGATAATATATGAAAATATCTAATGAAATTACAGTAATGATAATGGATGTTGAAGGCAGCTTCAGGGCTCTTTTCTGCCTTCCTCAGGGTGATATGTCTAGACACTGCAATCCTTCTGTTAACCATGTTAAGAGCACCTAGAACAAAGCAAATTCTTTTAACAGCAAAGACTGCTGAACATCTCTGTGTTTCTGTGAGGGATATCTTGCAAGGTCAGCAAGGATTAGTCAGGTCCATTTTGCCCTCAGTCCAGTCTGGCAGATCACACAGGCCTCAGGGTATTTGGAGCTCTTGCAATAAGGGCTGTACATCTCCTTATCTCCTGCATAATGTCCTTAATCTCTCTTCACCAAATAAATGCCACTGCTGTACTCTTTCCACTGATCTTCTCATGCATCAAAAACCCTTGAGCATTGCTGGGGAAGCAGTTCATTTGACAGTGTGGAAACAACTAAGCATTCTATGGTCTTGCATTTCTTTCCCTTTGAGAAATTCAACAATTCTGTTTTTAAAACACATTTTAAACATTTTAATTAAAAAAAATATATTTCTGACTTATAAGCACACAATGAGTATTTACTTACTAGACGCGTAAAGATCTTTCATGCTTTTCTTATAAGCTACCTTCCAAAATACTGAGGGTATTCAGCATTTGTATTTTTTACTTCACTCAGCAGAAGACAGACCAGCCCTGCTTGATATCTAGTTGCAGAGGAACAGGAAAAAATAACGTTAGTATTTATCCACTGAATAGATAGAGCATCCTCTGCTCAGCTACAGCTGACCTTGGATTCGAACTTTATTTTTAGTGGCATATTTCTGTGTTGTTGGTATCAGTGTGTTCTTTGTAATGCTAGTACTAGGGAGATGGTACTCTTGATTTCCACCAATTAACAGTTCCACAACTCTTAGTACATGCAAGAACTGGTGAATGGACTCTGAAGAAGCCACTTACTTCCTTCCATTCTCTGATTATGCATTAAAGTCTCGTGGATGGAGCAGGTCCTGATGTCCGAGAAGAGCACCATGTTATTGGACAGAACAGACTGTGACATTACAGTAAACCGATATATGGGAATGGAAAGATCAAAAAATGTCTTGCACTTGGACTGCTGGCTGCTGAAGTACCTTTTAAATTGCAACCTGTGCTTGAGTGAAGTATATCTTTTTACATCAGGGGAACTGAAAGCTCTTTGCCAGAGTGGAAAATGCCAGGGCTGCTCAAAATCCTGTTATAAATGCATATTATAAGGTTGGCTTTTCGCAAATATTAAGATAAATAGTATACAGTGTTAGGAATGCTTTTTGCTGTGTGGATGTAGTTTTCTTTCTTTTAGCAAAACTTAGCAAGTGTGTTTCAACTGCCCGGACGGGTGAGATAACCTCCAAGTGGACGAGAGAATGAGGCCCAGAGACTATTATCAACTCGCTGCGTAAAGTACAGAGGGACCCAGAGCTCCTATCAGTGCTCCATGGAGAGACCTGAAGCCATTATCAGCATTAATCGTGAAGAACGAAGAGGCCACGCTGTTATCAACCATCACGGTCTGGAGAATTAAAAGGACCAAGCCCGGAATCAAGACAAATAAAAACCACAAGACCAAGAAATGCGCATGCTCTAAAAAGGCGGACCCAAGGCATGGCCATGCAGAATACTTCTCGGAAAATATTGAATATGCAGCAAGGACAGACAGTAAAAATGGTATAAAAAGGGACTACCCCGGACATCAGGTGTGCTCTTGGCAGAGTGCCAAGGCACCCGGCCATTACCTCTTTGCTTTATTTTATGTCTCTTATTGTCTCTTTATTAAACTTTAAAACTCCCACAGGAGAGTGAACCTCGTTTTTCACAATCCTAACTCCAGTTCTTGTTTCTCTCTCAGGGTAAGGTTTGGGGTCTCACATCCGCCAGGGATCAGGGCACTGGCGTCAGGCACCAAAGCTCTTCTTCTTGAGAAGGAGAGGTGTTTTCTAATGCATCCCTACAGTGAGCATTTCCTATGGACCACTGCTAACCCTGTAGCTCCTCCAATTTCCATGAATTGCAGACAGAGATTCCAGATTCCTGGAGCTACATAAAAGCTATATAGCCCAGCACCCAGCGCTGTATTTTTTTGCTTTATTGTCTTTGCCCTCTATTGTCCTCTATTAAACTTTTAAATTTTAACAGGAGTGAACCTCGTTTTTCACAGTATGTGTCTCGGTTTAAAGACAAGTTTTGGAGAAAACACTCTGGAATTAGTGTTTCCTCTAAAAAAAGGTTCTAACAATCCCTTTCTGCCAATGAGAGATTAACACTAGTGGATGAAAGTGAAAAAAACCAACTGTTTATTGAAAAACAGAGTGCCAACACGGCATGGGGGCAAAAAAATTGTGAATAAATGCTAGATATTGAACTGTCAGACCTTGCCGTCCCCATACACACACCCACACCGGAACAAAAAAAAAAAACCAAAATGCCAGGGAAACAGAAAAACAACGGCTGACCACGTGGCAGGGAGGAAGAAAATGGCGCCCGGCTTCTGTCTCAGGGAAGAAAAAAAGGAAGAGGTTCATGCAGCAGCTCGGGGGAAAAAAACAGATGGGAACCTGGTGAATCTCTGATGTTGGTCTCCTCCTCACGGCAGTTGATGCTGGTGGATTTGGTGTCCTTTCTCCTGTGGGTTCGGCTTTTCTGAGGTCTGGGGCCGGGATGGAGCGGTTCCCCGGCTCCCTGCCGGTCCCCTGCTTCTCCCATCAACTCTCTGATCTCGGACCGGAACCAAACCGAACTGTTCCGGAGAAAAAAAAAAAAAACTGCTGAAGGATTGCTGTTGAAGTCTCCAAGGCCAGGGAAGGGAAAAAAAAACCTTCTTGCCTAAGCTAACAAAAACTAAGCAACAAAGTAACGCCCGTCTGCAGGGAACCAGGAGCGAGAGTGAGGCGGCAGAACCCCAAGGCTCCCCCTCCCCCGGCCCCACCTTAAAGCTACAGCAACCATTTCTGGGTATAGAGCAGATGAGTAGGGAATAGAGTATCATCATAAAATCACCCCAAGCCAGCATGAACCAGGCTGTTCCTTGTTGGAAACTGCCTTTGCCAATGCCTGGGCATCCGGGCATGCCTCCAGTGTAAATCCTTCATATTTATTTATTGTTTTCCAAAGTATATAGGTTCCTCAGGCACTTAATTGATTTAAAAACAGCAAAGCCATTTAGAAGTCCCAGAATGCACTGACAATCAGCACGATTCAGGGTGTGCTTTCGGTTTTGACAAGGACATCTGAGCTCCTTAATCTCCAAGGGTACCTCAATGATATATCAATCAGGTTCCCACAGAAGGATACCCTGGAGGATATCTTGGCAGAGTGGGACTGAGACACTCTGAACAGCCAACTCTGATAATGTAAAACATGCCTAGGTTTTTAATAAAAACTCAAGAAATAAGTAAACCCATTATAAACCAGCCAACAAAAATTGTACCTCACACCCCATGCCCCAACAGTCCCAGTTGAATCCATCTTTAACCACTAAAGGAGCTGGTGAGCAAAGCATCTGTCAGCACTAGCTGGGAACTTTCTCTGCCACAAGTCCTGCCTCTGGCTCTTAGAGCTGGCACTGGTCTTCAGCAAACACCAGCATTTTGAGGCTAAAGAAGATGCTGTAATATTGCAGCCTGATTATTTTTGCCCATGCGATGTATGGAGAACTAAGTCACAGTCTGCATGGATGCACCAACCTGGGAATGTCCTCAGGTCTGCTGTGCTGCACAGAGGAGTTACCCAGAGTCAGATTAACAGTGTAGTGGGAAAAGTCTTTGTCACACTTGCAAATCATGTTCCTCTGTGGATCACTGAAAGGTAATAAATCATCGACAATCTTGTGAGAGCAGCTGCCTGCACACCACCACTTCTGTGAATGGAGCCTAGCTGATCTTTATAAAACCAGCATTTTGAAATGTGGGAATTATTCCTAGCTAACCTAATACTTGGTTTCAAAATTGTCACTTCATAGCTAATATCTGGAAGCTTCAGCCAGTCTTTTAAAAAGTCCTTTATTTTCCATTTCAAATTGATGTTTTTCATTAAATGTTTTCATCATTCCCCTTCCCTCCCCCCCCCCCCCCCCCCCACATCAA